>VXBC01006779.1:318076-429289 GCA_013399945.1 Ploceus nigricollis | reverse complement strand
AAAAATGGGAGCAGAACTGTGAATATCCACAGCTTTGGCGATTTGAGGGGGACTGGTGATTTTGAGGCCCTGGTTACAAACACTTAACCCACTGGTTTTTATGAAGACTGGCCTGCATTGAGCTTGGGAGCGCCAAGCAGCCGCTCCCGCNTCCTGATTCCCAGAGTGGGCTGGGTTGGAAGGGACCTTGAGAATCACCTCACCCCCAAGCACAGGCTTGGCCTGTGCTCAGAGCACGGATTCACCTTCTGTTGGGCCGGGCTGGCCTCGGCTTCCCTGTTAGCACCGTGTCTGCCTCACACGTGTGCCTTTGAGCGCAGTTAAATGTGCCCTGGAGCTGCTTTGGGTTTAGAAAGCTTTGTAGGAGATAGTTTGTTCTTTCTGACAGTGATTTGTGATATAAACCAGTAAAAGCTCTGTCATAATCAAGTTAGTTTAGATTTACTCTCTAGTAATAGAGAGCAATGGTTTCCTGCCTAAAAGAAACCAAACTTCCTTAAACTTGTTTCTCTTGCCACCGGTCATTTTTTTTTTTTCCAAATTTCAATTCTTACAACATAGCAGTTGTGAATTTGGTGATTTAGCCGGCCAAGAGTAGAAAACCTGTTTCTGTGCAGGCAGCTGGGGGTTCCTTTTGACCTTCTGTCATCCTTTAATGTTTCACTTAGTGTTACTGGAACAAAAGCTGAAGCTGACGTTTTAAGGGTTAATGTTCGTCCTGTTAAGTCATTAGCAGAACTGTTATTGGCCATTTTAGTGTGGTCAAGATCTCATCCTTAGAGTCTATCCACACATGGTTGGTAACTCAAGAAAAGGAATCCAATTAACCTTTCCAGTGGGTTGATTAAAGTGAATTAAATCCCTGTGTAGATGCTCATATTCACAATTTAAGTAGGCTGGATTTGATTTGCCTTTATTAGTTTTTGAATTGAACTAACTGGACTGAGCTAAGGTCGTTTACATGTTGACTGAAAGTGCATTTACAGCGTTACAGTGTAACTCAAGCAGTCCCTGGGAAATTTGCACCTATGGTATAGTGTGGATTAAGCTTCAAGAGTGTCCTGTTACTACGATCTGTTGTTACTTGATAGCAATGGGATTAAAGTAGTGTGCCAGAGCAACGTGCAAAGTAGATGAGGTTTGAGCCATGTTCTGCAAAGCCTCAGGCATGTGTCACGCTTTTAGCTTAATGGCATCACTTGTTTTTGTTTTGGAAAGTGTTGAGACTGAGCTATGGTTTGGATTAGGTCTTTTCATGCCCTGTGTCAATGCCAGCCAAGGAAAGAAAAGCATTGCCTGCCATACCGAGGGAAATATTTATTATTCCTGATAGAGAAATCACTGTTGATCTTTCTGGAAAAAGCATTCCCTTTCTTTGTCTGGGGTAAAGGTCGACTTAGTCATTCATTAACAATGAAGAACAACCTTTTGGTTTGAGTACTTTGTTCTTCACCAGCTCTGCTTCAGGATAGGAGGTGTTGTGTCCAGGTTCTCCCTGTCTGCAGGTAGCCAGGACTGCTGAAAGACAGTGTCATCCTCCTCTTCTGGAGTGATCTCAAAAGCTCTTCTAAAACATGGATCATTTCAGTGCAGCGAGTGCATTCAGTGAAAATCTGATAACTGCAGCTAGGTGCTGCAGGAAGTCTTGTGTTTACTTTCCCTTTCCTCTTTTATCACTAAAAGCATTTATATCAGCTCAAGACCTGATGTGGATGGCATTTTGCTGGTGAAAACCACTTCAGCTGGTCCAGCTTATTTTGTGGGCAGGGGTTTACTGGTGCAAAAACTGCTCTCAAAACACACTTTTCCTGGTATAAACTACACCTTGCTGCTGCAGCCTGGTGTTACAGACCCATTTTTCCATGAGTAGTAGAGTGCATCTGACGTCTGTGGCCAGTAAACCTCTTGTAAGTTACTTGTTGAAGGTTTTGGTGTTAGTTGCAATCTGTGGCCTGTGCTTCTCTGCCTGCATTTCTGTTCATCTCCCAAGTGTCTGTGACATATTTGCTTTTCACAAAGCAGCCTTTGCTGTTTGCTCTTTTGACCTACCTCATGAGATTGCTCAGCTTTGTGTGTCTAGATCTTTTTTACTAGAGGTCTCATTTGTGAGCCTTTAGGTGATAAAAACATCCTAGAAACATTATTTTTATTAGCTATTCATAAAGCAAATAAAACTGTCTTGGGCTCTGCTTGATCCCTAACTGCCTCTCATCTCTTGTGACCTGATGCATTACTAGGAGCTGTCTTTGGGAAGGGCTCCACCCTCTTTTGGCTGCCTGCTGTGAGTTAGCCCTTGGCCTTGAGAGGAATTTCTGGCTGCATGCAGGCAGGCTGAGCTGCACGGGAGGTGTTTTGGAGCTGTGCAAACCATACCCCTCTCTGGAGGATGTACCTGTGGTCCTGTCTGCTGTTGCCTTTCCAAAGGTCTGAGGAACATCTTTGTAGAGGGAATGCCTGTCTGCTCAGGCTGAGGCTCAGTCTCTAAGAGCCATCAGTTGTTGGCAGAAGCAGAAAAAACCCAGGTCTGGGTATTCTCCCAGAGGCTCCTCATCTTCCTGCTAGTTTGAATCCGCTGTGAGGAGGGAAAAGGGAGAGGTCGGGCGGGGTGGGGGGACTCTAAACTCTGCCCCAGTAGTGTGCAGCTCTGGAGAACTGTGGAAATTTGCAGCGGGTGAAGTGTTTTTATTGAATTTTATTTTTAGTAGTACTGTAAGGAAATGCAAGGGCAGTATGTCTGGGCTGATGATTAAAACTGACCCTGCCACTACTGTCTGGAGTTCCAGCCTTGACAAAGGCTGATTGTGGCACCTGTGCATGGAGAGACACAACAATGCTCACACTGCTTTCTACTCTTTGTTCGGCACCTGATTTGACTTTTGGGAGCTGTACATTCAAATGCTGCTGGTTGTAATCTGCTGCCCGAGGGGCCAGTATCCAAAACGTGGTAGTAAAAGATACAGCTCTGACTGTGACCTTGGGGAAACAGGAAGAGCTTGAATATTTTCTGTCTTGGCAAGGTGTTCTCTGGGGCAGTCAGTCTGGCTGGCTCTCTTTTGCCTTAGCATAAATTGAATAAAAGTTTGCTGTTAGCATCAGTCTTCCTCTTCCTCCCAGCTGCAGACCTTTCTGCTGGCCTCTGCAGCTTAACATGACCCCTGCTGAGTCTCCTGCAATAAAAATCTCCTGGCTACTGACCCTCCGAGTGACTGGGGAGGGGGATGAGGTCTGAGGTGCAATTTGATGTCTGTCAGAGGTGGAAGAGGATTGAGGAAATGTGAATGGCTGGCACGGTGTCTGGTGAGGGAAGATTCTGCTTAGGGGTTTTTCAGGGGAATGGTTTTGAGGGATGAGCTGTCAGCTGTATTCATCTGAAAGAAGCATTGGCCTTTAACTGGATTAGTATAATCAGGGCAACAATTTTGAGAGCAGCTGAGGGTCAACTGGGTCATTGTGAAGCCACCTGCCCCATGCCCTTTGGCTCCAGCTGGGATTTCTCCTTGCAGCATCATGATTTTCTGCTTTGTGACTTCCTTGTTTAAGGGCTCTGAGAAATTCAAGCAAGATGGATGGCTTGAGGGCAGCAGGAAGGTGGAGAGTGATGGGACATAGACACAGGTCATTGGTTCACATCCAGCTCTTCTGGGTAATAGGAGATCTGTTTTTCCAGCATGCATGAATTCAGTAGCTGAGGCTGTGGCACTCATTTCACTTCTGGTTAAAGCTGGGTGAAAGTTTTATTTTGCATTCAGTGGTTCTGGGTCTGCAGTGCTTGGCAGAGATGGTCAGGATTAGCATATTTCATGCTCTTGGCTCTGAAAGGCAGCTGAACAAGCAGGTCTGCCTCCTCCCATCCCTAAATCCTTAACACTTGTCTTCTGTGAGCTGCTGGGGAGGTTGTACTGAGGCAAAAAGATTGCTTGAAAAGCTTTGGCAGAAGGACGCCCCAAGACTCCCATTGATACTTTTTGCGGAGATGTTTCCTTGGCTCCTGACAAGGAAGAGGGGATAAGAGGGGACACAGCCTATTTTTGCACTGATTCCTGGGGATACAGGGATAGCAGTGGGGGGTTTTCTCCCGTTTATGATACGACATTGTGACATCGTCTGTCATCCATTGCTGGTCTCTGAGGAATGCTCCCAACTGAGCAGTGTGTTTACGGTCACCGCGGGCCTCTGTTTAATCTTTCATTTCCTGTGGCCATGGGAAACGTCAGAGGATGCCAGGCAGGAGTTGGAGATGGCTGCTGCAAGGAGCAGGAAAGGCCAGTTCTGCTCTCTGTGGTGCAAGAAAAGCCCCACTTGGATAAACAATGGGATATGCCTTGGAGCTGTGTGAAACTTCTGTTTTGCTGGAATAAGCTTTCTTTCTCTTGCTCAGAGTCATCCAGTTCACATGAATGTGCTGATTTATAGGACAAAGCGACAAGTTCCCTGCCTGCTTCCTTCTCCCCTTTCCAGAGTGTCCCCAGCTGGTTGGCTTCCTGCTCCTTCACTGCTACTCCTGTGTAGTGCTGGTTTGAAGGCTGAAGGACTGAGGGAGAAGGTTGGTTTGTTGGTGAAACTGCCTTAAAACTCGAGAAGCTTTAGGTCCATTTTCTGGCATGACACTCACTGCTGGCTTGACCTTCAGCTGTTCTCCAGGAAGGTGATAACGACAGCTGCTGTTCTGCTGCTGGTTGGCTGCATTGCAGGGAGCAAAGGGCATGTTTGCTGGACATTTCCACCAGGAAAGCTGCAGTCTCCCTGGAGGCTGGCGTGTATCAGCAATGCTCTCTGTTCACTTTACAGCACTGGCTTTTCCACAGAACATGTATAGGACTTTGTGAAGGTCCCTTGACACTTCATTTATACTTCTTTTTTGAGAAGTAGAAATTGGAGCCTTCCTGCTGTTTTCTTTCTCAGTGCTTGAAAAGATACCACACAGCTCGCTGAGTGAGTGTTGTGTGGCCTTGACACTGTACGGCTGCTGGGATAGACTTTTAGCTGGGCTGGGAAGAGAACAGGAGAGTGCAGCATCAGGCTGGCTGTGTCAGGGGTGCAAGGCAGTGCTGTTGTGAACCTTACCTTGAGCAAAGGGGATCAGTTAGGCTTTAGTGCTCATAAAATTTACCTGTAACCCCAGGCACCCTGTGAATTAAGCTTGCCAGAAGTGTTACTGTTCCTGGGGAGAAAGGTGTAGATAAAAGCTTGCTCAGAGCCTAGCACAGCCCATCTGCACCTGCCCAGTTATTTTGTGTCAGGCTCCTGAAGCTCAACTGATGGTCATTTTAATTGCACACCAACCCACGATGTCACTGCCTCAATGCTCTGTTGGCCAAACTAAAATAGTGAGATCTTTTTGTCTTTGGCCTGGCTTGGTAGAGGTTTGGTTTATGTGCACTTGGTAGCTCTACCCTGCATTATGTGCTCTTCAGGACAGAAAGTCAAAGTGGGTTTGTGAGTGAGTCACTTTTCTTCACTTCTCTTTTCAAAAGAGATGTAACAAGCCATGTGCAGTAAAACTGAGTTCCTGTGTGCATTTTTGTTCATCCTTTCCTGAGCCCTTTTGCTGAACCAGAACTTGGTAGCTAGAGGAGTCAACTCTAAGGGGAAATGTTATGTGGGCTCGGTATGTGGTGTTCAATAAGTGATGACAAAGGGGAAAATGACATAAGGGAGGAAATATTTGAAAACACTGAGACACAGACATTCCATAAGGACACTGACAGGAGTGACATGAGAAGTAATGGGGCAAAAGGGAGGAAGGAAGTTTATGCAAACAGGAGTATTTCCTGGCAGTGAGAAGGCAGGGGTTTTAATTCCTTTCTGCATTATATGTGTACCATTGGCTCTTTACATCCAGACAGGACAAGAGGCTGGAGTGTGCTCTGGCTGGAAATGATCCTTGCAGAGGGACTGTTGCCACTGACTTGGCACATGGGTTGGGGTTATGTTGGTCTGGCTCAGGGAAGCCTCCCCTGGTGTGGATGGAAAGCTTCTCCATCTCTGCACAGCGCAGTGACTGCACTGCAAAAGCAGCTTATTACCTGTATCTGTTCTGGTTACAGCAAGCATTACGTGTAGCATCCTGGTGCAAAGAAATGGCCTCTCCTTCTGCTCTGGTATTAGTTTTATTATTGTGGTGCTGGCTGATGGGATGGGAAGGATTTATGACCTAAATTCACCAGCAGCTCCTGGAGCCTTTGGCAGTGCTGCTGAGGTGAGGTGGTGGAGCACAGCACAGAGAAGGCCTGGGAATTTTCCAAGCCACCAGGGTGTTGGCTGTTTTCATGGCAGGCAGAGAGCTCTGCTGTTCACAGGGCTGTGCTCTCCTACAGGCCATCTGCTTGGCGCCAGATTTCCAAAGGAAGTTGATATTGGGAAGAGGCTGGGCTCTCCTGACCTTAATTGCAGTGCTGGAAGGACTGAGTCCTTGGCTAGGGCTGCACAGCCCTGCCTGGATTCTGCGCATCCCTGATGCAAGGTGGAAAAAGCAGGTTTGTCTCCAGCTCAGTGCTCAGTTACCTGGTATTCCAGGCAGCTGGCATTGCCCACAGCATCAACTCTGGCTGTGTAACAGGTGAACTTAACTTGGTCCTGATTTAATGGTTCTTTTTTTCACTTTTTCTTGTTTTTAAGGAGCTGTGAGTATGCAGTATCACCTGAAGGTGATACAGTTCCCAAAGCAAAAGAATTTACCTTTGCTGACCTGGAGCTCAGTTAGTGCTCTCAGAGAGGAGAAAAGGCTACCAGCCTGCTTCTTCCTCATGCTTTGCAATGTATATGAACTGTGGGCTCAGATGCCACAAATGATGCAGGGAGGTCTGCCTCCCTGTCCATCTGGTCTCAGAAGCCAGAGACTTATTCTTACCCTTGTATGCCAGTGTTTTAAATCTGTAGTTGCACTTAGGGCAGTGTGCCAACACAAGGTTGTGACAGGAAAGGGAACATGTATTGTTAGTGCTGTAGCTTTACTGATTTGTGACTTGTAGATGGATGTGGAATTTTGACTGATCTGGGGCCAGCTTTGGTACTTTGTGTTCCCCAGAGCTGACTAATAAACCTGGAGAGCTTAAACACAGGAAGCAAGGCGGGAGAGGGGAGAGTACCCGTGAGGAGCTAGCGGAGCAAAGGAAAAGGGTTTTGAAACAAACCAACAGACTTGGTTGGTTGGGTATAGTTGTTCTTGCAGAGCAGCTTTGCAGTGCTGGCAGCAGCTGAACGGGTGGCAGACAGGAGTCTTTGCTTGCATCCTAGCAGCCACCTTTCTAGGGAAAAGGAAGCTGATAGGAATCTGTGCAAGAATTGGAGCTGACTGCAGGGTTAGTTCAGATATCTTCAGCCTCGAATACAGCAGCTGGCAGGGTTTCCATCAAGGCTGGGAGGCTGATGGAAACCTGCTGGAGCTTTGCTTCTCTTTATATCTGATCTGGAGGAATAAAACCTGGCTGGTTTGAATGTGCACTGACACTGTGGTGTGTCCTTTCAGCTGCAGCTCTGGTTTAGCTACAAGCCATGGAGCAGTCTCAGGGTTGGCTCTAGTCCTCCGAAGGCTGAAGAGAAAGTGGCGTCTCTGGGGACTCTTTATTCTGCTTGTTTTTTCCGGAAGTTATTGTTTCTCTGTACAACTGCAGGTCACTGTCATGTAAAAGCACACTGTGGGTTTAGAGAGGAACTTGAACCTTTTTTTGGCACTTGGCAGCTTCTGTGTGGGTGTGAGGTTTCCAGCAGTCAGCCTTTTGTAAGCAGTCGCCAAACTGAGTCAGGGCATGAAGTTGTACCAGAGGGGCGTTCAAACCTCCCTTTTTGCATCCTGTCTCCCTTGTATCTTTCTACATTATCTTTCAGGATTAAGCTAGAGGAGAACCCGGTGAGAGCTGACACTTTGCATTATCTCTGCTCTCAGCTGCCTCTTTGGAGCTGCTGTGTGAGGTTATTCACCACAGCCTGAGGGCTGAGAAATGCTGGTGAAATATCTTTAATCCAGGGTGCCATGGCTCCTGAAAGCCACCCTGAACCACAAAGTGGGCCTGCCAGCTCTCTGCAGAGAAATTGCTGAACTGAACAAGAGGTTTAGCTGTGCATTCCTCAGAGAATGGAAGTTTTGCCTATCTGGGAAACCTAGTCTGTGTAGGAGAACAGAAATTTCGCTTATCTGGGAAACTCAATGTGTACTTCCAAAAGTTTTGTGTGGTGTAAAATTAGGTAAAATGCTGAAATAAAAGCTGAATTAAACAGATAACAGAATACAGTGATTGCTATTGGAGATGGGTGTGGGGTGTGGGAGTGTACATACAGTGCAAATCTCTTGAGATGCCAAGCTCCATGCCCCAGCAGTTTTCTGAGTGGGTGGCTGTTTTGAGTTGTACTTGATAAGAGACTGTTTTTCTATTACCCCTCCCTTACACCAATTTTAATGAGTGGTGTTGGGCTTAAAGCTAAAGGTGCCATGACATTCTGTCTGCAAAAGAAACCAAAAAAACTTCCAGAAAAGGGGGTATCATGTGATCCATGGGGCACAGCTAAAGGCATGTCTTACAGTTAACAGTGGTGTTCATGGGGCCTTTATGTGCCAGGGATTTTGACCTCTCCTGGTGAAGGCAACTCCTGCCCTGCTCTCCAGTGATGTGTTTGGTAGTTTGCCTTTGGGGTAAAGGGTAAAGCACAGCTGTTGGAGTCAAGTGTTGTTTGTTTTGCTGTGGTCCATGGTTGGGAGGTAGTGGTTAAAACTGACTTCTAGGAAAACTCCCTGCCTTTATTGATGATTGTTCCTTTTGCACATATGGTATTAGCTGAGTCAACTGAAGCTGTGTCAAATGCTGGACAGGATGAACTACACAAACAGCTTTTGTTCTCGTTGATGATTGAGATTATCTTCTTCCATACACAGACTCAGTTACAATCTCAGATGTTGTGAGTGAAGTGTTTGGCTGCCTGAGGTCTGCTATTTGACTGTGGCGTCAAACCAGCCAAGCCATCCCTGACAAGTATACCTACCTTGAAGTTTTTGTAGTAGAGACCCACCTGGGTGTTACTGGTGGGTCCACAGTGCAATGGCTGAGCTCACTGGTGGTCTTTTGGGTGTAGGCAATCCTGGACACATAGATGGACATTGGGGCAATCAAGAAATTTCTACAGAGATGAGTGTTCTGATACTGGCAGGTAATGACTTGCAGAAATTAACACATATCGTATTATCTATCTGCTCTCTGCTTTAAAGTGTTAATATATTCTGTGTGATGAGGCCCTGCAATAGAAAGCAGCAGCTGTAACAGCAATATTGGCTTAGGACTTGGGAGTATTGGACAGTTCTTGTGACTCAGGGTACTCTGTGTCTGGACCCAACTGGACATGGCTGAAAAGGGTGAATTTTCAAAGCATGGATGTCATTACTTTTTAAGGCTCAATGCCATTTTTAGGTACATCTGAAAGTCTTGGCACAGAGTGGCTGGAAAGCTGCCCAGTGGAAAAGGACCTGGGGGTGCTGGTCAGTAGCCTGCTAAACATGAGCCAGTGTGTGCCCAGGTGTCCAAGAAGGCCAGTGCCATCCTGGCCTGGATCAGCAATGGTGTGGCCAGTGACCGTCACCCTGTACGGGGCACTGGTGAGGCCACACCTTGAATCCTGTGCTCAGTTCTGGGCCCCTCACTACAGCACAGACACTGAGCTGCTGAATGAGTCCAGAGAAGAGCAGTGAAACTGGGAAGGGTCTGGAGCACAAGTCCTTGAGGAGCTGGGGGTGTTTAGCCTGGAGAAGAAGAGGCTCAAGGGAGACCCTATTGCTCTCTGCAAGTCCCTGGCAGGAGGTTGCAGCCAGGTGGCCATTGGTTTCTTCTTCCAAATACCAAGTGATGGAACAAGAGGAATTGGCCCAAGTTTTGTCAGGGGAAGTTTATATGGGATGTTAAAAAAAACCATCTTCAGCATAAGGATGACCAGTGGTCAAAACAGGAAAGTATTTGGGGCACCAAATACTTTAGGAGATACTAAAAAGATGTGTATATGTGGCATTAAGGGGTATGCTTTAGTGGTGAGCTTGGCAGTGCCAGATCAGTGGTTGTACTTGATGACTTAATGTTTTTTTCAACCTAAGTTATTCTAGGATTTTGTGATTGAAATGCACCAACTCAGCATTTTCTTCTGGAAGTCAAAGAGATGATCTTTAATATTCTTGACCTGTGGGTTGTGTTTTAAGCTTTGGGAATAAGAAGACTTGCTCTTATTTAGAAATACTGCAGATGAAACCAGGTAGGTGGAATTATCTAGTGATGAAAAACATGGCAGCCTTCTGTAGAAAAGCAGAATGATAAATCTTATCAAATTTTGTGGCTGAGGCTTGCTCAAAGGATAACCTTTTGAGGTGTCTTATGCTATTTTTCCACTATCTTGAGTATCTCCAGCTTCCTGTTTACACTGCAAGCACATCACCTTCTGCTTTGAGGTCTTCAGCAGATACTCTCTCAGCATTAGGACTGGTTTGTGGTACAGCGTGCAGGCTTCTTTTCAGAAGTGAGTTTGCCAAACTAGTGGCCTCAGAGAAGGCACTTTATGAATGCTGATGATTTCTGTCCCAAGGCAGGTTAAAAAAATATAATAAAGTTCTGAGGGTTTGATTCCAAAATGCATAGTCTTCCCTTCTTAAAGCATTGTTAGGCAGGTGAGAGCTTAATGTTAGAGAATGGTGCAGACAGAGCACAAAAATCTCATGGCCTTGACCTCAAGGCATTTAGCTTAGAGCAGAGAGGATAACCTTCTTCCCAAATCCCAAGATGTTCTTAGCTTCCAGGCCAAGACTGCTAGTAAAAAACCCATGGTGGCTGGATGATTTGTTTATTTTTGATTATTATTATTTTGCATGTTTACATTTTTGAGAATTAGGCTGAGACCCCTCAGTTTGGTTCCCCACGGAGTCACCCAGTCTCCTTGTGCTGCCTCATAGCTCCCAGCTATGTGTGATGCTCTGGTGCTGTGGCTGAGGAGCAGAAATTGTTCCCTTTCTCAGGCTGCCCAGACCTGCCCTCTGTCTGGGATCCATCTTCTCCCTGCATGATTTTCTGATTTCCTTGGCGTGATGGGCCCTGGTGAGCAATGCCCTAGGAATGTCATCTGTGTAACTGCAGCAGCCAGACATGTCCTAGCCAGCCTCTGACAGGACCCACTGTGGTAGCAGGAGCTCCTGGTGTGATGGGAGAGGCAGGGCAGAAATGGGAATTGCTGAGGCTGGGCCATGTGTCTCACAGAGCAGCTTTGCTGGGGCTGGGAAGAAACGTCCCAGTTGCGTGTTTTATCTGGAAGCTTCCCTCAGGGCAGCCCTTCACCTCCACCTGGGTGGCTACTTGGTCAGGTTGGCTTTGTTTCAAGGAAATAATTCTCAGATTTTGAAGGCTTATCTGGCTTGGAGTGGCCAGACCAGCCCGTGCTGGTAAGAGTCTGTAAGAGATCCCAACTTGCTTTCTAATCTGCAGGAATCTGCATAACTCAGGCATCCTCCTGAGACTGCTGGCTTGTAAAAGGCTGCATTTGCTGCTTGCCATTAATTTATCAGCTCTGTAGGCCCTAAAAATGATTTTTAGCTGATGATACTGCTTTTTCATGTTACTTTTGTCTTTCCTCTCCCTCCTGTCCTTTAGATTAGACTTCAAGAACTGCAGATGCTCTAAACTAAGCATGACTCACACCCAGTTTATTTTGTGAATTACCCAGCACACAGTGCTGTCGGGAAAATGCTGGGAGTGGAGGGGGTGGGGAGCAAGAGATGGTTTTTAAGACCCAAAAGGAAATGCTTGGAACATGCATCTGTGATCCCTGGGTCATTGAACTGGCATGTATCCTGGACGCGTTATATGGGCCACGTGAACCAAGGGGGCCCTTGGGACCCACAGGGGATGTCAAAACATGATCTAAGACTTCAGGCAGAAGTGAGGGGGGTGTTTTGCTGTGAACCTTGCTTGAAAAGCCAGTAGGGGCTGACCTCTTGTTGAGACAGTGCACCACAGCACCCATTCCTGGGTGTTACCTACCTCTTTGTCACACACCTGAGTATCACTAGCAACATCTAAGCGTGCCTTTGCTCCTCTCTTGTGGTTACCTCGATCTGTTTGAAACAGTTTGGGATGTTAAAAATGCTGAGCTGTGGAGCTGAGGTAATGCTGGAGAAAGTTAGTGAGATGGGTGGCAGAATATAAAATGGAAGAGGTTATTTCATGAAATTTTGCTGAGCTCTTGTGCCTAGGGACTTTCTTATGTCAGCCATAAAGGCAGGGCTGCAGCCATGTTTCCAAGAGCCTCAGATGCACCAATGCACAAAAAGGCATATTTCCAGTGAGAACTACCAGAGGAGAAGACCTGTGCTTGGAGCTTGCAGAGAGACTTTCAGGGATTCCTCAAGACAAGTGAGCTCCCTCTTCCATGCATGGATTTTGGATCCTATCACTGTTAAAGGTGATGCTTCTGCCCTCATCCTCCCCATCTGGCACCTCTGCTGGCCATAGCAGCCACTGGGATTCCTGGGCAGGCATTTCTTTATTGACAGCTGTGCCAGAGTGTATTCCTGGTCTGCTCCCTGCTGTGCCAAGGTAGATTGGCTCAATCAGACTTGGTAAACCTGTTGTGAATGTTCCACGCTTCGCTGGACTTGCCAATTGTAGCTGCTCTGATTGCACTCCTGCTGCTTGTTTGACTGCCTGCTGGCTCCCAGCCAGGGCCCAGGGATGGGAAGTCAAGTTAATTTGCAACAGTGGAGGTAATATTAATCTCACCTTTCATTTTTTAGACATACAGTTAAGGAGCAAGGAAATGGATTTCTTTTCTCTTAAATACAAAGCCTCTCAGAGAGGAGAAATTGAGTCTGTTGTCCTTGGGGCCATCCTGTTTTTCAGCACAAACCCAATGTACATAATACCTAGTCATGATTGTGCTGTACCCTGCTGAGACTGGGCAGGGAATTAGAACTAGTGCTCACAAAACTTCATTTCAGACCATGCCTGGCTGGTCCACATCTCCAGTAATTTCATACTTGCTTCATTGTTGGATGTCAGTCTTCAAGGATTGGTTTCCTTGGCCTCACTTGCAGCTGCTGTCATGCTTGGCTCAGTGCCATGGGTACTGGGTCTAATTGTGAGGGAATGTTCTGCACTGCCATCAGCCCCAAATCTGCTAGGGAGGTGCAGGTGTCCCCATCCTTTGCCACCTGGCTGTCTGACAGTGCTTAGTTGTGTTCATAATGGGATGTTCTCATCTTCCTTAGCACGTTGTTCTCAGGCTGATGGGACTTGAGAATAATGTGCTCAGATGAGTTGGAGGCAGCCAGCCCAGCCAAGTTTCTGACAGTGACGAAAGGTCTTCTTGTGCTGCCTGCCCTGCCAGCAGCCACAGCAGCACAAAGAGAGGGCTGTGTGCTCAAGCTGTCTGCTTGGGTTTGTAACAGGAGAGTGTGTGCAGCCAAATAGCTTTTTCAGCAATGCTCAAATAATTCCAAATGTGTGAACAAACCCAAGGCTTTCTGCTGCCCCACCAGTCTGCTCCATGCTGTGTCTGCCCTCTGTGAGATGGGAGCACCAGGGAACCCAGACCCTGAGAAGTTTCCAGTGTGCATATCACTGGTAACTGTCCAGCTTCCCTCTCTCTGTACTGGTGGGTCAATATCACTGGTTTAAGGCCCAGCCCCTTTATTCATGTCTAAGCCCTGCAACTTGGTGGCTCATCCCAGGGCAGCATTCCCACTTGCTTTGTCAGTGTTGTGTGGACGTGGGACAGGCAGCGGCAGGGCACAGCCCCAGGTCTGGGTGCTGTGTGGCCATGTTAGGGATGCCTCTGGAGCTAGGAGGCTTTGGGTCAGGAGCTGGAAGTTGCACCAGGGAAGGTGGTACTCTGGCCTGTATGTGCTTCTGGGCCCAGTCACTGAGCTTCAAAACAACCTAAACAGGAGCCTTTGTCCCTGCTTTATGTCTGTGACATGCAGCAGCTTTCAGCTGTAGCCTATAAGAACTGAGAATTTGAGGAGTTTGTTTTGCTTGTTTGTTTGGAGACCCATGGACTATTTCCAGCACTTCTCTGGAGGAGCAGCTCGAAAAAGCAGGCCTGTCTGTGCAACACAAGTTTATATGGACTTTGCCTTTTTATTTTGAGCTCATGCTTTCTTTAGGAAGTCTTTAGTGGCCTGTCAATCCACAATGGTTAAAACAATCATTGCTGCATTGTAGGAATAAAGCTCAGTGATAGAGGTGAGACTTTTCTGGGGTTGGTGCAAGACTGTCAAAAGACAAGGAGCAGTGTCCTACCATGGCCCTCCCACTTTCTTGCCCATGTGCCAAGCATGTTTCTGTAATGTGTATTTTTCCAAACAGAGAAGTGTGGGTGTGGGTAGAATGGAGTAAAAAAAAATAAAAACAAAGCTAAAGTCCTCCTATGCTTGCGTGCCTCTCTGGGGAGGATGGAGCAAAGGTCTGCCAGCACCGTGACTGACTGACAAGTCAGAACTCTTGAATACCACAGGGATCAGAGCAGTGTGTGAGCCTGTGCAGGATGGGTTTGGGAAGGGCTAGGATGTACTTTTTTAAGCATTTCTTGTAGCAGTGATCCTTATGCAAAAAAATGTGTAGCTCTGAAATGTTCATCCTTGCTCCTGTGCTGCCTGCCTTGTCTTGCTGGTACAGCTGTTCAGGCAGCTGTGCTGTGGACTTGCTCAGAAACCTATTGCAGTTAAAAGTAACATTTCCCTCCCATCCTCCCATTCTCTTTTTTGTTTGTTTATTTGTTTGTTTTTTAAACAGTCAAGAGCAAGTGCTGCTTCTTGAATACATGGCAGTAATAACAGCCCTAGATTTGGGCAGACTGGCTCTGTGCTGAGGTGTCTTTGATCAGCTCTGAACTCATGGTAAGGCTCAAACCTCTGAGTTGGATGTGTTGGATGGATCCTCCAGCAAGCCAGATGATGCTTCTTGTTGAGCAGAAGGTGGTTGTTCCACAATTGTTCTAGGAAACTGAAGTAGTATTAGGGGTCACAGAATTAGTCTCTAGGGCGAGATTCCCTTGCCCTGTCCTGTAAAAAGCATGTGTTGGTGACCCCCAAGCACTCTGGGTTTGTCACCTGTGAATAGCGCTGCTGCCTGTGACTCAGCTGTGGCTGTTCCAGATCTGTGGCTCAAGGCAACATTTCTTTCTTTGTACAGAAATGGCCACTGGAAGCATTTCAATGCTATTGAGTTTCATATCATCTTTCCTTTTTTAAAAGAAGTTGCAATGAAAAAAAGCAACAGCAAAACCTTAATTACACCATCCAGATTTATTCATGCTTAAAGTGGGCCACTGTGGGATCATAGAACTGTAACCTTTGTCCTCATCTCCACCCTGCTGCGTGTCACTGTCCTTCCCTGAAGTGCTCCTCTGGCTGTTAGGAGCTTTTGTCATCTTAAAACACCTTTCAATGCAGACTGAACCAAAAGTTCCATTGAATATGGCCAAGCGTTATCTGATCTCTTGGTACAGACAACTAGAAACTCTTCCAGATATTTTGAGAGGATACCTGGGTATGGAGTAATGTCTTGATGCTTCTCTAGTGGAGCATGTGCATCTGTGAGAAAAGGGAAGGCTTGTGGGATCGTGGCTTGGGAAAATGCAGCTACTTTCTCATTTCCTTTGTGGCAATGGAAATGTTTTATCTTTTCTGACTCTGAACCCTTTCACAAACAGAATCCTCATAAATTCCCCTTGTACTTTTGATGCATTCTGGGGATTTTGGGGTTATTTTCAGTTTATCTTTTAGGCTGTGCCTGTGCTCTGCTAAAGAGAAATCTTGGTCTTCCCCAGAGGTTTTGCCAGTGGAGTGCAGCAGGAGGAGTTTGTACTTCCCTCTGTGGCTTCAGAAGCACCTTGTAGTTCTCTGCTTTGTGATGTATTTCAAGTGGGAGATATTCCCCTCTGTGGGTGCTGTTAAGCTTCTTAGCTTGTCACATTGAGGGAAAAATAAATGACAGACCTCTCTAGTGTAAATTTTTTGGTGCCACTGCCTTAAACTCCCCTCAAAGCAGGCAGAAACCCCGGGTCTGGCAGATCTGTGAAAAGGGGACCCATTCTACAGTCTGGGGGGACAGGTCACTGTCTGTCTTTGGTTCACAGAGAAGCTGATGTGAACCTGCCACCAAAAGGCTGAGCCTGATGCTGTGTGTCTGTCTCTGTCCCAGTATGTATGAGGCTTGTGTTTTGTTGCCCTACTGCCTATCATAACAAGTTAAAAATATACTCTGGTGTTTTTCTACAGTGTAGGTAGAGCATTCCTTTGAAAGTTCAAGTGGGAAAGTGATAGGCATTGGCAAAAATCTGCTGCTTTTAAACTGGTGCCAAAGGAAGTTCATCTGTTTCCCATTTCACTTGTCTCAAGGTCATTTTCAGCATCTTTTGAAGAAGCTGTAGTTATCGCTGCCCAGAATGCCGTGATTGATCCCATATCTGGGTTCTAGGTGCAAATCCAGCATCTGCTTTTAGACAGTCAGTGAAGCTTACAATAAACAGCTGAAAATGATACCTGAACTGGTAGAAATGCCTTGCAGTGAGAGCCGTGGAGCTCAGTCTGCTCAGCTTTGGAGAGGTGCCAGTGTGCATGTACCCTTTGTGCCATGAAAATACTATTCTCAGACTCTTTAACCTGGCACAGAAAGTCACAGTAAACACAAATGCTTGCCCTTGGTATTAGCTGAATGCAATCAGTGTGGGCATTGGTAAAAATATATAATATATATTCTGTTTGAATGGAATGCAGAAGTTTGTACATAAGGTATGATCCAGTGGTAGCATGGACTGTTCTGTTCTTGAAGTGGAGGTCGAGGGGAGAGTGGAGAAGGCATTTTATGCCAAAAGGGACAAAGAAATAAAGACACACAAAAATAGACATGATGGCAGGAGGGGGAAAAAAGCCACAATTCCAGACCTTGGCTAGTAGAAACTGTCAGAAGTTCATATGCTCCCCTGACTGCCATAGTTCATTTGATGCTTTTTTTGTTTGTTTTTGGTTTTTCTGGTGCTAATTCCCTCTACTTTGTTTCCCTGTTCAGTATGTCGAGACTTCGCTATTCTGGAAGATCATACCTTGGCCCATAATTTACAGGAGCAAGAGAGTAAGTAGCAATGATCTTCAGAACAAACTGAAGCAAGCTTGTCCCAGCAGATATCTGGCTTTATTTGATTTTGCTAAGAAAAATGCTTCCTGCTTTTATTTAATTTTTTTCCTTTTAATGGAATACAGTTTATTATTGCTGTCTTCACTATCCTGTAACACTACACTTCTTTCTGCTCCTGCTCACATTGTACCCCAGAGATAGTTGCATTTTATATTTCAATTTTGTGCTCTCTTGAGTTTGTTTATGCCATTTATGATAAAATTGCATGTAGGAGTGCACTTGGGGTTTTGTTGCTGTGCAAGGTTTTTAGAAATGACTAGCAATTTTGGAAGCTTCAAGTTTTATAGTCTGACCTGAAGTACAGCCAGAAGAGGTCTGTTTGTTTACTTATTTCAGAATTACCACTGTCTGCCTTTTGAAAGGAGCCTTCCTTTTCAGACATTTTGAGGTAGGGCAGCTGTACACTAGAAGAGTGTATAAAGGAGGAAAAAAGGACAGCCAGAAACTTCAAAGTGACTGGTGCTTTTTTTTTAAATTATTTTTTTTAACATGCTTATCTGCTACTTTGGGTATGTTTATGTTGCAGTTTCAGGTGTGGTGGCCTCTCTAATCAGCTTCTCTGCCAGTACCAGGTGCTAATGCCATTCCTGCTGCTCCACCAAGGGTGCAGCTGCTCATGCCCTTGGTGCTGCAACCTGAGACCACTGAATTAAAGAGGACTCTGGGCTGCAGCTCATGTAGCCATTTTTTCTGGCAGGCAATCTCCATGTATGGTAAAGGACTCACTGGAGCACTAAGTTGCTCTGTTGCTAAATATAAAGGTAGGGAGATTTTTGGAACTGATTCTGCTGAGAGTGAGAGGAGTTTTCTTCTGTAGAGGTTATTGAGAGCAAATTAGGAAAGTATCCATAATAAGTGGTTTAGGTTCAGCTCATCCTCACTGGCCTCTGGTGGTCCCTCCCAAACCCACTTCATTTGTCCAGGGTGGTTTTCTGTAGTCAGAAAATGAAATTCAAAGCCTAAAAACCATTCCCTATAGACCTGGATGTGTTTAAAATACGCAGAACTTGTTTTGGTATCAGACCCGTATACAGCCCCCTCAGTGCTGAAAAGAGGCAATCTCAAGCTGCTAGCATAATTTCAGTTCAGGACTTTCCCACCTCTAGAGAGATTGCTTGGTGTTTCCCTGCCAAGATCTGTCTTCCTTTCTGGGCTGGAATCTCCCTCCCACTTGGTTTATCTTGTTCACGCAGTGAAGTTCTGCAGCCTGATTTGAGGCTTCTTGTCTGTGTTTATTTCCAGTTGAGCATCACTTGGCCACAAATGTTCAGCGTAATCGTCTGGTGCAACATGACTTGCAGATGGCCAAGCAACTGCAAGAAGAGGAGGATAAGAAAGCCCGTGCTCAAATCCAGAAACACCAAAAAGACTTGTGAGTTTGTGCTGGAGATCTTGGAATGGGAATGCTAGTTCCATTTGGTCAGGGCACTAATAGCAGCTGCTTTGTGTTGACAGTGTGTGGGCTTCCTCAGCCTTTTGCTTTTGTTTCATTTTTTCTTTGGCTGTCCACTGCTGTAAAAGTAGTGATACCAGGCTCTGACACAGAGGAATGAGAGCAGCATGGGAGCAGGTGGTCTTGGAGCCCATCCTGCCTTAGGTACTGTTGCCTGTCCATGAGAAGGAGCCTTTCCATTCTACTGCTTGTTGTGAAAATGGGGTAACTTGGTCACTTGTGTTGACCTTGTCCCTTGCTGAAGTTTGAGAATGAAGGAACCGTGCCACAGAAATACCCAGTGCTACAGGGAATCTCTCTCCTGTGGAAATTGCAGATATTGGTGTGTTTGCCCTGTGCCTGATGAATGCTTTTGAGGAGCTGGGTGTGATGCTTTTGGTGTCCTGCTGCACTGACAGCCCCTGTGTGTGCTTGCAGCTATTCAGCGTGAAGTGGCCTGGGAAGGGGAATTCTGCTCCAGGGTGGCTCAGTGGGGATGGGTGTTGGGGGACAGGCCTTCTCTTGCAGTCACTGATTTCTGCAGTAACTGTAGGAGGGTGTTTAATGACTGATCCAGTTTGCTCTGCAGGTTTGCTCAGTCCCCACACACCACATCTTAACCCTGTGGTCTGTGGTTTGGCTCACTGTGTGCCATGGCTCTCAGCTGTAGAGCTGGTGTAGAAGTGAAACATGACAGCACAGGGCAAAGCAAACTGTGTTTTCCAATTCAGAGTGGACTTGCGGAGCACTGGATGTAACAGATGGTTCATGGGACAGGGCTCAGCCGGATCCCACTCATGAGAGGTGGGTGGATGGGGGTCCCTGCGAATACAAGATCTGCAAGGCAGGATGCATCTCCCAGGAGCTGTGCTGCCTCCTAACTTCTGTTGGGTTCTGGAATGCCACCCACCAGGTGCAGTTGGTGGTGGATCACAGAGCCTGGGTGCCTCATCTGACAGGACCAGTGACTGAGCAGAAGAGCTCTGTGTTGCAGATGTGGGAGATACAGGACTGGCTTCAAAGCAGCAGCTCATGAAGGCTTTGAAGCTGGGGCGTGACAGATCAGCCACTGTTTTCAATGTTCCCAGCACACTGGGACAGACCTTGTGTACATATGTGTCTCTCAAGTCTGTGCTTTTTTTCAATACTTTTGTCTTTATTACCAATTAGAGATGTAAGTGAATAAATGACAACATAAAAATTGATTTTGTATGGGAGACATGATTCTTCTTTGTTACTTGCTGGGAGCTGCAAACAATTTTCTTGTTGTAGGACTCTGTAAAATGGGATTTACGAACTTTGTGAGCCAAAGCACAGGCAGAACTGCTGATGTAAAATGTTGTGTCAGCAGCAGTTCTGCTTCTGAGAGCAGGAGCTCTTCTGCAAGAATAGTAAAAGAAGTTGGAGACATCCTTTTGTAATTGGATCTTTTTCTTCTTTAATTCTTTGTACATTCCCACTGTCTCTTCCTTGTCCAAGAGTAGCATGTTCTGGCAACAAAATAATCCCCGATGTTGTTGCTTTCTGTGTCATCTAGGACAGTTTGACGCTACAAGGTGATGGGAGAAGTAAGAGGCCAGAACTAAGGGGTCTTTAGAAACGGGAAACAAAAAAGCTCTTCACATTTACTGGCTTTCTTCTCTCTTTCAAATCCTAATTTCTCTCAGAAAGACTTTGTGAAGATAAATGAGAGAATAGAAACATTTCTTTTTAAGAATTCAGGGAAGCATCAAACCTGATTTTCATGCTTCTTTAAAAGCATCTCTTGCATCTAGCTGAGCAGCCTGCACACTGCTAAGCATAGTAGCAAGATTACTAAAATAAAATAGTGTGAAAATATGTTCTTTCCCTGTTTTGCTCCCAGTGCTGTGATAGTTCTGTTCACTGATGTGAACAGTTCCTTTGAACAGTTCCCTTAAACAATCCCTTTTTTTTCCTCCTCATCTGACAACAACTAGTATCTGCAGTCACTGTGAATGAGAGGGAACTTTCTGATCACACAAACTTTTAGTTTTTTTCTCTTTTTTGTAAACTGAGGTAGAGTTTTCCCAACATTCTTAACACTCCTGGCTGCCCAGGAGTGAAGGACACACGAGTGGGATGTTCAGGAATGGTGATGTTTATGTTGCTTTGGCTGATTTCTGGGGTCTGATTGGCAGTTGAGCTCACATTAAGGAAACTGAAGGGCAAGAAGAGCTGTCAAAGCTCTTGAACCTATTTTCTTATGCTCACACAAGTTAATACATTAGTTTATGTTGACTAAGTAATCAAGTCTCAGTATTTAATTACTGCTGAGCAATAAACCTCCAAATCTAATCCTCTGTAACTGTTGTTCTTAGGAATTGATGTGGTGTATTCCAAGATGTGTCATCAGAAAGAAGAAAATGCTTTTGTGTTTGCAGTACTTCTGGTGTTCTTTGCTGGTAACGGAGAGGCAATGACCTTGTTGCCTTGGCTCTGAAAGATGATTAGTTGTTTTTCTGTCCTGTTTGTTTTCAATAGGATGTATTTTAAGCATTTAGCAAGTCAGTTTGTGCTGATGAACTTGGCACCTTAGCTCTGCTCCACAGGTGCCAGGGGAACTGGAGACGTGCAATGCCTTGATGTGTCTGACCTTTCTAACTTATTTTCTACCTGGTTTCATGTTCTCAGAGCCTGGGGTTGTAAAGGATCCACTACGAGGCTCACTCACAGCCTGCTCCCTAGGATTTGTTTATTCAGCTATTGTTTTCGTGGGAGCTGTGGTTCTCTGCTGGTGCCAAGTTTGCCAAAGTCTCTTTTTAAAAAGCAAGTTCAAAAACTAGATTTGCTGCTGTGTGAACTCTCATGGCTTTGAACAGATGTGTCCCCAGAGTCAAGTAAAACGCACACAGGCACACGCAAAATTTGCCAGGTTTTATTACCTGGATGAAAGAAACTCATGTCCTGAAGTGTTTGACCTATTGATAACTCCAATCCAGAGATCTGCTTCCAAGGAGCTGTTGACAGAAATAGTCTTTTCCTTCCTGCTGTGTGTGCCTTTTTGTTGCCTATGACAAATGAGTTGTTTCTTAGTGACATCTGTCCTCTAAACCCTCTTGTTGCAATGTCCTTCCTCTCCACCCTTGCCACATATCCACCCCTTCTCTCCTTCTTCTTTACTTTCTGTAAAAGAAGGTTCTGTTGTGCCACTGGCTGCTCCAGCCATGCCACATTTCTTGGTTTTGCAACAAAAAGTGCTTGTCTGCATTTAAGTGTTTTAACTTCCTCTTCTAATGTCCTAGATTCTCTCCCAGTCCTCTGCCTCCAGATTCACTAGGTCATTTATGCCCAGATTCTTGCTCAAACCTAGAACTAGTTGCTCCAGCCCACATAGCACAGCTTTGACATAGCTCAATCTGCTTCAGATATTTTCTTGTCTTCCACTCTTGGTAGTGTTTTCATCACCTATCTGATCATTGTCAGTGTATTCTTCAAAAGATTGTATTCTAATAAGGCAGGCTCTGCTTGTTGCTGCTCGCGGCTGTTCTCCTATGCCTTGCCTCTCAGTAGTTGCAGTTGTGGAGATTGACTTTCGTGACATCTTTAGAGCTGGTCTTTAGCTCAATCTCAACAGTGCTGAAGGAGAGAACTTTCAGTCTTTCTTTTCAGATCCCCCAGCCCATTTCTGAATTGCCCTGAGGAATCCTTGGCCATTGTTCTAGCCTATTTGCTGGACATTAGAGCATGCTGCTGAGTGTGGCACTGTTCTTGCAGATGCTTTTCAGCCTTCCTGGTCTGTCTGCACAGCCAAACCTTTCATGTCTTAATTGCTCTGATCTCTCCCTGTCCCCAGTTAATGCAGTCTTGTGTTCCTCCATCCACACTGGCACTGTGGCAGTGGCTCCTTCCCCCTTGTTTTGACACATGTTGCTCCCTTGCCTCTGGGCACTGGTCCTGCTTTTGTATCTTGTCCCACCTCAGTGGCATTTTTCATTCATTATTGATCTGCCACCTCCAGCCTTTACTTGGCTTATGTACCATATTCCTGCACTTCCTTCTCCTTGGCTTACATGTGAAAGCCACTTCCTAGAAGTGCCTGCATTAACCATACCCCTGAACCTCTCCTTAGATACCACATGTACAAAAACTCAGCAGAATTAGGCTGTTTGCAGACTCCTGAGTACTACCTTGGCCTGCCCTATTTTGTGGTACCTATCTCCTTTCTTAGCAATCTGCCCATGAATCTCTTTTACTTTTAACTCCGTGGATGTTTGGGGAACTATTTTCTAAATTTGGCCACCAGTAAGTACAGGGAGTCCTGGTCCCTGGTGAGGATTCATAGCTCTGCACTAACACTGAGTAATAATTCTTTTGTGTAAATTGGGTGGATTTTTTTTAGCTCTTTTATCCCTTTCTCCAGGCTGACTGATGCCTGTGACTGCAGCTCCCTATAATCCCTGTCTCCTTGCCTTCTAGGGAACGACAGGACTGTGAGATTGCTCAGGAAATCCAAGTGAAGCTCGCGTTTGAAGCGGAGGAGCGCCGCAGGCAAGAGGAAAAAGACGAGGTAACTTTAAAGCTGCAGGGATGGCAGGGCTATTTGTAGCAGCCCTTTCAGGGCAGACATTTCTTGGCCAGTAGCCACAGGAGTTGGCTTCCATGGTGGCAGTCCTTGTCATGACAGATCTCTGTATGCACAGAGATTTTGGGGAGTCCTGTTACAGGAATAAGATATAGTCATAGTCCTCATACTCAAGGGTCATAAGGGTTGTTGATGCCAGTGGCCTTGCTAATGAAGAGGTCAAGTAATAAGTAAGTCTTGCTGAGGTGTTTATTGCCCTGTTGTAGGAAGTTGTAATTGTTTATACACTCTGAGACCTGCTTGCTTTCTTAAATGCAAGAAGACAGGTACTGCTCTTGGGAGAATCCTGGGCCATTATTTCTTTGTCTTTAATGCAAAGATTTCAGTGGGAGACTCAGCCCAGCCATCTGTTTCTGGCTTCTCCATTCTACAGTTTAGTCTTTCAGAGCCTGAACACCCTGTTACAGTTTCTTGCTGTAAGGAATCTGTAAGCAACTTCCTTTTGTGACTTCAGAATGTTTCTCTGCTCCTTTTGCTTGAGAGTGAGTGGTGTGGTTTGTTCCTAGTGTACAAAGGGTTTTGCTTGTTGGTCACCTCAATGGATCAGCCTGTCAGATTGAGTTTTCAAGAAACCCACAGAGTAGAGGAATACCTGTGAGAGCCTGGAGTTTATCCCCCTTTTTGATTTCAGATGGTTTCCTGAGAAGCCTGAGTTGTCTCAAGATGTTCAAGAGGCACCTGGTGGCATTCTCTATATTAGGAAGAGCTTGAACACAAGGCTGTATTTCCTGGCAGAGCCTGAAATAAGAATCTGCCCTTACCTGACAGATGCATTGGGGTTTTTTGCAAGACTTCATTTTTTTCTTCTACCATTAATTCCAAGCAAGTACTGAAAGGCTGCCTAGACAGATGGGAAGGGCTTGGCTTCCAAGAGGAGCTTGTGCTAACAGGGTGGGAGGAACACTGGCTACAGGATTTCTGCTTAAAAGGGGGTGATCTGTCATATTTTTATCAGGAAGGTGAAGGAGATGCAAAACTAATGTTGACTTGTGGAATTACACCTTTCCTTCCTGCTTCATGTAGAGGACTGCAGGGATGTCAGCGGTCTGACAACAGGTCCTTGCAGCCTGTCAAACCTGCCTGCTGACCATCATGTGCAGTTGGGAGCAGGCTTCAGCTGACTATGGCTTAAAGCAAGGAGAAGTCATAAATATTCTCTCTCTTCCTGCTGGTACATGGGAAGTTCCCAAGTGTGTCTGAAATGTAGCTGAGGACTGAGGGTGATCCTTTCTGGAGTGCAGGTATTTTAAATGAAGCACTAAGCCTGCCTGCCCTGCCTGCTTATGAATCCTGTTTGTAAGAAGTGGTTTGTGTGGATTTGCAAGTCCTGAGCTGTCTCAGTCCTGGAGATAATGTGCTTTAGCTCATATATTTATAGACTTACAGTACTTACTAGAAAGGTTAACCTTGTCAGGGGAAGGAGTTTGTGGAGGTTTTGTTTTGTTGGTTTTTT
Organism: Ploceus nigricollis; assembly: GCA_013399945.1. Lineage (NCBI taxonomy): Eukaryota > Metazoa > Chordata > Aves > Passeriformes > Ploceidae > Ploceus > Ploceus nigricollis. Next base: position 404,648 of record VXBC01006779.1, on the reverse strand, counting down.
TTTGGAAGGGGCCTGTGGCATCCCCAGATTTTCCACAAAGCTGGTTTCAGAGCAGATCTTACCTGAATCCTGAAATAATAGTTTGTACTTGAGCAGCCATCCAGTGTCCTCCAGTGCTGGCTTGGCTCTGGAGGGTGTTGACTCTTAGTTTGCATTTCAGCCATGCCTTTCCTGCCTGCAGTGTCCACTTTACATGCATGGCTCTGTAAAGGTCCTGAGGATTAGGAAGGCTTAAATGAATAGCATCCAAAGGGGCAGCATGCCCTGCTGGTATCTCCCAGCTTTGCTCCCTAGCTCCAGACTGGCTTCACTGACTCACAAGCTCATGGGCCTCAGAGGAGCAAGCCCCTGGGAGCTGTTTGCAGTTCCTAGGCCTTGTTGATTCATTAGTCATCTCGAAGGAAAACCAATTAGGAAAATGGAGTGCTCTTCTCTTTGGCATATCTACCAAAACTGTGACAGAATACAAATGGCTGCAGTCCCCACTGTGCTCCTGCCTTGTGCCTAGTTTGCTCTTCCTAATGTCCTTTCGATTTTCTTTTCCTTCCAGTCTCTGTCTGTCAAACTGATGCATTTCCCTGCCTGGCATCCTGTAGTCCCTGCAAATTACAGCCAGTGTGGAGTGAGTTCACGGTTTGCTCTGGGAACTCCTTCCAGTCAGTAGTGCCATGAGCTGGACAGTCTTTGCCTCTGTGCTTTTCTTTCCCTGGCAGAGTGCAGGGAGGAGATCAAGCCCACTCCTGTTAGTGGCTGTGCACTTCTGTGACTTCCAAATCCTTGTTGAAAGCCTGAGGTTGCACACGCAGTCTCTTCTGCCCTGCTTTGGCCGTTAGGGCTTAGCAGGCTTGTGTGCAGAGGAGCAGGAAGCTGGGAGTTTGCCATGGTGTTGGAATCTCAGTGCTGAGCTGAGTTGACTACTGGTTGACTACTGACTGAGTACTGACTGGGTTGACTCCTGGTTGCTGACATGGTCCCTTGTGTCACCCATTAATTTGAAAGCCTCGTCCAGTCCAGGGGTTGAATTTGAGTAACTGTTGTTGTGTCTGAAAAACTAAACTTTTTTTTGGTAAGGATTTTAATAATTGAATAAAGAATTTGACCAAAAGAATCTGCAGATACTTTTTAGTGGTGATTTAATGTCTGTTTTCTTCCATCTCTGTAGGATATTGCCCGTCTCCTACAACAGAAAGAACTGCAGGAAGAAAAAATGCGTAAGAAGCACTACCCAGAGTCCCAGGGACACAGAGGCTATGAAGAGAGCTATTATGCAGAAAATGGAGGTATGTTTCTGCAAGATAAAAGGTCAAGATCATGGCAGTGTAGGTGAATCTGGTGGTCTGACAACTCTTTATCCTTCAGACTCAATTTTATCCTACAGTCCTGCATTTAGCACTGTAGCATTACATCAGTTTCTGGGGTCAGAGTCAGATTATTTTATCATCAGGAAGTATTTAGTTTAAGACAAAAAAAAGCAGAAAAGACAATTTAATAGTTTTTATTGTCCTTGAAGGTGGCCTAAATGACAGGGATAGTTAGTGTGGTTTGTGTATGTGCAAGTACAGCTACACATGCATGTTTTAGAAGTGCTTGTGGGAAAAGGCAGTGGCTGATAAAGTAGTTACTTCTGTGTGACACCAAGGGTATGGGGAGAAATGCTGTTGAAATTCCATGCTTGCATTTGAAGAGAGACAGTTCCTTGTGCTCATTTGTGATGCTGGCACGGCTACATGAAGGAATAAATGCTGGTTCATGGAGATGTTTCAAAAATAGCTCCTTGCAGGTATGTATCCAAGCTGTAAAATTAGCACAACTGCCTTGAATGACTTACTGAAGAACAAGGTCATCTCCACAGAATGTCTCTGCTGTGATTATCATCTGGGACTGTACAGTGTGGGAAATGATTTGATCCACAGTGCTCTATTGCTTCCTTTTGTTCAGCTTCTGTGATTGAATACAGACCTTCTTTAAACTGGGAGGAGAGAATCAGGGTGTATTTAATTATGGAGCAATCTGGGGATGGCTTTGCTATGCACTGGTGGTGGTTCCTGTGTTCTTTCTTCAAAAATGTGGTGGGGAAGATGGGTTGCTTTTAATTAACAGATTGTGAAGATGAAGATCAAACCTCATTTCTCATTTTAACATCAATGTCATTGGCAGTTTTAAAGTCCTTTATTTGAACTTACACAAAGTATTTTAGTTTCAATTTGGAAGAAGTTCAAAGATAGCCAAGAAAGTACAAAGCACAAAGTTCAAAAGTGCAAAACAGTAACCAAGTGGAAACTTCATGATCACAAGTCCTTCTGCATGTACAAAGCTGGGAAAAATTGATCTTTGAGTCCTGTGGCCAACCCACTCTTCAGGTTTTCAGAATTAAATGGGAGAAGTCTGAAAAAATACAGTATAGGCAAAAGTGTGCCTGCAGAGATGGTAGGACAGGATGGATTTTTGTTACAAATCAGTGGACAAAGCCTGTGACTTCCTGAAGTAAGACTGTGGTTTGGATTTGGAGAGCAGGATATCTTGTGGGTCTAAGTTTTCTTCCCGCAATAATCCATAATTTTGAAGGTGAGGCAGGAGGTGTTTGCCTGACCAGTCATAGCAGTGCTGCTCTTGATCTGCACTCCTTAAAAGCTATAAAGGACTGGAGTGGATTTTATGCCTGGATCATCTAGCTTGTTCTGGGAACTCTTAATTACTTGAGCACCATTTGATTAGGCTTCAGCAGCCTTGGTTTGTATTGTCCTCATTAGTTGTGAATTGAAACAAATAAAAAGCCCTTGCTTTGTTTCTTTTGTTTTGGTGGGGGTGGGGTGTGGTTGGTTTTTTTGTTGTTGTTGTTGTTTTTTTGGGGTGTTTTTTGGTTTTGGCGGGGGTTTTTTTTGTTTTTGTTTTGTTCTGTTTTTGTTTGAGACTGAGGTAAAATTTATTCACATCCAGGAGGAATGTGGATTAGGCCTATTGCTCCAAAGCAATCTGAGCTCTTTACAAGTGGAAAAATAAACATGAGAAAAGGCAGAGTTCCTCCTAGAAGTGCCTGTGCCATGAAAAACATTTTTGTATTCACTCAGTCACTTGCTGCTTCAGAGAGTAACACCAGGGTCTGTGGAGAGTTTACAGGGCCCCTGTGGAAGGTGCCACAGGAACCAGTACCTGTTGATGAATTAATCACCCTGAGATAACCCAAGCAGATAATTTGCTTTTGGGGTGTCTGGCATGGTTGTGTTACCTGCAACAATCCTTTCCCAGCACAGCCAGGCTTTGCTCTTCTGTGTTTTCCTGCTCTCTGCTGTTGTATTTATTGAGCTTTCCTCAATGACAAAATTGAATTAATTTTTAGACCCTTGTGGCTGTTGTTCAAAAACTGACTCTTGCTTTCAGGCTCTGGTCTCTGTTGTTCAGTAAGTCACTTGGATTGTTTGATTGGGTATTTCTTTTCTGTAAATCATATGTATGATCTAAAACTGAACAGAAAAAATCCAACCAGTTAAAGTGCAACCACAGCAATTCCTGTTACAATTCTTGGACTTTTAAAAATACACCTGTTCTGGATAAAAGTCACACTGACTTGTTTTGAAGGTGGATTTTCTGTAGGCTCTATTTTTCCTGGCTCTGAAAAAGCTTTTTCTGAATAGAGTGACTTGAAGGGAACATTCAGTTTTAGTGTGAGGTTTGTTTTTCTCCCTCTGAAATCTAGATAGATTGTGAGACAGAGCTATTGATTAAAACAGAATGCAATTCATGTGCAGTGAAATCTATTTTAAATATTTTCAGGTACTATAAAACAAACCCTGGACAGTTGAAGAAAGTCTGCTGCTGCAGGGTTTTTCTAGTGGGGGGTTGTGTGTGTAGTTCTGTTTCAAATCAATCTCTGCTTCAAGGCATTTTTTTTTCATTTTGAAAAGCTGCTGTAGAGAGATAATAGTTCACTCAGTGCAATGATTTTTCTTAGCAAATAGATTAGTTGAAAAAATAAATCAATTAGTAGATTGTATGCAGGCAGATTGCTGCATCCTCATAGCTGTTTCAAGTTTATTACTGAAACTAAAAGCAGAGAAAATTTCTACCGGCTTTCTGGAAAGCAGAGAGGAAACAACCCCACCAAAATGCCAAGTAAGCAGCTTTTCTAGCTACAATGCTGAGGTCAGGAGCCTGGGTTTTCTGAAGTCTTAATCTGCCCTAAAATTTCTATCCATAACTGTCTTTGCATTCAGAGCTGAAACTTCTTTTTGGACAATGAATAGGTGCAGGCCCTGAAACTTGTGGGTCTGCAAAAGATATGTGACAGTCTGTGGTGGAGGATGTTTGGATGCTGCAGCTATCCTGTTCTTGCTTTTAAAGAAAAAAAAAAATCCTATCCTATGTTTACTTCTTTTCTGCTTTATGTAGGTCTTTCCCTCAGTTAGGTGAGACTTTTTTCTGATGAAAAACCTTGTGCCTGAAGCCAGGGCAAGGCTCACCCATGCTTATAAACCAGGGTCCCACCTGACCATTCTGCTTGGCCTCTCCTGGCCTTATGCCCCTCACTGTCTCCCAACTTTTCCTGCATCTTGTGCCTTTCTTTGCAAATCTTTCCCAGGTGGTTTCAGGATCCTGCAGCAGTGATGTGTCATCAGGAGATGAGCTGCTCTCTTGGCAGTTTTTCAGCCCCAGTGGCATCATTAAAAGTCATTTGTCTCTGTATTGACTTGTCCTTGTCTAGGAAGTGCTCAGACACTTTTGGGTTGGACCTGTGCTTTTGGCTCCAACCTTGTTGCCTCCTGTGCTGCCCTGCTAACCATGCTGCCATTTTACTGTGTCCTCTCTTGTATGCTGCAAGCCTTATCTGTCCCTGTTATTATTCTTTCTTTCATCATGCTTTGCCTGCATTTTCAGCACCTTGTATCAAGCTCCTTCCTCTCCCTGTTGTGAGTCTGGCCTCGAACCTCCATTAACCCCTGCACCACTAACCCACTCCTTGTTTGTCCCCCCATTGCTCAGAGCAGCCCTGGGGTGACCCCAGAGAGCAGATTTCTGAATCTCCCAGAGCACACAGTCATGGCAGGTGCAGGCACCAGCAGAGAGAGCACCGAGGACCCCCCTCGCCTTTGCCCGGCCGTGCCCCCAAACACGGGCACTCCACCTCAGAGAGCCGTCGAAGGTCTCCTCAGCTGAGAGAGGCCAGCAATGGCCATCAGCAGGAGCAGACGACAGCAAGCCAGGGAAGGTCCAGGAGACATCTCAGCCTTGACCTGGAAAGAGAGAACGAGCACCGTGCCTATGATCACAGCAATAGCTGGGAGCTGCAGGAGAGGAGGACAGCTGGCAGGGAGAAGGAGAGGAGACTTCTGAGTCTTGACCTGGAGTTGGAGCATGGACTCACAGAGGAAGAACAGCACAGCAGAAAGCCACCAAGGCGAGACAGAGAAAAGCACCTTCCCCTCCTTGAGATGGAACTGGAGGCACAGCAGGACACCTGGCAGCGGGGTGGCAGACAGCACCCTGAGAAACACAGATCTCACCATCAGGGCCACTCGTCACACAGGATGGCACGTGACGAGAAGCTCTATGATGCTGAATCTAGAGATGACCATAGGAGGGGTGAGGCAAGAGCCTACAAAAGGGCAGGACACAGGAGACACTCCCCCTCCCCTCATGCTGTGAGCCAGGGGAAGGTTGGAGACTGCCAGCGAGACCCAGGTAACCAAGTGATGGGGAAGGTGTGCTTATGTGTGGGGATGGACCTTTGCGTGCCCCATACTGGTGCCCCATGCTGGTGTCTGAGATATGTTTGGCTTCCTTGAAGATGCTTCTCTCCAATATCTACCTGCAATGGGTACACAGGGAATCTTGCCCAGGTTTCTCCCTGATTTAGCAGGATTCTTCTTATCCATTAATGTTCTTGCTCTATATCCTGATGTTCTATGGCATTGGAGAGGATGAGTAAGAAGGTATTGTTGGAGGTGGTGCCCTTGGTATTGTTTAAGAAAACAAATTTCTTCCCCCCCACCAAAAAAAACACCACACCATCCCCAAAGAAAGACTCCCCAGAAAACTCCAACCAACACTCAGCTTTTGTTTTTGAGATACATTTTGTGCAGTGGCGTCCTTGTACAGGAGAAAAAAAAAGGCACAAAATCCTGAATGTTAGGTAATGGTTGCATTTTGTGGAGTTGAGATGTAGGACTGTACGTGAGGACACTTTGCTTAAGCGCTAAAAAAACAGCAATTTTCATCCAGTTCTTCTTTCATCCACTTTGGGCAAAGTTCACTAGTGGCACTGGGCATCCAACTGGGTTCTATTTGCAAGATTCTTGCCAAATTCTGTGCAAGTGGAATTTTCTGGGAATGTGTACCTGTGTAGTTCTTGCTCAACAAGCACTTGGCTTTAAAGAAGCAAATCCATCTTTCTATTGTTAAATCACAGTGGAGTATGGGTGACCTAGTGAAAGTAGGAAGTAGGAGTTTAGAGATCTATATATGTCACAGTGTGGGGCAGCTTATGCTTTAAGCCATCTAACTGATCTTCACATGAATAAGGTGAGGAAGATAATGTGTGTCTGTCTCTGGAGATACTGGGACAGTTATTCTTCCTCATGATACAGACACTTTCCTTAGGGAAATAGAAGGTGTTAATAGGTTTAACTTTAAAACAACAGAACTCTATATTCAAGACAAGAACTGAATATTGTATGAACTTCAAAAATGCTTACTTTTCTGTTTTCTCATTGAATTGTAAAATTCATGGGTCATCCCAAGGAAGAAATTGTCTGAAAACTCATGTGAGCCTGTCCTGGGTAACCCTTGCAGCCCATGCTGCTTTAGCAGTGTGTTCAGGCTCTGCTGTGCTCATGTCAAATGTTGGGCCGCTCTCTGCCGCCCAGTTTTGCCACTATATCTGTATCAATGCAGAGGGTGACAAATTATAATTCCTTTGCTAGCACTGCTGTCACCAAAGACTGCTTCAAGGGACATGGCCTGTTCTGCCGTGGAGTTGCATTTGTTATCTGAGACAGGGTGTGTCAGGTACTGCTGTGTGCACAGAGAAAGCTCCCTAAGGTGTGTGCCGCACCTCAGCTGAAGGTGCTCTCACACCAGTGGTGTGGCAAGTACATTGTGATAATCTCTGGTTCTCTTGCGTGGGGGGTTTGCAGGTGGCTGAGGAGATGGTGGGGATCTTCTTACCAAAGAATTTGGAGAATGTTGAGTTGATTGTTTTCTCTCAATTCTGTAGGCACTAATTTGAGGGGGAGGAAACAAGCCATGTACAATGGACCCCGAATGGAACAGGAGTTGTCTGATGCAGAGATTGCTCGGAAGTTGCAGGAGGAAGAGCTCCTGGTAAGGAGAGAGGGTGCATTGGTCAACTCGAAGGAACTAAGGCAACCAGAATGGACAACTTTACTTTGTAAACCTTTAATATATATGAGTGACTCTAAGACCTAAGGTCTTGCTCCTGTACATTCTGCTAATTACCTTTGTCTTCCATACCCACAAATATGGAGTGACAGCTGGCTTCCAACTAATAAGCCCTATTTTTTGAAATAAACACCCCAAAATTAAAGTACTGAAGCAAAGTGATACTGGACATTTCCAGGCAGGTGAAGATGGCATGTAGTCAGTGTAAGTAGCTCACAAGTGACACAGGCCATTGCCAATCTTTGAGAGAGAAGGCAGCAGAGTGGGAAATGCATTGTGGTGTGGCCAGGCAGATACATGAGGGCAAAATTCAGCTGAAAAGCTGAAATGGCGGATTGGAGTTGGGTTGTGAGGTAAGTATTGGGGTAGCTAAGTGTGTTTGGAGAGGATGATGGTGTATTTGTATGGGCACCTACTTGCCCTGCCCGGTAGGTTGATGAGTATGATTAATCCAGATTTTTTGTCTCTGTTTTTCCTTCCCCACTTTTTTCTCCTCTCCAGGCTAATGAAGCAGATCAGAAGGCAGCTCAAGTAGCCCAAGATGAGGTAAGCAACAAGTCAAATACTTGTGGAATTCCTTTACTTGCAGAAGCTGCTAAACAGCCCTTGTTTTCTCTGACCCTCTAGTTGTTAATTTCTCTCCTTGTAGGGGAAGCCTGGGGCTCCAATGGGATTTTCTCCCAGATGGGTTTTGTGTATATGCTCAGGCTGGCCAAGCAGAGAGTTGCACTCCCTGTTGCAACCATGACAAAGGCAGGAAGTTCATGGTTCTGTAAGAGCATTTCTTGTAACTAAGCCCATGGGAGACTATCTGAGATGCTGTGAGATGAACCAGCCCCTTTAAGGAGAAGGGATAGAGGGCAGAAAGGCTCTGCAAATGCAGTTCTGGTAAATCAGGAAGCTATTGGCCTTGCTGCATGTCACCAGTCTTAATTTTGCCCTGTCTCTTGATTTCTGATCACAGATGGATGAAATCCTGGATTTGCACCCTTCCCATTCAGCAGCTGTCCATGAGAAAGGGTTTGAATAACTTAAACCCACAACAGCAGTAAAATTGTCTGACAGAGTCTGTGTTTCCCTTCTAGGAAATTGCTCGTCTCTTGATGGCTGAGGAGAAAAAGGCTTTAAGAAAAGAGAAAGAAAGAGAAAAGTCTTCCTTTGAAAAGAGGAGGCATGATCAAGATTGGAAGGTATGCCAGGCTTCAGGAGGCACCACAGATAAGGTGCTATAATATTATTCCTATTTTCAGAGGGAGGTGAGTGTGTATGGTGAGAGAAAAAGGTGGTGATGCATCTAAAAGGCCTTGCTGTCTGTTACTCAGCTGCTTCCCGAGCCTTTTTGGAACCACCTCCTTGCTTAGATGCTTTTGGCTTCAGCCTCAAGCAAGGTAGTCCTTGGGGTTCTGGCCTTGGAGGATGGTTCTGGATGTCACAGCACCTTGTGGCCTCCCTGAAGCTCTGTCAGTCCCTGGTGCAAGATCTTCCCTTTGCTGAAATCCTGACTGTAGCAATAAAAGCAGTAGTTGGTTCTGTTTGTGTAAGGGTGATGCAGCTGCTTCAGTTGTCACTCTGCCTCATAACTGGCTGTGTAATGAAAGTCCCAAGTCTATCATGCCTGGTTTTGGTAGGAGTAACACCAGAGAGACTTGGCTGACTAGCATGGAAGGGGATAGGAAAGATTTTATGGTCAGCACTGCTAAGGTGCTAAAGGGGATGTGGTGTTAATCTTGGGGCCAGATGGCAGCAGCTCAGGTGTTTTCAGCCTCCTCACTGAGTTTCAGTGGTTGCAGGAGCACAGCTGCCTGCAGCTGGTCCTTCCTGCTCAGCCCTGACTTGTGCACAGTCATTACACCCAGACTGTGTTCAGCTCCAGCTTTGGAGCAGTCCCTTACTACTGTCAAGTTTTAGCACAAAAATGGAGTTTGGCTGAGCAAGGCTGGGTTTTTACTGAAAACGAGTCCTGATGCTGCCATGTGCATGTCTGGCTGTAGTTAATTTTGTGTGTAAACCAAGCACAAAAGGGCTGTGTGGAATTGTGGCAGTCCCAGTGTACTGGCTGGTGTCTAGCAAGGCGCACGGACGAGCTGATTTCCCTTCTTCCCATCAGCCTGATGCAGGCGAGTCCACGCGCTCAAGGTCAAGAGACGGGCCCGACACTCAGCGACACAGAAGTGACAGGCCTTCAAGGTGAGCTTGAAGTGGCTGGCAAGAATGGGGAATGCAGTTGGGAAGCTGCTGAGAAGCTGAGTCCTAGGGAGGAGGTGTGGAATGACCAGCCTGACCCACCCAGAAGGGACTCAGTGGAGAGCAGGGCGATGGGGGCACGGAGCTCATGAGGTGTTTGGTGACATGCGTCACTCACTGTGCTCGTGGCACTTGTCCATCTCGGTCCCTGTGCCCGGTGCTGACGGAGATTGATGAGCTTGTGCAGTGACATTTGTTAAATGGCAGAGAAACATTGAGAGGGTTAAACAGCTTCTGGGGATGTGAAACCAAATGTCATCTCTGGGCAGGAAGGAGTAATCACCATGCATTTGCACAGCTGCTCCCTTGGTCCTTGCTCCCAGTTAAGCCCTGTGCACAGTTCCCACTGCTGCATGTGAACACCCCCCTGCAAGCAAGAGCACTGTGCTCTGGGGTGTCTCATCCCAAACTGGGAACGTGCTGTAGCCCAGTGCCGCTTCTGAATCCCTTGATACTCTGGCTCAATGCTCTTCATGAGGTACTAAACTCTGAAAGTGACCCCAGTGGCTTTGATTTCCATTCCAGAAAGAAACCTAGAAATTCTTGTTGAACTTGCAAAAGAAACAACAAATGGAGGTGCAGGTGGAGATTGAGAGAAATCATATTAAAATACTCCGGGGGTAAAACTGTGCAAGCATTAACCACTTCAAAATGCTGCCCTTTTGAGTGAAGTTTGCAGTAAACTTCATAATGGAAATTATTTCCTGATAACTTAAACCATTATTAAATGAAAGAGGTCCATGACAAGCAGTAAATACTCTGCTTTTCTCACTGCAGAAACAGTAATGGGCTGTGCTCAGAGGAGCTGTTCTGCAGACGGAAGGTCTGGGCCAGGCAGGGTTGGCATCAAACTGACAGTAACAGACCAGACAGCTGAGATGTTGCTCTTGCTGCACTGTTGTGACTTTGAGTTATTTCCCAACACTCCTTTGACACTGTGCTTGGCAGGTCACAGCCTCTCCTCGATGACTTTGAACACTCTCGGTATTACACGAGCCAGCCCAGCCCCTTGCGCCAGATCCCCAAACCTGAGCACTCTCCTAAAGGTAGGATCACCCCCAGGGCTGCCCAGCACTTGGGTTGTTGTCAGCTCTTTTCCTCACACAAGGAGCCTGCAGGGGACACAGTAACCGAAAGGGATGCAAAAGAAGAAGGGGAATTAATGCCCCTTCTTTGAAAGGGTGATGCTGGGCAGTGCTTGGGTTGGACTTGCTGAGCACGTTGCAGGCTGTGACACTAAAAAACTGAATTGGTTTGCCTGGAATTTGTCAAGGTGCTGTCTGTATGTTCTCTGTGATCTCTTAATGATGAATGACTGTAAATCCAGGTAGCAAATGACAAAGAAATGTCATGAAGACAACATTATGATGGATTTTAGGTGACTCACTATTCTCAAACAATCCAATACAAGACAGAACCTCACCTGTCTGGCGAGCAGATGGGATGATCAGACAGAAACTTGTCCTGAGAGCAGGCTGGTTTTATTCCTGTAGCATCTCAGCACTGCTTTGTTGGTTTGTTTCCTGAAATCACTTGGCACAGAGCAGTGTGGGTAGGGTTGCCCCTGCAGTTGTTTTAACTCAGACAATGGGTATTCAGATTTATCTGTAGAGCTTCTGGGGAAGGAAGGGGGCAGTCTGAGTTTAACTCAATTTCAGATTTCTTCCAACTTCACTAGTGAGACTTAAATGTGGACGCTTTCCTTTCCAAAATTTAGTTTGGTAAACTTATGTTCTGTCTTCATCAAGCAAGCTGGAAAGTTGATGGCACTTTATAGGGTCTGTTTGCTTTAGTGAGACTGTGCAATGGGGCTGCAGCACCATTCACACCCTAGAGAAATGCTCGTCTGCCTGTCTTGTGGATCTATCCTTCCTTTTGCTTGAGTCATGTAACATATAGTTTCCATTTTGGCCTTTGACTTTACTATTACCCTAGAAGTCAGACAGACAGACAAGAGAGCAGGCCAGGTAAAATATGACTGCAGGTAGTAATTTTTTCACCAGGATCTAGCCTCACAGGCTGTTTCCTTTCTGTTTTGTTTTCCAGGTTCCCGTAGGAAGCAGTAAACTGTGCTAGCCTTTGCTTTGGTACTGACTCTTCTGTAGCAAACATTACTGGAATTGCCAGGCAACTTTCTCGATTCCTGACCTGATGGGAGGCCCACCCTCCACTCCCAGGATCATCTCTTTAAGTGTCGTCATATTAAGGAAAATTGTTTGTTTCAATTTCTTACTCATCTGTGATGACTTGAGCAGTGCAGTATAATCCAGCTGCCACTGAGCTGTGTGATTCAACCAGCTGGCTCAACAGCTCCCTCATGCATTCTTTTGAGGCTTTCTTTTTATTTTTAAGTTTGGCTGGAGCTCTGATGAATAGGACAAATTGAGATGCATGTACAATGGAGGAAAATTGAAGAAATGAGTTGGGTTATGGCAATGCAGCAGAACATCAGAAGTACAAGTCCTTTTTACATTAGGATAACTTAGCAAAGAGAGCTGTAAGAGGAATTGAGTTTCTTCCTGTGTTGGATAGGACAGCTGAGTCAACCTGACAGTCATATGAGCTTGTAGGAAGGAGAGAGCATTGTCAAACATATACCAGCAAAAGCCAAACCCTGAGACTGGTGAGGCAGAAATGGCCTATGAAAGATAATTTTTTAACTGCTGTATTTCTTTCTAGGGTTTCCAACAATCTGAATAGTGTTTATAGGCATTTAGCTCCAGGATATAGGATAGAACAATTAAAAGGAAAGACAATTCCAACTGAAGTTAGACCTTGTGTGCATGACTTAGGATTTGCCAGGGAGTTCAAGAAGCTGTGAACTGTGGTTTGAGAAAACTCATACAAAGAGATCTATGTGTCTGAAGGGACCTCTGTGGTCACCTGCTTTGAGCTTCAGTGTGGTAGAAGCCAAGGAGTTTCATTAAAGCCAAGTCAGATCTCCTGTAACTCTTACCTCAGTTGCTGATGCACTTGAGTAGAGTAATTTGTTTCTGAACTTGGATATGTCTTGTAAACATGGGGCTGAGGGAGAGAGGGCCATATGGGCATTGAGCATCAAATTTAAAATCTACAGTTACAGGCAACCTGAGCCAGACACGGAGTGCTGATCAGTCCACACGATGTCTGTGCTGACTGCTTTTCCTCTCCACTGCTCCATCCAGCACCCCAGGCAAGCTCCCGTCAGGAATAAAAAAATCATTGCTCTCTAGGGCACAGCAGGGTCTGCAGGTTTGTTGTCTGTATATATTTTCCTATGCAGTGATTCTGTCCTGGCTTGTTTTCCCTCCACTCTTTGAAAATAATTTTTCTCTTGCACAAAAAAGTGGCCTCCTCTCATGTAAATTATTTAGTCTTTTTAATAATTTTTTTGCCATTATTTTCCGGTGTATTTTTAAACCACAAAGCTGAACATCTGGACACTGTCTTGGAGTCTTTTCAGCCAGGCCAGCCCAGTTCATGGCAGAGAGCTTGGCTGCCTTGCCCCTGCAGCCCAACCTTAGTGCCAGCACCGAGTCTGTCTCACCACTCTCTCTCTTGTCTCTGGCAGCTGCAGTCCTGCCTCTGGCTCTGCAGAGGAGGGGACACACCTGTGTCTAGGGCAGGAAACGTGGACTTGTCCTCACCACTGATCTGCCTGGGAAAGGGGCCTTGGCAGCTCTCTGGAGCTTTGTGGGGAGGGAGCACCTCTAGGAAATAGGAAGAGAGCGTGGCTGTTCTGCTGTTCCTCTAGTGCACAACTCAAGCCCCAAGGCAGCTGTAAGCCTTTAACCGTGGCTGTTCTTGGTCAGGGTAATTACTGGGCCAAATCACTGGGAAGACAGGGCAACTCCTTTTTCACATAAGTTGCAGGAGCAGGTTTAATACCACATAACAAGGCCATGTCTTGCCTTGACCAACAACCCAAGAGACTTCCATCTCCTACTCCCACTGGCCCATTGGCAGCAGTTCAGTATCTGTGAAGAACCACATAACCCCAATGGATCTCTGCTCCAGGGATACCCTAACCAAAAACCTTGCCATGTAGGACTTTGTGTATGGGCAGAATCCTGCTACCTGCATACCCTTGCTTCCAGACTGGGGCTTACCTGACTGCATGGGCTCCTAAGTGACTTGCAAGGTCTTACTTGCTGCTGCTTCTCAGGAAATATCCCAGTCAGCAGCTAGATTTTACTGTCCTTGCCTTGTTCCCGCTTCTCATTCTGTCTCTGTCCATTCAGAAGTGTTCATGTTGTTTAAAAGGATTCAGGAAAAAAAACAACATAGATGCTATTTTTTTCTTTCTTATTTGATAACTTGGCCCAGTGTGGCAACCTCATCTGTCAAGGTTTTATTTTGTAAGAATTTATTTTTGTATTTCATGTAACAGTCAAAATTTCTACTGCTGAAAATGCCATTTTTTTTTCCTGCGGGCTTTTTCCTTCCATTGCCATCAGAGTAATTATTGTTGTGAAATGGATGCCTGGTGAGTTTGTAAGAATTAATACTTCCTACAAACACCCTAGTCCAAGCACTGCTGCTTGTACCACCTGGTGCACTTGTGAAAACTGGATGGAGAAAAGTCCTGCCAAATCAGAAAGAGGTTGAGCTTTCTACTGGATGTGCTTGCAGAAAACTGGTGATTCTCTGCAGAGGGCATGGGGAAATCACTAGCTAGGAATTCAGCCCTCCATGGGCCTCTATATCTGGCTTGATGGACTTTCTTGCATTGCAGTTGGCTGGTGTAGCTTTTGTCTTAACCTAGTCAGAGAAGTCATGAAGACCCTGAGCCCTCTGACATTCGAAGAGCCTATCAATTCAGGAGGGATGCTTGGGAGTATCCAAGTTGTTGGTGTCAATGGGAGTGAGTAGAAATGTGAGGGAAAACGGGATGCTTTCCAAACTTCCAAACCCAGTTTGGAAGCTGGGTAGTCTGAAGAACACCTCAGTGCCTCCTCTGTGGATCCTCTAAGGATCTCCTTAGTGGCCAGTCAAGCTCTCTGGCCAAGACACCAAGAGACAGGAGCCCAAGAGAAGGATCCCAGGAGCAGTTGCTGCTTCCTCGGATGTCTTTGGGGGTGCTGAATGCTTTATGGGATGTTTTGCTTTGTATCCTCCCTTAGTCCTCATCCTTTTTTCTTTCTCCCTACCTTGATTCATTTGCTGTTCCTTGTAAGTGTTTCTCCTGTTTTATTACTCCATAGTCCTTGTGAAAAGGGGTTCCTAAAGCTTTGCTAGAAAAGGGAGAGAAATGCTAGGAATGGCAGCTGAGGAAAGCAGGTAGTAAATGGGACAAGAACAGAGCAATTGTTCATCTTATGCATGTTGGGGTCCTCATGCAGCCATACAGGTTAGAGACCTCCTGAGGCAGAGGTTGCAACTGGACTTGCATCTTTAGTGACCACTTTTGCAAAGGGATTCCATGGTCCCACTGAAGTCAACAAGAGTTAAGATTATGGATGAACAAAGAGCCACTTTCCCTGGGGCTCAGCAGCCACAGTTCTGCTGAGAGTCAAGAAGATGCAGCTTGTGTAGGTGAGATGCAAAATCAGCATCCTGGACATGTGTTCCAGGAAAGAGGCACAATGTAGCTGATCTTTTAAAAAAACAGCAATATTTCTTTCCTATGACAGAAAAATCTTTAAGTATCTTGGTTTTTTTGCTTGTTTACTCTTGCCAAGTTTCAGTAGCTTTGCCTATGGGTTTGCTCTGGATTTAGTAGCATGTTGGAGCCCTTGCTGGGACCCCTGCCCAGGTTGCTTGGGTCCTGCATCCCTTTCTGACTCTGTGCATTCACAAGGCATCCAGCACCACGTGGAAAATTCATCTCCTTGAAATCCTGGCACTTCCTGACCTTCCTAGTAGGCTCATCTCAGCAGCAAGAGTTCTCACCACCTCCTCACCTCCGTCCAAAGCACAATGGTCTGCAGAAGAGAGGTTGGGTGACCTGGAGGGATCGTGCCTTACACGCAGGGATATTCGATGTCTTCAGCAGGCTGACCTGAGTCACCTTGCTATGAAACACTGTCTTAATGTGGACTGTTCAGCTTCCTGCAGCAAGAAGCAGTTGTTGTCACAGGGATAGATCCAACAGGTTGATTTCATCTTTTTCTAAAGAACTTCATGGGTTTGAACTTGGTGGGGTGAGGAAGTATCAGCTGTTAAGGGATAGATGAATTCTCATCATTGAATTTCTCCTCTTGGGGAAGAAGGATAGAAGTTACAGATGCTGCAGTCTGCTTCTCTCTCTATAAAAGGGATCTTGTATGTACAGTATTTTTATATCTCTGCATTCCCATCTATCAGGATTTGAATCAGGATTGATAACATTCTCTACTTATGGAAAAAAAATGGGTTGCTATTTTTACAGTGCTAGATGTCTGTGTGTTTGTTTTGTGCCAAATTACAGCCACTGTTACATTCTACTGTTTTCATTCAGTTTATTGCTGTTCATCAATGTGTATATTATATATTTTTATTATCAAGGTTTTTATTTTAATTCATATTATCCTGTATGCAAACTAACTGTGGATTGCTAATTTATATATGTATAAAGGGGAGCACTTGGAGACAGTGTGAGGATTCCCCTACTTAGTTTACACTCTTGTAATTGAGCACAGCCAGTCCATGAAACTCACTGTTTCCTTCACAGAGCAATCTCCTGTGTTTGTCCCCTGAGCAGATGGCTCCTGCTGTCCCTCCTGGCAGCACTGACACTGCAGGACTGTGTGGGATGCAATAGGAATGGAGCACACCTCCCAGCACAGCCTGACAGGTGCCTGAGCTCAGTGCTGCCCTGTGCCAGGCAGGAATGCCCAGCAGGGTGCTGGTGTCTGAGGTTTGCTCTTTACCTGTCCCCAGCCAGTGGACACTTGGTTTTGCCCCACTCTCCCAAGGTGTTCAGGGCTTAGTTTTGCAGTTGCTTTGGGAGGTGGGTATGGGACATATCCCTCCCATGGAGCACACCATGGGTAGCTTGTCTTCTTTTTGTGGCAGAGGACAGGCATAAACCTGCAGAGATCCCAGTTTGCTGCACTCCAGCACATTTGTGGCTGTGCAGCACTGCTGGGGAGGTACTGGCTGTGCTGCACACAGGTGTCACTTGGACTGCCCTGCCCAGGACAGGTGGTGGAACATGGGTTTCATGTTCAGGAGCTGCCCAAGCCTCAGTTTCTGGGTTGGAGATACTATCAGCCACTTCCTCCCCATTAGTAGCACAGGGCAAGGCTTAGCTGGGCAGTTTGGGCTCTTCAGGAGAGTCCCAGAGAGGACAGTGGCACACACAAATGAGTATTTTCTACTTCATGGGAAACAAGTTCCACTGTATCAGTGTGCACTCTAAGTAGACTCCATGGTCTGTCTCCAGCTGCATCTGTGCACTGCAATATAGTTAATTGCCTCAGATAAATAACTGCAGTTGTCTCATTTAGCTCTTCAGGGTAAACTTTCAGCCTGTTGAATCTAAATATTAGCCATGCAATGAGGTGGATTAGTCAGAAGGCTTAAATTCCTCGGAGCTGCAAGTGTATCCTGCATTGTAACAGCTAATCCTTAAATATGAATTGCACACTGACAATAATCTGTCTATGCAAGCCTATTCTTGGTTTTATTTTGACT
This sequence comes from Ploceus nigricollis, assembly GCA_013399945.1. NCBI lineage: Eukaryota > Metazoa > Chordata > Aves > Passeriformes > Ploceidae > Ploceus > Ploceus nigricollis. Next base: position 387,413 of record VXBC01006779.1, on the reverse strand, counting down.
GTTCACTCTATAATTTTACCAGGTTTGGCATAGAACTTCTGAATGACATTTAACCAAAGTATCATGTCTGTGTGTGTGTGTATAGCATGTTTTGCTTCATACTCCTGAATTGTCATAGAATGTAAAGGGAACATTGCCTTGCCCCATTTTGTTCAATAAATCGCTGTGTTTTGTTATTCACCACTTCCTTCTGTCCCTCTGTGTGCTTTTCTGTAAACCTGAGTGGGTTACACAGAAGCAGGGGAAAATAAGACTTTGTTCCACCCTTTGTTCCTGAAACCTAGCTGCTTCTACCAACAATTATGTTCTTCCACTGTAATAGATGTAGCAAACAAACAAATTTGTATTTAATTTGATTATTTTGTCGACAGACAGATGGAAAAAAGGCTATGTATTATCTTGGAAAAGATCTGGACTGTTTCATTTCCTGAGACTGTGATACTGAAAAATAAAGCAGTATGATTATTTGCAAGGATGCTCTTTCTTATTTCATTAACATAACTTTTAAGTTTGCAAAAAGCCTGCTTGAAGATTCCCTCAAACAACACGTACCTGCAGTGGTGGAACAGAATGTAAGAAGGAAAAATGGCAAATGCCCTGGGACTGACTGCTGTCTTCAAAGGCATGAGCAGTTTGGGCAGCCACATGCAGCCACATGCAGCTCAAACATGAGCAGACCTGATCCCATTGTCATGTCACAAATTCGGTTTGTGACTGAACATTCTGAAATAGAGAGGAGGTTACACAATATGAATTCCGGATCTTGCATCTGGACTGTAAACCTTTCTTAAATGCTTATTTACTCATTTCTCTCTGCTTGCCAAGAATAAGCACTGCACAGGGGAGCAGAGAGCCCTTTGCCACCCCAGCATAGGGTGCACCAGGTTTTCCCTCTATGGGCCAGGGCCTTGGGCTGCACAAGTGAGTGCTCTGACTCCAACAGAGTTCACTTTTGGGCTAGATTAGGCTCTGTGTCACATCATTACCCAGTGCTTCCAAGTGCCTCGATGTCATCTTTATCTTCCACCAGCTGCATCTCAGAGCCCCTTGGGTATTATCAGTGAGTGGAAGTAGGAGTCAGCAAAACACACATGGCTGGCAGGGGAAGAGCCTGGTTGTGAAAACAGGGCTCTTGGGAGTGCCAAGAGCTCTGCCAACTTACAACCTATTGCAGCCTCTTGTCTGGAGTGACTGGTCAGCCTGTTTCTCTGAAAGGCTTCTTTCATGCCAGCCTTGGCACTTGTTGAAGCACTAGGCTGTGGTGGGAGCAGGGCCAGTGGAGCCCTGAGAACCATCTTCCACCTGGTGCAGTGATGTGCACATGGAACTGGGTGTGGGAACCACAAAACGAGCACTGAAGAGCCCCTGGGGAATTTTTTCTACAGAAAACTTTGGTGTCTGAGTTTTCAAGTTGCATGCAGCTCCCAGGCTGTGGATGTGCCATGGTGGGTGGATCCAGTGTGCCACTGGTGATGGATCAAGGTTTCCCATGTATCCTTCATCTGTGAAAAAGTCAAGCCAGTGGAGATTGCTAAAAGTCCCCGTTGCTGGGTGCCCAGCAGCCTGACTGCCCCTTTGGCTGCTTCATACTGCTCTGCAAGGTGGCAGTTGCAGGTGGCAGCTGCAGTCTCCTGCCTGCATGCATGTCCAGGTCCTCATCTCCCACCCAGCTCCATGGTAGTAGGGATTCCCTACCTGGACCCAATGCTCTTTTTGTTCAGAAGGCAAATCGCAGCTGCAGAGACCCAGAACATAAACCAGGTGAGGTATCTGAGGCACAAATGACTTGCTGTACTACACATGGTAGGTATGTACCATCCCCAGTTCATTTTCCAGAGACCTGGTGGGTTACAACATGGCTGGAGGTGGAGAACATCCCCTCTGCCATGTGAAACCCTGGTTTATTCCTGAAACTATTCCTTCTCCATTTCAGTATGGAGCAAAGCTAGTGCCTACATTCTTTGCACCATCCTGCTAGGAAACAAGTGATATCTCCTGGCACCAGTCAGTTATCTCAGGTCTGAGGTACACGTGTCCATCACTCTGATTTCTTCTTTTAGAGACAGTGATCCTTGAACAGTGCCCTGAGTCGATCCTGAATCGCTCTGGCCAGAATTCCTGTCACAGTTAATGGCAAAAATTAGATTTACTAAATGAGACCTGGGATCAGGCTGCAAACCAAGTTTAAAACAAGCACAGAACTTGTGTCTGGCAGCTGGGTATTTGTTGAATGTCAATGCTTCCCAGACCCCAGAGAGCCCCAGACAAGTACCCAAGCAGCTCTGCCAAAACCTGCTCCTGTTTCATGTTGTTGCTGGTGAGTGGCAGCTCTGAGTACTGACACCAGTTTTCACAAAGTCTCCTTTCCCCTGGCACTGCTTTTGCTTAGTAATAGCTCCCACCCTGCCCTTTCCCCCCAGACAGATCCTAACTCCACCTCAGTGACTCACCTCGTGGCATTTGAGGCCAGGCCAGGCCCAGCCAGCCCCTGGCTGGTGCTGGGGGCTCCAAGCCATGCTACACATGATTTCTATTTATGTGCAAACAGCGTCATGCCACGTCACAGGACAAGCTTTTCCTGCCTATTTTGGATTTGAAAGGTTTCTCATTTTACTGCAAACATGGTTGACATATGCAGGGTTTAACTGTGAGCCAGAGGAACCTGTGTGTGTCTCACTGGTGGGGTTTATAACCAGGTGAGTAGAAGTGCACCAGCATCCCCTTCCCTGGGCTGAGCTTGGAGCTGGGACAGGTTGTGACCCAAGAGTGCTCTACACTGCTGCCTTCCTCCCCTCTTCATCCTCCCCAGGTGCAGGCAGTGTCCAGAGAGTGATGACATGGCCATGCATGTGCATGACACCAGAGGGTGCTTGGGGACTGTGAGCTTTGTCCCAGCAGAACTGAAGAGGAGCTTTAATAGGTGCTCATACCACAGCAGGAGGTTTACTAAGGGGAGGTGGGGTTTGGGGAGAGGATGAGGTGCCCACATACACAAGGTTTATTCCCACCACTGGCACTGGCTGCCAGTTACTGGCCACACAGTAAGTTATCCCAAAAGGTTCTGCTCAGCCTGCCAAGGGACACATAAACCCCACTCAAGCACCTCACCTGTGTATTTTTATTTAATTGTTAATTGCTCACAACTGATGAAACACTGAAGACCAGCCTGAAGGTGCCTGTTAATGGGCTGGAACATCCCTCCCACTAGGCAGGTCTGGAGGAAGGGGCTCCTTGCAGTGCCCTCTCCTCCTCCTCTCCTCCAAAGGCAAAGGGAGGCACCAAGAACAAGGTTTCTCAGTGACTTTTCTAGGCTGCTAGCAAACCTAGACACACTGTCCTACTGAAAAAGTCCCCACCTTAGGCTGTGAGTCCTGTGCACAGACAGGACTGCCACTGTTGCCACAGGGAACCTGCAAGAGTAGGTGCAGAGCATCCCACAGGAGGAGAGGGATGCATTGCTGCCACACCTGAGGCAGAGAGGACCCACAGCTGCTCCAGTGTGGCCATGACTGCAGATCTGACAGCAGCTGTGTCCTGTTAACATCCCCAGGGGATAACAGGGACCAGGGGCAGCAGTGCAGGCCTTGGGGGTGGGCAGGTGTCTGTCTGCTAAAGAAAACTGGAATGGCCTAACAGCAACAGAAAACCAGGTTCTGCTGGTACTTGCTCCACCAGAAGGTAAGCCAGCTCTCCTGATGTCAGGAGTTAAACCAGCTGTGCAAAGGTGTACATTAATTCCAGCTTGTCTCATCCACGAGGATGCTGAAACAGCCAGCCAAAGCTGAGCCCTCCTGGCCCTGCTGTTCTCTGCCTTCAGCTGTGGAAATACCAGACCCCCTGTGGGCCCAGACTGGAAGCAGTGGCTCCTGCTGGAAGTAAGTAAGCCAACAAGGGGTGGTTTTCTTTTCTGTGGGACACAGTGGTAGCTGGTCTTGGGAAGGTGTCTGCTTGAAGTTAGGATGTGCTGCTTGACAGGACCCCAGCACCAGCTGGGTGTAAATTACACTAGCTGTAATTTAGAAGTTACTTTGTGCTCAGCTAAAAACTTTTGTTTCTCTAAACATTCTCCTAATTTCATGAACTTCAGCTGTGCAAATAGGGCACATGTTCCCTGGGAGAGAAGGAGAGAAAGTCCCCAGGACCAAGGGAAAATGTCACCATAGGGGTGGCCATTTCTGAATTTTGAACAGAAAACACTCAAAATGAGCTAGTAAACCTGAAAAACAGAGTGTTGGCAGTTCTTGCAGAAATAAAACAAAAAAAAAATTTAAGTACATATGGTCACCATTTTAGTGGGTTACTGGAATATTTATAAAAGCAGTACAAACCCAGGCAAGAAGCTGGAGGCCTCATTCCTTAAATTGTATTCCTTGGTACCACAGAGCCTGAAGTTAGTGCTGATCACCTTGAGCTGTGCAGAGCATCACTCTGTGCAGGTTTTGAGTCAGTCCCAAAGTGCTGCAGCATTCCAACCCAGCCTGGCAGCAAGGCAAACATTAAAATATTGTGTGGCAAAATAAAGCAGTTCTGCCTTCAGGTAAAACTCCACCAGAGCTCACACTGATACCTCTGCACTCCCAAACTCCCATGGAAATGCTTTGATACCTCTACCCCACACTTACCTGGTGTGTTAACAACATTTGCATTTCTCACACAAGTGGACTTTACTCAGTTTTAGTGACAGCCATGGTGTGCAGTTCAGTCCTTCCTGGTGAGATTTTTTTTTCTCCCAACTATCCTGAACAAGGGATATGTGGCAGTTTACCTACCAATCCAGCTCTCCCTTGAGAAATTAAGAGCTAATAAAAAACAAAGGCTTGAAAATTAACTTGGATTAATAAATATAAAATTCAACGATTTTTGGGGGAAAAATAATAGTCAGGAAGGCGGGAAAATGCTTTATTCTTCTTCTAAGTGATTACTTTTGCCTGTGTGCCGGGCCCGGGATGCTCCAGCAGCATCCAGGTCTATCCCAGGGCTCTCTCTAGTGGCCAGAAAGGAACGGCTGGGCAGGCGCTCAGCGGAGGAGGTGCTGCACCTGCACCCAGGGACACGCACCTGTCTGTGGCTCTAGGGACACGCACCTGCCCCCAGGGACACGCACCTGTCTGTGCAGCCAGGGGCTGTGATTTCAGGTGCTGCCAGCCCCAGCACACTCAGAGAAGCCACAGGCTCCCTCTCACGGATGTGCCTCCTAATCGGAGCAGAGGGAAATGCAGCCCACACTTCTGGGGTGTGCAGAGAGAGGAACAAACCCAGACCTGATGGGTCGATGGCGCTTTAGTCCTGCAAAGTCCTCAGGGTAAAAAACAGTGCAAGGGGGTTGTGCTGCAGGAAGGCATCTGAACCAGCCACATGCAGAAATAAAACAGGCTGAGCGTCCCTTGAGCAGCTGGATGGGGCCAGGTGTTCACTGCAGGGCTGTGCCAGGCTGCTCACAGACAGAGCTCAGTCTGAGCTGCCCCTCTGCCTTTCAACACACTGCAGCTGGGAACTGACAGCACAGAGGATTCCTCCTCTAAGCTGACCAGCAGTCTTTGGAGTCCTGTGTTCCTTTAAATTTGTTTTTATATATCATTTGGCAGTGTAGCTGGTAGTAGCCATTGGCACCTGAAGTATTGAGAGCTTGCAGGGCAGTATTTAGGCAATTTTCTTATTTGCAGTATTGAACACCTTCTGCTTATTTCATTACAGAAACTGTGCAGGAAAACGTGGATTTTAATATTGTTGAATACATGGCAAAGCCAAACACCCCAAAACTTTTAAAAAATTAGCAGAATTGAAGTAATAGAAGCCCCTTTGCCAGTACACAGTGTAATCCAGGGAAGATCAGGGGCAGTACTTTTCCCTGGGCTCTTGCCTCAGGCCCAGGGAAAGCTCACTGTGTGATGAGCTGTGAGTAGAGATGCCATGACCTCAGACTTGGGGTGGCAGCCACAGGAATGCTGTTCACTACCAATACAACACATCAGCTACTAGGACATTATGGGAAAAAAAATTTGACAACTTTTAAAGCTTTACATGAAGTCAAAACTCCTCAAAGAACAGGGAGTTCTGCTTGACAAATAACACAACCACTCACACCCAGCTCCAGCTGGGAGCCAGAGTCTCCACCACCTTCCCCTATAAGCTCTTAATGCCCTGAAGCAAGTGACTCCTCTCTTTTATCACCAGCCCTTCCCAGCCTGCTCTCCTGGGAACAGGCTCTTTCACACTTGGAAAGACTTTCCCATCCTTCTCATGAATTTAAACTTTTCTCTCCTTTTGTTGTGAAGTGTTTTGGTTTACTCTTCAGAGGATTCAAAATTGACTCTTACATGCTAAAATCAATTCCCTAGCTTACCTCCCTCATGTTTGTTTTAACTTTTGGTGTGAAATACTTCAGCCTGTGGTTCAAAGGCAGTAAAAGGTTTTCTTGGGCTTGCAGTGCTTTCTGTTCTGAAGACTCTTACCATTCTGTGGTGTGAATCCCAGAGAAACCTGTGGCTGCAGCTCTGAAGCTTGCAGTGACTTTTGGATGTGTGGCACCTCTGTGAGGCTGTACTGGGTACCCATGTGTCAAACCTGTCTGAGAACGTGGCCTGGCAGCCTCCTCTCCAAAGGGGACAGGAGTGGGTGTCCTGCAGTGCAGGGGGGTATGGGCTGGGACATGGCTGCTGTAGTAACCTCCTAGTAAGTATTTTAAATGTCTTACTGAGCTACCATAACCTGTGGAAGAGAGATGTTCTGTAGCAAAACTCCCACTTAGCGCTGTGAACGACAGGAAAAAGCACTGAAGGAAACCTGTTTCTTACTAACCCATTCCCTTTTTGCTGAGCATGGAGGCAGGAAAAGCATCACTGCTGTGCAGAACACTGGGAAATTCCCTTCAAAATACCCATCCCACTGTGCTGGTGCTGTACAAACCTGAAACAGAAAAGCAATCCTTACCTCAAATTGCTTGAGGTGCACATGTGAGGGAGAGGAAATCTAGCTATAGAATAGCATCTTAATAACCCCAGATTTTTCTTCTGTTCTGATTTTGTTTGTTGTCTTTAATGGCTCTTCAGGAGCACAGCTGTATCTATATGCCAGAGTCTTGTGGAGTTAGGCACATCATTATTCCTGCATCTAGTCCTTCTTTAGCTTTTTTTTGTATGTCAGTTTTTACCCTGTACAGCTTAATTGGGTTCTGTGTTACTGAAATCTGCTTACTACTTAAAGAGCATTGGAGAGTTGCACTGAAATATTTATGTCCAGTGCATTACTTCATTAAGGAAATGATCTAAAATGAATGGAGATTGAATTATGCCCAAAATGCCTATAAAACTGGATGCTGACTGATTACTTAATGGTTCTCCTGATATGTGATGCATTAGAGGTCTCTGTTGCCTTTAATTTTTCATGGGCTGAGCTCAGGCTTGCAGCAGACTACTGGTTAATGGCATTTCCTTGTAACTAAGCATCTTGCTCCTTTTTTTTTTTTCTTGACATAAATGGTGTTTTCATGATCTATGAATTGAAGTGTCAGAGTATGTTTTGTGCTTGAGAATGTATTTGGGGTCACTAAAGGGATTATTCCCGTTACAGTGCAGGAAGCCAACCTGCTCTGAAAATACTGCAGCAGCTCAGGAGAGTCCTTGTGATGGGTTTTGCCTTCAGCCATTTAGAGTTAACTGTCTCAAAAGTACACTGGCCGTGGTAAGAAAATGGTTCTGTGGTTAAAAGTGAAAGAGCTTAATCTGGTGCTAATCTTTCAGAAGCATATTTGGACAGCAGAGAGCTTTTACCAAACCCTTGTTTTCAGGGCTTATAGAGAGCTCAATTTGGTCTTCAGTAACAGAGCATGAGTTCTTCCAGCTGTGATCAGGTAATGCAAGCAGCAAGACAAATGTGACAGGATGCAAAGGAACACTGTTACAGGTCTCTCAGACACTGCTGTCCTCACTTGAAGCATATTGCATATTCCATTCTCCTCCTGAGTCCTCCTTCCATTTGTTTCATTCCTCAGGATAATCACTGTGTGTTCCCATGGTGGAGATGCTCCAGCCTGTGTGGGCTGGGCAGGGCTCAGAGCGGATCTGGGGACAGCAGAGCCTGCAATAGTGAGCTGGGACCTGGCAGGTCTGCCTGGTTTGTAACACTCCTGCAGCACCATTCCTGCTTCTCAAGGCCTGCAGACCAGCCTGGACAAGCCTAGCTTTTCAGGACCTCTGTTCACCCACAGACAGTGTTGGCCTGGCTTCTGCAGGGCAGGAGTCCTTTGAACCTTCACTTGCACAAAGGAAAATGTCCAGGATTTAACAAAAATGCCTTTTTATAACAGAAGTTTCAGCTCTGTTTCCCTTTTGGCCTGTCTGTTAATCTGTCTCATGCACTAGGGAAATCCAATCCTGGCAAAGTTAATTTTATTAACTGATGCTTATTGGATTATCTTTGAAATCAAATAAGCTTTAGCTGGGTAAGCTGGAAATAAAGAACATGCAGGGACTTAAAGGCAATTCAATTCATTAGTATCCCTGTGCTAGTAAAAAGTAGCTCCTGAAGAGCCCAATTTCCTGAAACACTGGGGATTCCTCTACAGGAAGGACAGTAGTAGCAGAAAATGGGAGATCTGGGGCCATGCCCAGTTCAGTGGAAGTGCAGTGTTGGCAAGGTGGAGGGTACCAGTGAGAGGTACCTGGTGCCAAGCAAGGTATATGAAACACATGGCCAACACCAGACCTCTCCTGGGGAAATCTGGGATTTCAGAAGCATGACTTAGGAGTTCAGTGTACTGGCACACTTTGGACTATTGACCAGGAAACGGGTGTGGGATGTGCCTGGCTCAGGCTGGCATCAGCTCCCATGGCTCCAGGAGATCCAGGCACGCTCCAGGCTGCGCCCTCTGCACCAGCACAGCAACATTCTGCATCCAGCAAGGAGGTGGTTGGCCAGCTGAAAAGCTGGGGTTTCTTCTGCCTGCACACTGAGATGCAAAGCCATGTCTCCACTGAGCCAGGAGAGTGTGCTGGCTGCACAGGTTTGCTCTGATAACACTGCTCTCCAGGCCCTGCTGCTTTTTGATGACCTGAGCTCCCAGACCAAGGGAAGTGGTGCAAGGGGGAGCCTTGGTGTCCCTTGGAAAGAGGGGAGCCCTGGATCAGTCCTGCCTCTGCATGATTCAGGCATTGACAGAGTCACTGCATTAAATCCTGAAATATCCAGGCTGGAGGGAGCCAAGCTCAGCACTGGCTGGATGTGTAGTCCTGGGGCAGCCTCACCTTCAGCACATGGATGGAGTTGATGCTTATGAGGATTCCAAGGATCTTCTGTGTCCCTCTGGATGATGGCAAATAGTGAGCCTGGGGGCCAAATGCAGCAGCCAGACAGCAAACAACTGTGTGGATAAATAATCGGAGGGAGATGCAGGGAAATCAGGATTACTGTGCAGTGGGGCATGGGGGAAAAGGCCACAAATGCAAAGGAAGGAAAAAGAGCATTTTTATTGTGTTTTTTTTCTAGAAGAAACTGGGGGGTTTGCTTTGCCTTCCTGGGGTAAAGGGAATATCTTACTTAAAATACTCCCTGTCTCACAATGCAATGAAAACCCAAAGCAAATCTTCTGGCTCCTGACAGCGTGAGGTTTTTTACACAGTAAATAAACCAACATGTTTTCTCAAAGTCAAAAAAAGGACCTGTGGTTTGTGACAAAAGTTATTAATAAAAAATGCTCTCTTGGGCAGTGAATTCAGAGGCTGCCTCATCAGACAGTTATTACCAGCCCAGCAGCACCATTCCTGAGACAACTGAAACTTAGCCTCCTGACAAAAGATTGATTTTGAAGATTAATTGTCCCCTATAGCACAGTTTTAGACCAATCTGAAACACAGAGAGGACAATTGTCCTTTGGGTTTGATAGAGTTGTCTGTTTGACATCCACAGAGATGGAGCAGCTCCATGCAGCTCTGTCCTGACTTACAGACAATAGGGGCAGTTTCAGAGAGGTGCCACTGCCAGGAGAGGGAACACCCATGGGTGATGTCCATCCCAGCTGCACTCCTGGAACCTGTGCTGAACTGAGGGTAATGGCAAACAAACTTTGCATTTTAAAAGTGGAATTTCCTCATGCAGCTCAGACTGCAGCAATGTCAGTTCTTACAGACTGCACAGCTTTTAAACCTGAATTGGAAAGACAAATCCGGCTGGAAAGAGTTTATCTGGATGTTATTTTCAAACATGTATGAAAGGGCACTGCTGGGAGCCCTGGGGAGCTCTGGTCTCCCCAGAGAGGACATCTAAAGTGCAGTAAAACAAGCTTTGCTCTGTCAAACACAGTTATTGTCTAGCTACTGTGGCGGTGTTGGTTTGAGCTGGAGGAACTCTCCTCTGTGGAAATTCTTTTGGGATATATCTTTTTCCTTGCCTAGCTTCCTGTGGTTTGAGCTGAATCTCTGTCAGTGCTCCTCAACCCTTTGAACCTACAACAGGTGAGCTTTGGTGAAATTGGGCAGAGGCATCTTAGGCATTGCTGTGGGTGCTCAGCAAGAGAACCCACAGTGGTGCTTGTGAAGGCAAACAGCTTTGGCATGTTCTGCAGCTCAGGAAGCAATGCATATTTGACTCTCCCCAGAGCCAGGCAGCTGAATTTGAGTTGGGTATTAAACCTCCACAGGCAGCAGTGGGAGAGGAGAAGTGAAGGTGTGTCTCAGGGGGAAATTTGTCATGATTTAATGTTTCAGGACTGCAAGGGCTGCTGATTCAAATGAGTGCCTGAACCTCAGTGTGAAACAGTGGTCTCTTGGCAGGTTTAATCCAGGTTTTCTGTAACAATCCCATCACACATGCTTTCCTTTCACACTGGCAAGCTTACAGCAGCAGGGAGACTGAGAGCTGACCCAGCCACATCCTTGGTGGGTCCAGGTGCATGGTGTCTTCTCTGCTCTGTGCCTGGGGACAGATTTCCTCATGCCTGCAGCCTGGCCTCTCTGTTCAAGTGCCCATGGTCTCTGTCCCAGGACTCTGCCTTCTTGTTCCTTCTAGGAAATTGAAAACTTGAGGAGTTACTTGTTCCAGCAGGAGGGATTGATTGTGCATCTAATTAAGGTTCCTGAGGAAGCTGAAGACCTGGAGGCATGAGCATGGTCTCAGCTCTTTGGCAGACTATGATGGGAGTTGCCTGGGAGTGGGAAAGCAAAAGTCTCTTCTGAAATAGCACTGCTGGAAGCAGAGACCCTCTTGAGGTGTTTTAGAGTTGAAGCACAGGAAACCTGTAAGGCTGGCTTGCAACAGCTGTGACTGTGTCCTTCACCTCTGACACCTGCACACTTGTCCCATAAATTCCTCACCCTCTCAGCTTCTGGTGTGAGACTGAATCAACTGATTTAACACAACATTTAGTAAGTTGGTTCCCAGAAGGTACTGGCAGGCTCCTGACAGCATCATCAGCTGGGGGTGGTACCTACCAGCACCTCTGGGGCTCCTGGACTTGCTGCCAAGGTCCCCAGCCACAGTCTGTCACTATCAGAGAGGAAGGTGTAGAAAGGAGCCAGTGATGTGAGTTTTGGTCTGGGATTAGCTTTGAAATGTTTTTTTTTTCCCAACTCTCTGAGAGAAAGACATCTCCCCTCTATTCTGTTCTGCTTTGTGTTGCTGATAACATCACAGCAGGGATTCAGGGGCAAAATAATAATAATAATAATAATAATAATAATAATAATAATAATAATAATAATAGCCAATTTACTTTATAGAGGGAGAAGGAGAGGGAGGGCAGACTCCAGGAAATAAATTTGCACAGCCGGTTTACATTGATGCCTCTCTTGCCTGAGCACAGGCCCCAGTGCCAGGGTCTCCTTTAGCAGATTGTTGTGTTGAGGGGCTCTGTCACACACCCAGCAGGGGCAGTGTCTGTGCACTGGTGGGTGTGTACATTCAGTCTTCAGGGATCACGTGGTTTCTTTTCTGTTTGTTTTGTTTGGTGGGGATTTTTTGCGTGTTTTCTTGGTGTTTTTATTTGGTTTCTATTATTATTTTTTGCATGTTTTTACTAGTCTTATAATCAAAAGAGAGAAAGGAAAAATAAAATGAAATGACGCTGAGTAAAAATGTGGAGAAAATAATCCTTGCTGGGTTGTGAATGGCCCAACTTTGCTTAAGCTCAGATGTTCCCCTCTCCTCCCAAACCTTCCTCAGCAAGCCTGCAGTCTGCTCAGTATGTGCAACTGGATTCTTTGGCCACTTGATGTCTCTGTGGGTTGTGGAGAGCCGTGGGTAAATAAATAGAGGTCATGCTGGAGCTGGATGGAAGCAGCAGCAGTGATGGGTTTGCTTCTCAGAGATGAACCTTTGATAGAGCACTGTGCCATTCCCCTTCCCTGCTTGTTCCTGTTGATGAGCTTCAGATTTGCAAGACAACTGGAAAACCAGGAAGATTTGGTTAGCCAGTTTCCACAGGGAGCTGATGATGCTCTGCACCCACCAGTGCCACAGAAATCTGGGACAGGGAGCCTTGGCCAGCCCCATCTGTCTCTGCTTCCCCCAGAAATGCAGTGGCAGAAGGGGCCACAATGCCAGACTGTTGCAGTGTCTCCCTACAGAAGATGAGGCTTAGCAAATATGAGGCCAAAATCCTCACCATGGCCTGGTGGGGTCTTGCATGGGGGAATTGCTGTGTGCTGCATAAACAGGAAACCCAGCTGTGTGTGGGAGTGGGTCACAAGGAGACCTGAGATGTTCCTGTGGCTTTGCAGTGTGCCAGTCTGTCCCCTGGGACTGATCACCCACCCCATGACACTGGCACAGACTGAGAGTCCAGGAGGGACAGAAATGCTCCTTCCAGTCTGGCACCATCACAGTCCTAAAAATAACATTTGCCACAAGTCTTTAGTCTATGTCTTATTAAAATCTAGATTACCTTTACTGTGATATCAGCCAGACTGTGCTATCTCTGTGCCTGAGATTGCTTCAGGCACTTTGTAGATAAACTGAATGTGATTACAGCCATGGTTCCACATGGAAGTGCCTCAAGAAAAGAAGTTTCCCATTCTCACTTCTGCCCATGGTGATAGACTTCACTGTGATAGTAGCTGGAGGATCCAGCTCTCCTGTGTTAAATGTGTGCACAGCTGGCTCGTCTTTCAAATCCTTCTAGTCCTAAGGCATTTGAAGCTTCTTGTCTGCAAAGCCAGATCCTCCTAGATGCAGGCTTTTCCTGGTGGTGATTCAGCAGGACTGTTGCTGTTCCCTAGGAATGTACAGAACTTTTTTTGGCACAATTAAAAGAAGTCCAATGACCTTTTTTCCAACTCAGTAAGAAGTTCTGAGATGTTTTTCTCAAACAAGCAGTTTTAGCTCACTGCTTTCAGTTTGGGCCGTTTACAAAGCTTCTGCCTGCAGTGTATCCATCACTTTTCCCAGAGCCACTTCAGAGGGAGGAGAGCTTTGTGTTGGAAAGGTGGTGCCTGGGAAAGTGCTCATCCCCAGCAAAACAGCTTCCCTGAGCCACTTCCCAGCCTCAGGGCCCTTGAGCAAAATTGTACACAGGGCTCACACTACAATTTGCTGTTACTTGTGTGGGAAGATAAACTTGAACATCTCAATCTATCTGCTAAACTGCAATTTATGAGCTACAAATGGCTGAGTCTTAGAGGGGAATAACAGATTTAAGCCAAAACTCTGCCATCCTGTCCCCGGAGGCAGAGAGAGACCAGTCAGAATACTGCCTTGAGTGGAGCACATGGATTTGTAGAGGTGACAAACCCTCTCAGGAGGTGTCAGCAGTGCCACCGGCTCTCTGCTGCAGATCAAAGCAGTTGGGGCTTAGAAGTGATGGGCTTAAAGTGAGTGGCAAAGGCTTGATGAGGAAACGGTCTGGGAAATCCAGAGAAATAGCAAAGGCTTCCCTGTTCACATACTCTGTTCCTGTACAGTTCACATGAGAAAAAGGGGGACTTTGTTTATTAAACAGCTTTCTGTGTCTTATTAATTCCATTCATCTGAGGATAGAGCAGCTCCCTCCAGAGTGCTTGTTATTGCTTGCCTGGAAATCAGTCAGGGTCTGTCCATGAAATAATCTTCTGGTTGAAACTCCTTGTTCTGTCAGTAATTTATGCAATTGCTAGGAGACTGCTCAGATGGCTAAATGACTTCTATTAACATAACTTTAATTCTGTACTTTTAACAGAAATAATTTATGCTTTCTGTTTCTTCAGGACCCATTATTAGACTTCAAGTCCAACTTCTGGGGAGAGATCAAGGCTTTGTCATTTCACCAGTGATTGCCTCAAGTTTTCTCTGAGGCTTGAAGCTGCTTGAATTTTCTCAGTAGCCAGACTGGGAATATGGAACAGGTCTTGGCAGGTATCAGTTCCTAAAGCCTCTTATCTTCTCCCAGGGAAGTGTTTGTCAGGACTTAGTTACACAGATAATTATGGTCAGGTTGGTATCCCCGAGTGGGTGCTGGTGCTTGCAAACTTAATCAATGCTTCTAGCAAATGTTTGAGGTTTTGCCTGCACTTATCTACTGAAGAATAAAGAAATTCTACTGATGTTTGGTGCAACAGCTTCTCTAATAGCTGCTGTGGTCTCTCTCATTAAGTCTGATAGCTGTGATTTCCTGCAATAGCTGCACCAGCTGGTGCCCTGCCATGTCTCCATTTTTTCCCAATTAGAAGCTGAGCCAGCTCCCCATGGTAGATTATGGCCTGCCAGTGGGATCTAGATAGGAAGAGAAAGTGCTTTGAGAATTTAGGACAGAAAGTACCATAGAGAAGATTTAGCAAGAGGTTCCCATTAATCATAAAGGTGGTATAAATTCCTAATCTACAAACTGTTTTATTAATGGTGACCATCATTAATACAAAACACTCAGCTAAATGTTGCATGAGCCATGGAGCAACAAATGGGAGATCCAGTTCTTGCTTTGTGTTAAACAAAACCACATGAGCACACAACTGACAGTGTGGGGAAATTCCTGAAAACTTGCTTCTTCCATAATCTCAGAGGAGATGGTTTTATTTGAAAATAGGCACCATACGTGGAAGAATCCAGTTGGAGTCCTTCAGCTGGATTATTTTGTAATGCAAAAGGGGGAAAAGTCTATCTCCAATTATGACAATATATTTTGCCAGCCTGCACTGATGGAGTGTTGCCAGGGAAACTCTCTAATCATCAAAGAACACATTAGTGTTAATGTGATTTTTGTAGGTCTCCTAAGAGAATGGCTTATGTCCTTCCAGGAGAAAGGCACTGCTGAATAAATCATGCAGCATTCCTTACCAGTGAGACCCTCCTAAGTCTACTGAACAAATGAGGATTATTCTTCTGAAAGAAGACATGGTTCTCCTTTGAGCAGCACACCAGGCATGCTGGCAGCAGCTGCTTGGAGGCATGTGCTTACATGGATTTTTTCTTGGGGGATGCTGCCCAGAGAGCCCCTCAGGTTAGCAGGGTGGCTGGTGGGACAGCAGAAACATCATGCAAGCAGGTCATCAGCCCTTTTGGGGGGATAATGAAACCCAGTGGCAGACAATTCTAGAAATGAAGCTGTCCCGTGCTGCTTTGTTCTCCAGGCATCCTTGCATCTGGCTATTGAGCTTTCTGCTTTCCCTGCCCCTGCCAACAAGGGCTTTCCTCTTCCTTGGTACTGCTGCAGAAGCTTTTCCTGACCTGTGAGGAGCTGTGCTTGGGGCAGCAGCCACAATTTCTCCCTAAAACTGCAACGAGCTGCCTTTCTCTGCAGCAGGCAGGAGGCACCTATGGAAGTGAGGCTGCCATTTGTTGGAGTGTACAACTAACCAAATCTTTCCAGGGATATGTTTGGGTCTGGGCTTTTGAGGCAGATCACAGCAGCCCAGAAACTGTTTAAACAGACTGTTCCATCCTGTGGGAGTTAGAGCTGGGAGGCTTCCCCTGACTTCAGGGGTTAATAGGTACATGATTGGCTTAGGATTTTGGGTGCTGGTTATGGAGCTCACCTGCATGGGACACATGGTACCGTGTCACTGCAGGCCCCCAGCTGGGTAATAATTAGCATTGACTCCATGATTGCAGAAGGCTGATCTATCCCTTTATTATATTATACTTATTAAGAAACCCATTGCCCTTACAGACAGTCACAATACAGGTGGACCCAATTGGTCCTTCAATCCAAACACCATCACTATTGGCTAAGAAGAAATCATCCTTTGGTAAACAAATCTCCATAACACATTCCACATGTTCACAACAACAGGTGCAGCAAGTGAAGATAAGAATTGTTTCTCATTCTTTTCTCTGATCTTCTCACAGCCTTCCCCAGGACAATGTCTGGGAAAGTTGTGCATGGCTCTCTGTGGCCAGAGAGCTGCTGCCACAGCACCAGAGTGCCACCTAAGCCCCAGCAGGACCCCTCACAGGTACTGTGCTGGTTTTCCCTCTTATTCAGTGCCTCACATGAAGGTGGGAAGAAATTTGGGTTCCTGTGCATTCAGTCCCTGGGTCTGCTGAGGACAGAGCACAGCCCAGGTGCTGAGCAGTCTCTCACAGGTAGGCTTTGTTGCTTCATCACATTTTATTAAGTTTTCAGGAGGTGAAGAGGGAAGCACATTCCTTGCCCTGTTTTGGTTGAAAGACTCCTTGAGGTCAGGCAGACTGTTTTATTCTATGTTTGCAGACAGCCAAATTAATTTCTAGGGCTGTTTAGCAGGAGCATAACGTTTACCAGTGTGTTGTCCTGGAAAGCTCTTCTAATGCAAACCTACATCAATTCTACTGCCCTGCATCAATTACAGTGTCTAAAGAAGTCTTCCCAAAGACTTACTTTGTTCTGCCCCTTCTCTCCAGCTTTGTATAAAATGAACTACCTTGGCAAAAGTCAAAGAAACACAATCTTTCTGGCTGTCTGCCCACAAATATTCCCTGCTTATCCTTTGAGTGTTGGGGAGGGCTAGTGAAAGCACGTGGGGCAGCTTTGGCTGCCTCTGGCTCAAGGATCCATCATTCCCTGAGATGATGCCTGCAAGCAGACTCTCAGCCCTGGGGCTGTGTGGATTTGGATGGGTTTGGGGCTGTGGGGTCTGAGCTGTCTCAGCACAGCCCAGGGAGCAGTGGAGGTAACTCTGACCAAGCTGCCTTCTCCCTGCCAGCAGCAGACTGTGCTAGAAAGCTCTAAGTGCTCTTTTTCTTCATTCATGCTGCCAGGCAGGTCTCCAAGTACACAGACAGTGCCCAGGAGTCAAAATCATTGAGAGGAGGAGAGGGAAGATGTGTGTAGGGGTTGCAGCCAGAAGGTTTGAGCATTGGTGATTTCTACCCTGAAGCCAGAGAGGAGCTGAGCCCCAGTGCTCAGCTCAGGGATTTGCTGGGTGCCATGGAAATGGGTGGGAGCATTAGAAAAAATTGTGTTCTACATTTAGCTGGAGACCACTGGGACTCAGCAAGCCAGCACTGGAAATTCTTCAAACACTGCTCCTGCCCTTGGGCCATGCTGTCCCCTCTTGGTGCTTATCCAGTAACTCTGGGTAACTTTGGCTAGTCATGTTATGTGGCACAGTCCCAGTGGAGACAGAACTGGAGAATTTGGCCCATTTTACTTTTAACTGAAAAGTAACAACTGATTAACCAGATTTTAACTAATGTGTGGCTAGTTTCTCTTTGCAGATAACACTGATGACAAACCATGCATGATTTTGAGGCGTTCATTAAATGTTAGATATAATGTTCTGTATCTCTTTTCACTCTCCTTCTTCCTTCCAAAGCACAGTTCATGTTTAGATAGTTTTTTACATTTTTTAGAGCTCTCTGCAAACATTAACTAATGAATCCTCTCAGCCCACTATACATATGCTTCAATTAATTAGCACTCATTTACTTAACTCACACTGTCTCATTAAATATAAATTGAATATATGTTTGTGAACTTTAACTGGAAACATTAGTGGGGATTTATTCAAAGGATGAATGCAAAATCTGTTAATAGTAGCTGGAGGCAGCAAAATTCAAATACTAAGGTATTTAGTCAAAAATATGTGGTAGTGTCAGTGAGTAGAGCCAGACAATTAGCTGTTCCTACAAGATGCATATGTTGTCATGACCTTGAAGTCATCATTCACTCCCTGTTGTTACCATAGTAATCCTGATAATTTGCTTCCCAAAATGTCTGTCTACACACTTTGTTCTGTCAGTGGAATTGTCAGGCTTGCAGAGGCTGGGCTGGCAGCTTGCTGTCAGTTACTCAGAGCTGGAGTGTGCTGACACAGGCATGTGAATGCTAATGCTCAGACTTGCTGTGGACACTGGGGTGGCCTTCTGCATTGTCACCCACCCAGCAGAGCTGCCTTGCAAGTGGAGACTGTCATGATTGTCTCAACAGCTCTGTCTGGAGGCTGCTGTTGGCAGGAGGAGTAAAACAGAAAGTGTCTCAACTTCCCATTACCCAACATCACTCCTGGAGAGGACAGGGCATTTACTGCTGCACGCTGACCAAACTCTGCTTGGAATAACTGCACTGCCACAGCTCCCTGCAGTAACTTAGGGCCACGCTGCCATGGGTGTCAGTGAGAGTTAGAGCCAAAGTGCTCCTGGGGATTTGGGCTGTTTTGCCCAGGTGTAATTCTCTTGGCTCTGTCTCATCTGGTTGCATCCTCAAGCACTGAGCAGTTTAAGTGCTGCCTGCCACCCAAGAGGCAATCACAGCTCAGTGATAACTGAAGTGTTTTCCTATGAATAAATTTGAAAATCAGTAGAGGAAGAGCTGAGGGTTTTTATAGGGTTGTGAATGTCATTTATGTTGCAGACGTGTGGTTAGAAATGAAGTATTATTTGGACACCTTAGATTTGGGTTAAGTCTTCTAAATCCCATAGTAGTTATAAAAAATTATAATTTGAAGTCTCGTGGGTTATTTAACATTTTCCATCTTCCCATACCTTGGAGAAATAGTAGGCCAGAATTTTGACTTGTTGCCAAGAGCCATATCCAAATGTAACTGAACCTTTCCTCGATATGAAATTGAGAGATCTTTCTCCTAAGTTTTGTTGCCAAATGGTAGAATTGTTTTATTTCCCTTTGTTTTTAATGCCTCATGAAGAGCTCACACTTTGTGTGTGAGAGACCCAGTGATGAACGGTGAGGGATGGAGTTCCTGCTCATCCCACAGAGACCTGTTCTTCTAGAAAGAGCAGCATCAGGCCCACTTCAGTTTTGATAATGATTGTACATGCCATTGCAAATCTGAACATGCTTTTATATAAGTAAAAACTTTCCATGCACAAAAAATCTTAGTGATGCCAGATCTTTTAACTAGAAATATATTTCCTTACAAGTTTAATGCTAGCTTGTTAGCCCAAAGGCATACCAGGGATCTGGGAGCTGTCCTGGGTCTCCTTCTTCTTGTGACTTACCTGTACCAATAAATTCTTGCAAGCTGAATGTAAACTCCTTATGCAACATCTGACACCTTCAGGAAGGCTTTCCCTGGGTACTCAGCTGTGTCTTTGTGACCAGTGTTCTTGGTGAGACACAGAAAAGGGCAAAGCTCTTCAATTTTAGGGCAAGCAGGAATTAGGAGGAGCAGAAATGTGTTCTGTTGCTCAAGCCAGCAGATTTGTGTGAGAACACACATAAAGAGCAAGTGCCTTTTGAATGGCACAGTAACACTTCAAAGCAAGCTTCACTCAAAACTGTAATGAGGAGCACGTGGCATGACACCAAGGTTACTACTGGAACAAGAAGCATGATTACATTTTGGAAAAAGCATTGTAGGCACCGTTTTCCATTGAAGTTTCTGGAAAAGTAATACTTCTTCCTCTCCTGTTTTTAGCAGAATACTGAAAGCATTCAGTGACATTATTTCCTAACCTTTTTTTTCCTCCCAGCAATCTTTTGTCTCGTTCAAAAAAATCTCATAAGGATGTAAGAATAAACATGCTGGATCTAGC
Source organism: Ploceus nigricollis (assembly GCA_013399945.1). NCBI lineage: Eukaryota > Metazoa > Chordata > Aves > Passeriformes > Ploceidae > Ploceus > Ploceus nigricollis. The sequence goes on along the minus strand of VXBC01006779.1, from coordinate 367,538 downwards.
CAGTGTCTCATTTACAGCAGCATACAGGCAAGTACAGTGGTAGTTTTCTAAATAATCTTGCTTCCAGCAGTGCAGGGCTTTCGTACAGCAAAGGTAGTGCCTGTCTTTGTACTTTATTCTTCAGAGAAGTGTTCCAATTTTTAGCCTGTGTCAACTTCTGTCATCCACAACATTCAGAACAATGAGCTCCTTGGCTGCAATACACATTTATGTAGAACCACCTCCTTTAGATTGTTTTGAAGCTGTTCTTATGGTTTTGTCTGATAGCCCTGAGCTCTGATTTGGAGACAGTGCATGTGCAGCTTGTACCTGTTCCCTGTCTCCATGCCACTCCTGATTTTGTGCATATTTTTATACTTCCTTTTGTTGTTTCTTTTCAGGATTGAAGAAACCTAATCTTTTTAGACTGGAACCATTTCAACTACCTTTGACTGCTTTCTCAGGATGAAGGTATGGGTGTGTGGAGCTGTCATTCAAATAAACTCACTGGCCTGTCCTTAACCTGTGGGAATAGGTTTACTGAAATCAGTGCCATTCTCAGAAAATGAAGCTTTGGATAACAGGGAGTCAGATTATTCAGACCAGTCTGAGGGCACATGAATAAGGTGACCTTGCAGGATTTTTTTTTTGGTGCTGTTTTTGTGCCTGATGAGTATGGGGGAAAGAGCAAAAATAGTTTTCCTATTTTAAGGTTTTTCTGGTAGATTGCAGGTGTGCACCACCACAGCTACAAGTAAAGGAAAAGGCTACTTAGAACAGTGAAAAGAATGTAGGAGGGGATTGATTATACTGTCCTGTTCAGAATGTTAATATGGGTTTGGAAGAAATTTGGAATGTGTTAACATGTTAGTCAAGTCTTACTGATGCTTTTTAATTTTCATTTGGATAGCTAAGGGTAATTTATTTTGTTCCAGCTGGGAACATGTCTAGTGAAAAGGATAAAAAGTTGAATTAAAAATCTCTTGAGGCAGTTGCAAAGAGAATAAGCATTGCCTCAGAGGATGTACATTGTTGGCCAGCTCTAAGAGAGTTGTTGCCTGTCCTGTGATCCTAGAATCCTAGAATTGTTTGGATTGAAAGGGACCTGAAGGAACACCTTGTTCCAACCCCCCTGGCTAGGGCAAGGACTTCTTCCACTAGACCAGGCTGCTCTAAGCCCACTGAATCTGGTCCTGCAAGGGATGGGACATCTACAACTTCCATGGGCCAGTGTATCACTGCCTTCACACTAAAGAAAACCTTGGATATTGTGTTCTGAACCCCTTCCTTGTGATCCATCAGTTCATCACAAATTTTCCTATATCAGACATTATTCAATTCTCTTGAATAAGGCTCCTCTAGTGCTTCCCTGAGGACTCTTGTCTCTTTCTGCAGGGTGTCATTCATCTGTCTGGGCAGCTAGGACAGCTCAGAGTCCTCAGGAGAACCTGAAAAGGCATTTCTTGGAGCCTTTCCTCTTAATAACTTATTTCTTAAGTGGTAGCATTTTTTTTTCCCTGTGACCTTTATTAGAAAACAGTGAGAGGGAAACAAGAGGAGTGCTTAGTGTGACCTTTATTAGAAACAAGAGGAGTGCTTAGTGTGCTCTGGTCCTTGGAATTCCCCTGGGCTCTGCTCTCTGGGATGCTGTGAGATCCCAGTCAGGCTGCCTGTGTGTGTCTATAAAGCACCAGTGAACAAGGCCTCTTCAGCACTTGTACCAAAAGCCTCTGGAAAGAGGGACTCAGTGAACTGGGGGTGATGTAAAATCCTCTGCATTTGTCTGGACAAAGGCAGGTTCTATTTTGTGACTGACTTCCCTGATAGCTGATGCTTTGTTTCTGGGCTTTGCCAAGGAATGAGAAGACCAGGTGAAGTTTGATAGCTTCACCAGTCAAAACATGGGTGGGAGGAGAGAAGCGTTACAGCCCAAGACTCTGCCTAGCACAGAAAATACTGGGATTGATGACTGTGGACTGTGCCTGCACGTGAGTTTTCAATACCTTCCAGAGTCATGAATTTTGTTGGGAGCAGTTTAAAAGAGAGATGGCAGACAAAATTTCATGTGGCTTTCCAGTTCTATTCTTATTTTTTTCCTGTTATAGTTCCATTTGCCTCATTTAGTGCTTTTGTTTCTTGCCAGAATTCTCAGATCAATATTTGCAAAAAGAATTTTATGTGAGATCAGCTAGAAAAAAAATGCACAATCGTAAGTGTGTGTGTGTGTATGCAGAAGTTTAAGACCATTCTTCTTGGCCAGCTGCAGAACAGAGACACAAAGTCAATGTCTGCAAAGAGTTTGCATGATTAAATTTCAGAATTACTTCAGTATGATCCCACAGAAAAGCCTCATCTCTTGGTTTCCTCTAGGAAAATCTGGCCCCCAATTTGAATTTGGCAACTCTCTTTTTGGAATGAAGATATACAATATTGAACCCCCTTACTTGCTGCAAACTGTAGTATAAATGTAAAATGCTTGAATAATCCATTTGAAGCTGCTACTTAAGAGATTTTTCAGGAGCCAATTTTGTGGCCTTCAGAAATACCTGGGCTGAATTTACCTGAGAAGGAAATTACTTTCTGCTTTCCTAGATCCACCCTCACACCCCTGCCACAGTTTTCAGTGGTTACAGGAGTCTGCTGTACTTCAAAGCCTTCCCCAATTTGCAGTGTTGCTCTGGGCTGTTAAGCACACAGGACCTTGTCCTTCTCCAGTGTTAGCACCACTGATATCTTGATGAGTTCAGAGATAAACGCCTCCATAAAGCCTGTCTGCTGCTTCTCCATTCACCTCTTTATTTTTCAGTGGGGAAAAGAACTATTTTAGTTCTTTTCATTTCAATAAAAAAGCAGTATTGCTTTTTAAATGGATCTGGGTTTTTTCCTTTCTGCAAAAACCTCATGGGAGAATGTGGTTAGGAAGAGATGACTTAACTGTTTTTCTGTTTTGTGGGAGATGTACCGGAGGTGAATGGAGAAGATTCCAATTAAAATGCCTTTTTTTCCTTGCCCTGTCTTTGGCAAAGTATGTTTGAGGAAGATGAGAAACTGTTCCATTTTAGCAGGGCAAGGACTAACAATAGAAGTCACAGGAGTTAGAGAAAATTGGGTTGGAAAGGCCATAAGTCTGTGCCTTTCTTTCTGTTTAAAGACAGGACTGACTCACCTTGCTGTGCCTCTGAAAGATCCTTTTCTAAACTCTTCATGTAAGATTTTTATGTCTGGAGCATCCAGATCTCTCATGCACAAGAATTTCCAGTCCTTCTCCATTTTTTTTCCTTGGCTAAATATTAAGAATACTTTTGGAATTTCCCCTACTGCAGTCCAAGCCCTTCCCTTCTGGCCCAAACCACCACAGACAAACCTGTAACTTTATTTTCTGTAGTAACCTTTTGTTTGCAGACCACTGAGTGCTTCCCCTCCCCTTTTTCTAAGCCAAACAGTTCCTGTTTCATCCTTTTCTAGTTTACTGAATTTTCTGTACCTCTGAACATTTCAGTCTGCATTTCATCCACAAGTTTCTGACCTGTGGTTCCTGGCCTGGACACAGCTCTGGCAGCGCTGGGTAAAGAGGAAGAGTTTCTAACTGTGTCTGCTGGGAAGCAGAGGGAGTTCTTCACCCTGGAGGGTTTCTGGCTTTCCAGCAGCTCTCTGACCTCCCTATCTCGTGATCCTGCCCACCTCAACCAGCTGCTCTCCAGTTTGCCTTGATGTCAGTGAACTATTCCAGGTGAAATTCAGCCACTGTTTGTTTGTCCTTTAGTGAATCACACTTTATTGAATCTTTTTGCCATAATTTGTCACAACTATTTTGAATTGTTTCACACCCCACAACGTGCTTATGTCTCTTCCCAGCGTGGCAGTGTCTACAGATGGAGTAAACACCTTTGTCCCTTCTTTGCTCCCTTCTGTGCTGGAAGTGCTCAACAGCAGCAGACCAGAGCTGCTGTCTGCTGCCTTTGGTCTGTCAGCAAGCCAATGGAAATGGCTCCTGCAGTCTGGTTTTTTCCTAGCCCCTTCTGCTCATCACAGCTCTACCTGTTCATGTTTCCATAGCTTGCCTATGGCAACACCTCAGGAAATTTGCATTCATTGGTATTTGTGCTTCTTCACCCACAAGATATTATTATTCCTTTAGAAAGAAGTTAGAATGGGTTTAGGTGATTCAGTTTTGACAACTGTCAAATTAGTCTAGAGTGTTTCCCATCTCAGAATCAAAGAATATTCTAGGTTGGAAGGCACCCACAAGGTTCATCAAGTCCCACTCTTAAGTGCAGGGCCTGGATCAAACCCATGACTTTGGTGTTATTGGCACCATGCTCTGACCAACTGAGCTAATCTCCCATGGCTCTGGGATTTTTCAGGTGGTCTGGTGAAAGCTGGCATGTCTCCAACACCACAGCTCCTCCTTCATCTCCCTCAAAAGCCTCTCAAAAGACCCTTCATCCTCTGCTGATTCCCTTGAAGGTAGTCTCATGAGGGATGACTTGCCCAGAAACTGGAAGCAATGAAAAAAATAATTTCAAATATAGAAGGAAAGGCTGAACAGTTCCAAACTAAAACTTCTTTGTTTTCCTCTTGTCTTTCTTCCCACAGCCCCACCAATAAATGAAGCTTTTTTTCCTCCTAACCTGCTCCAGGCTCAGAGAGAGCTGAGGCAGGAGTGATAAGGGCTTGGCTGAGGGATTCAGGGAGGTCAGAAAAATAAGAACACAAGAGTCAGCAGGATTGAATTAATACCTGGTGCTCTGAGCTCTTCTTTATGAGGTGGTGCTGCATGGTGTGCTGAAGGCTATCAGCTGTGATCTGAGCTCCTGACTGTCACATATCCTCGGGGTCGTTACCGCTGTGCCTCGGTTTCTCTCTCTTTTAAATGAATTCCATGATCCTGAAGACCTCTGCAGAGAGTTTGGAAAGCCAGGGATTTAGTATGCCTGCCCTCAGTGGAGGTTACAGCCTGAGAACCAAGGACAATTCACCTGGATTGCCCAGTTCAGACCTCCAGGATGGCACCTGTGCTCAGACACGTCTGTCTGGGGCTGGCAGGGAGCTGCCTCTGGGGTTCAGAGAAGGAATGAACTGGCTCATCACTGGCTCTTTGGTACACAAATCAGAGGGTGTAATTGGGTCAGGATTAGCCCCTAAAGGTGCACATTTCTCCACTTATGCCTCTGTGTGGGTCCTCTTGGAGGTCAGAACAGTGATAACACAGCCAAAGTGCTTTGGTTACCTAGAATATAAGTATTTTCTACAAGAATTACTTAATCTGACTTGCTTTTAAGGAGTTGCAGACTAACTTTTCCAATCCATGGAAATATTTCCTATTCTTTCACTATCCCATGCAGCTGCTCTTTTTTCCTAGGCAGCTGTTTCTGTGCATGTGTCAGAGGGATTTGTCCTGCTTTATTAGTTGAATTTATTTTCTTTCCAAAGCAAAACTGCAACTGATGTAAATGAGCACCTCGTATTTCTTTTGGGCTAGAGCCATCTCAGAGCTGGGGCTGAGCAGCTGCTGCTGTGCCATGTCACAGAAATCACAGCCCTGTGTTTGCAGCTAGCCAGGTGAAATCTCTGGCAAATTAAAACTCTTTATACAGCTGCTGCACAGCCAGGGACCATTAGATAATGAAATGGGGAGAATAACGGGCTTGATCTGAGGTGTTCCCCACACCATCAAAATCCCACTGCTGAGACAAGCCAGGGAGTGCAAGTGTGCAGCTCTCCCTGTCAGTGTCAGGAGATCCCTGAGAGCTGTGCTCTGCCTGCAGGAAGGGGGTTCCTGAGGGCAGCAGCCACTCCTCTGCTTGTCCTTTATGATCATCTTCCCCTGGTGGGTGATGGGGATCACACAGAGCTGCCCTGTGGTCTGCAGGGAGTAATGGACTTGTCTGGACGTGCCTAAATCTGCACTGCCATCCTAAAGGTCTCTCTCCTGGGAGGGAGGTGTGTGCTGGCTGGGAGATGGAGCTGAACAGGGCTGATGGCTCTCAGGCAGATCCTGTAAAACTGAGCCTTGGACTAAACTGTTGTTCCAGTCAGTGACAGAAACACACAGCTGCTTGGCCCTGAGAAGGTGGGAATTGTATGGAAGAATAGGCATTAAGGTTATTTGTTGTCACGTTGCCCAGAGATAAAATATTGGGCTTCCCCAGCAGTTTAGAGGCTTAAAGCACATTTAAAGCCACTTTTGATAACTAATTAAACTGGGACAAATATATTTGAACACTCATGCTTTGCAGTAAAAAGGACTTATCCTTCACCAAGGAATTTATAGAGCTTTGGTCACCTTAACACCAAGGCCAAATTTGCTTGGTAATCAGGCATGCATTACACTGCAAAACCATAACACATCTTCTCATTTCTGCCCTGTGTTATTGAGATGCCCAGGGAAGGGAGGAGTCCTGCAGCAGCAGGAGCTGAGTGCAAACAAAGCCTTGCCTCGGTCACTGATCACCCCCGCCCGGAGAGGATTCTGGAATTTAAATCACAGCAGATGACACTGGCAGCTTTCACTGGGGAAGCCTCACACTTGAACTGCAGAACTTGCAGCAAGAATAAATCCCGAGGTGTGTTTGCTCCCCAGCACCTTGGAATGCAGAGATTGTTCACCTAACTCTCCAGGTGCTGCTGCTTCTCTCCTTGTCTCATCAGATCTAACAGCTGGGCTGGAAAAGGGAATTTCCCCTGCTACTGAACTCGATTTTCTTTCCTGTTTTCCTACAATGTCATAATTTTCCTGCTGCTTACTGTTCCTCACCCTACTGCACCCCTTCCTCTCCAGGCGATTCCAGATATCCTGACTCCTCTCTGAGGTAACAACTACCTTCAAGGGTCAAAACTTTGCAGGGAGGAAGGAAGCTTTACCTTCTCTTGCCTTATTATAAGGACTCAAGGTCTTTCCTTCCTTGGCTGAGACTTGCTGCTGAAATACCTGGTAGTCCAGTTTGTTTATCTGGCTGCTGGCCTTTGAAGGATGTGCTGCCACAGAGTTGTCATGAGAGCTGCTGGCTGGAGCAAATGAGAACAAATGAGAGGCAGAGAGATTATGGCCTGAGCAGCAGCAGCCCTGCCAAAACCTGGCCCCACGTCCAATAGCTCTTAAACTGTCTAACAATCCAGGCTAAAGGAGGTGCCTCACAAGAGGTGCTGGCAAGCAGCAGCTCTGCCTGATTCACCTTCCAAGGGCAGCTCTGCAAACTGCACCTCTGAGGTGCTGCAGGCTCTGAGCAACCAAGCAAAGCAATGCCCTGCTCCTGCCCTGGGGCACAGCAGCAGCTGCCTCCGTGCCAGGGGAGGGTGGCACCACCTGCAGGGGTGCCCTGGTGGGCACTGAGGGCTGCAGATGGGAGCAAGGATGATGGCACCTGAACCCCTCCTGTACGGGGGTCCTGAGCAGGGGGAAGGTCAGGCTGTCCTCAGCAGCTCTCACTCAGTCTTCTGCCTCAGGACTGCAGCTTCAGGAGAGGTGCTGTCGCTTTTTCTAAGCCCCTTCTGTGCAAGAGGAAGGACAGGCAAAGCCTGCAGAGGAGGAATGGTGATGGGATCAAAGCCTGGAAGCAAGAGCAGGGATCAGCTTCCCAAAGGCAAGGAAAAGCCACACAGCCAGGCTCTGTGGAGAGGGATGCTTACAAAAGGTGTTTCTGAAGACATCTGAAGGCATTATCAGGAGTTAATGCCAATCTTTTCTATAAATTTATTGTAACTGGAGAATTACAGTAATGTGGATTAAACAGATAAAACCAAGGGGAACAGGAAGGGGAAGGGCTCCTCCAGGGCCACATGGCAGTGTTGAAACAGGGTTTGGTTTCCTCCCAGTGCCCTGAGTGACCAAGATGCTGTGCAGCTCTTGTTTTAGCCCATGGAAAGATTCAGTTTACTAATTGTATTTCTGCCACAGAGAGTGGGACTGGCTGTGTCTCTTTGATGTCTTTCACATGTTTTAAAATAAGAAAAACTATTTATAATTCAACCATAAAACCATAATTCCCTGAGCAAGACAGGAAGCGCAGGCTTTTATCTGCTGTTTTAGAGGCTGTTTCTCCACAAAGTGGGACATAAAGTGAGTTGGCCTCAGAAAATAATCTTTTTTTTTTTAAAGTTCTATTGTCTTTCAAATTCATTTCCCCTCCCAGTGCAAGGGATCAAAGGGACACAGTTAGGTAAGTGTCTGAAATGGATGACTTCAGGTAGGTTGAAAATTTTTAAATGTCTCATTATTTCAATATAAGCCCTCAAAGCAACTCAAGGAAAGCAAGAGGAAACCTACATCAGCCCTCAAAGCTTGATGGAATTGAACACAGCAGATTATTCATTGGTTTCTGATAGACACAAAGGGAAACAAATTAGGCTGTTCACAGCAAAACTGCCTATTTGGTTAGTAAGTCAAAATATCCCTCCTGCCTCTTCCTCAGCCTGCAGGTCACAGCTGTGCCATTGAACATGGGATGTCAGGGAAAGAAAGGACTGGGAGCTGATAGGAAGAAAACAGCCTTTTTTTAGTATGACCGAGAGATTCTAGAAGGAAAGAGGAAACAGAGGAATTATCAAACTCTGCTGTATCAGTGAACCAGAACCATTCTTTTTATTTCCATGGTACATACTGAAAATCACTAAGAATTTTTTTATTTTAAGTTTTCTCACAGCACCCTTATTCTGTATTTAAGGACAGAAAAATATTAGAAAGGAACAGAATGAGGAGTTGTAACTTCATCAGGTCATCTGATTTTAGACAGGTGGAGGTGGTAAAATATCTAATAAACAGTTCAGGAGACTTCAGCAGGAACAAATGTCCAATAACTTTTAACTCCAATATTTTTGAAAGGCAGAGCTGTATTAGTCTCCCCCCACCCTGATTTACTCTTCACATGCCAGTCCAGTCTCAAAGAATTCTGGGAATGGTCAGGAAAAGGAAAGAAATATGGGAGGATTTTTTGCTGGTCAGTGATCACTTCTAGTTGTCACCCTACGAATGTGCCATCTCTTTAAAGCTAGGTCACTGTTCACTTGCTGGTGTTGCTTAGAAACTCGTTTTCTAAAATCCCACATTTTTCAGTGTGCTGGCAGATAAACCCAAAGGCAACTGCTAACTCTGTGAACACTTCTGGCAAAGAAGGGGTAGGGTGCACTAGTGTATGATGATGAAATTCCTGATGAGCTGAAATTTTGAGGATCTTGTTTGACGTGGGATATACAGATCCTAACAGCCTTGATGCTTTTCAATATTTGAGTCTTCTCTTCCTGACTGAAGATGGTCTGCATCAGAAATATGTGTAAATTGGGAATGCAGAAGCAATATTAATGTTTGCTGTGCATTCCTCAGTGCAGCAGGGTGGTGATGAAGCTGAAGGCCAGGTTCCCTCTGGAGGGCTGTGTTGTGCCTGGGCTGTGAGCAGGCAGCAACACCAGGGCTGCAGGATGGCTCCAGGGGCCAAGGGATGGATGTGCTCAGCTGGAAGCTGGCTTTCCAAATGGTTTGCCACAGAAAAATAAATAAATAAAGAAGCCAAGCAAGCAAGCAAGCATGTGAGGATAGATGAGGTTCCTGATGTGCTTGAATGGCCAATGTGTGTGAAAAATCTGTGTGCAATTTTAGCACCAGAAAAGGCAATCTTTATACTTTCTGTCTGACTCCTATTGCCTTGGGGACGCTCAGTCTATACTTGCCAAGCAAACCATTTGATTAAGTGCTAAACTTGAAAAAAGTAAATAGCCTATTTAAACATGTTAAGCACAACCTGCCACCTACTTAGATGCTATTTAAACATAACCTATTTAAATATGCCTTCATCTAAGTCCATGTGCATCTTGTTTCATGCCACATACCTTGTAAATGAAATGACTTATAATAACAAAAATGAGGTGATAAAATACAAGTACCACCAGCTTTGCTTAAAAAATGCAATGAACAGTCATAGGGGGTTTAAAATACGTTGTACTGCCAGTCTGTGACATCCATTAACATCTGAGAGAAAAGGAAATTCATTAACAGAACTCCACAGCTGGCACCTGTACTGCACTACCATTACTGCCCTTTGTCAGAGACTAAAATGTTTGCACATCTCCTTCGTTTCACCAGGCACCTGATCTTGTCTTCTGTATTTTCTGTTTGTTGAGTTCAAAATCTGTCTGAAAAAGGAGGCAGGGTCTGGATGTAGCTGATCTTTATCACTTCCTGTCTTCTTGCCCTGTGTTCCTGTACAATCTTTGTGTAGACTAACAGGATAATCCCATTCTGCACCCCCTTGCAGAGGCAGGGACTGTTCCATACTCCCCCCCACACCCTGTTACAGGTCTAAGTCCAGGAAAGCTGATGAGCTTTGCAGTCTGGGGGCTGTCAGCATGTCCTGGGGCTGGTCAGCAATGCAGCTGTGGGTTGGTATGACTGTGTCCAGCTCAGATGTGGCCTCACATTGGGATCTCAGTTAACCATTTGACGTGGGTTTTCCCACTCCCACCTTGTCCTTTACACTGAGATCATAAGTTCTTTATAGCCCTGTTTGGGTCTGTGAGAGTGTGGAGTGCAGTGGCCCTGTCCAGAGCAGTGACACACTGCTACAACAGAGCTAACAATGCCACACAAAAGATTCCACCAGCATCTCCTCCAGGACAGGAGTGAAAGAGGCTTGGACTAGGAGTTTTAGTCATGCTGTGGGTTAAAAATTGAGGTTTGTGTGAAGAAGATGATTTTTTCCCCTTATCTTATGGCTCCTTGTTGGGAGTCCAGAGAGGCAGATGGTTTTTGCTCGCTGTAACTGTCTTTATGAGAACATGAACGGTGATTTATTACCATTTCCATTAACTGCTCCTAATGCAAAGAGGAAATGTTAGAAGTCACTCCTCCCTGGAGGAGAGGTGATGCTTGACCTTCTCTCGAAAGAGGGAAGGGAGGAGGAGAAATGCTAAGAGAGGATGTTCTGCTGGGATGCTGTCATTGGTAACAGCAGTGACCTTTTCCCTGTGGTCAGCAGGTGGCATCATGAAGATAAATTGCTTCAACTTGCAAGTTAAAAGATCTTTGTGCCGAGCAAGAAAATTAAAAAAAACCTTCCAAAAGTCAAACAGTATTGCAACTTCAGTTCATATTTTCTAATTCTTTTATGGAAATAGCTGTGCATGGAAATGTGAGGCACCTATTGTAATTTGTCAGCTAAAACTGACTGGTGATGGATGTCTTGTAGAAGATTTTCCTTGCCAGGTTGCGCCAAACTCCTCTGTCATTCTAGTGAGAATGAGAACTACTTGGAGGATCCAGGCACTCCTGTCCTTAGGGGTCACTGCCACTAAAAAAAGCAGGATTTTTTCCCCCCATTGAATCTCAGAGTCTCTTCAGGAAGGGTAATCAGTGACAGTACATATGGTTCCACTCCATCCATACCCATTTCCACTTCTAACACTATCCACTCAGTAGTACCTTAAGGTCAATATAAAATAGAGTCTGCAGAGTTGCCGTGGTGATAGCTGCAATTCCTCCCTTGTGGTTCCAAGTGATCTGGAAGGGCAGCTCAGACAGGTACTTTCTAATTTACTGCTCAACCTCGTTTTCTGCCCATGGAGTTTATAGGGAAGGTCACTCGTCACATCTCATTTCTTTAACATTGTCCTTATTCTCTTTATTACAAAGCAAAAGTGGGATCAAATGATCAGTCAATGTATGAGGGGAAAGAAAAGCAAAAAATTTTGAGCAGCTATGGACCTTCTGCTGTTTTAGATATCGGTATTCAGTGCCTGTTAGATTTCTGCAGGAATGGGGACAGAGACACGGGAAGTAGGACGTGTGTTCAAAGGATGTGCACATGGAGCACTCAATTCTGTTGCAAACCAGAGCAGTCCCTGTCATTGGCAGCTGAGCAGCTGCCTTTGGTCTCTGGAGAACAATATACCTGCTGGTAATTAAACTGTGGGTGTGCAGGCTGTCACTGGAGTGGGGCAGATCACAGTGGTGGCCACCAGATCCATCCTAGCTGAGACTGCCTCTGCAGCTGCTCCCTGGGATGTGTCTGCAGGGAGCTGAGAGCACACACCTGCACCACCCTCCCTGCAAGTGGGGCCAGCCAAGCTCTCAAGGTTCAGCCCTGGGTTGCTCAGTGCTCACTGTGATGTGGTGGGAGCCTTCCAGGGAATGCCCAATCTCGGGTGGCTCACACTGTGGGATGATAGTGTTGTTAGTGCATCTCCAAGCTCATTCCCCTCAGGCACTCCCTGTAGCAAGCACCCAGAGTTGCTGTTCCCAGGTTAGGGGACTGGGATGCAGATTTCAAATAGTGCCATGTTTGTTGGTCTGGGGACTTGAAAAGAAGGGCTGGACCTTTCTTGGGAAGGAAGGGGATCAATCTTGCTTGGAATAGGTTGCAAAAGAATTCAGGAGGGGCTCCATGCTAATTTCCTTACCTCTGTACCCTCCCACATCTTGCCTTCAGCCTTACACATTTTTGCATTTCTGGGCTTATTAGAATGAGTTGCCTTAATATTAAAATACTTTCCAGAGCTGAAGGAGTTAACTGCTTATCCTGAGGACAGCTCTCTCCTTTTTATTTTATTTTTTATGTTTTAAATGACACAGAATACTGTGAGAGCCACAGAGCTGATATTTAGCTGTCCTAAGCAGTGAGACTCAGAAAGCCTCCAGTGCCGGGGGCCATCAGTGACATTGCAAGGGCTGCAGTGGGAGACGGATTTGCTTCTAAGGGTTGAGGGGAGGCACAGGTGATTTGCATCCTAATAGCACAAAGCACGTGGAAAAGGAGCTCTAGTGCTTAAGGGGTGTTTATATGAGGAGTAACAGCCTCAGCAGGATGGTCTAGCTGGCCACTAGGAGGATGAGGTGCTCTCCAGAGCAGGCACTGGTCAGGAGCACTGCCCAGCTCTATGCTGTGCAGGTATGTCACTTAGGGAACATCCTGAAGCTGAAAAGCAGGCAAAGGCAGATTATGTTAGTCTTCATTGCTGAGTTGCCTCCCCCAGCCCAGGGAATTATTTTTCTTATAGATAATAACCAATCATTCCCAAATGCATCACTTGAAAGGTCTTTAGGCTGCATGCCAGGATTTTGGAGCTAATAGGGAGCCCCGGGATGGGGATGGATGGGCTTGGTTGCAGCCTGGAGATATTTATGTGTGTGTACACACCGTATTTCAGACAGCCAAAGCAGCGTGCTTAGACTCAAATTTACCATGGAAAGGCTCTAAACCCATTTTCAAACCGGCAACATAATTTAAAAGGCCTTGCAGTGCCTGAGATGACTCAAGCAAAAGTCCTCCCTCCCTCTTCCCCCGTGTCACTCACACCTCACCTTGACTGCAGGTGGCAGGCTGTGATGGATCGGGAGGAAGGGGACAGCAGGGGACGGCGGCTGTGACAGCGAGGGGACTGCTGGCAAACGTGAGGGCTGCAGCCCCCGGGCTTCGAGAGCTCGGCACAGCTCGGAGGAGCAGGATCGGCTGCCGGGGCCGGGAGGCTGGGACGGGGTGTCCCTGCCGGGGTGTCCCTGCCGGGGCCGGGGTGTCCCTGCTGGTGTCCCTGCCGGGTGTCCCTGCCGGGGTGTCCCTCTCGGGGCTGGGGTGTCCCTGCCGGTGTCCCTGCCGGTGTCCCTGCCGTGCCGCCTGCCATCGGCCGTGCCCGCTCGGCGCTCCCAACTTTCCGTCCCTGAGCGCTCGTGCTCCGCTGCCGAGAAAAGCAATTTCTGTGCAAACCCGTGAAGCGTCCTGAGGGACTGGGTATATCGAAAGCATCTCCTGGCGCTGCAAAAAGTGGGACAGTCTTCCTTTTCCCGTTAGGTTTTTACTGTGAATGGATTTTGAAGACAAAAGCTGTAAGTCGGCCCTTTTTCTTTCCTGTTTAATATATAAAATCTCTGCTGTGTGCGAGTCTGGTCTGTGCAGGATCCATTCCAGTGAAGGGAACTTGGCACACATACTGCAGTATCATCCCCCTTCTGCAGTAGATGTGCTGTAACAAAATGAAATTCATTGTCTGCTCCCAGCAGGAGCCCGTCCATCCATCTGCTACCTATCATTGTCTGTCTGTCTTAGAAATTTAAGCAGCCACCTTCCTCTGTGCCTGTCACAAGGAGGCAGTATTAATAGTAGCCTTTGACATATCCAGCCCTTTTCTCTGTCCCTTTTCAAGTCTTTGTTAAAAGCAGGGATTTTCTGTGGGGAGAAAGAGAACAGACAGAAACAGTGTTCATATTTTAAATGACTTCAGGGAAAAGGTTTTTCACACAGGAGAAAGATATCCAAGGGGCCTGGTCTGCTCTGGGGGGGTCAGTCCCCACTGGGCCCCCTGGCTGGGTAAACCTTTCTTCCCAGGTGCTGGGGCCTTGGGATCTGCAGTGCCCTAGGCAGCAGGGCTGCTGTGTGTGCACAGGGTGTGTTTTTCAGGGGGAAATGAAGGCACTGATACAGCCACAGCTCCATCTGTGGATTTTTTTGAAAAATGGACCTCCATTTCAGAGTGGTGACAGAGAAGGGGCCTTATTCCCAGCCCTGGTGTGCTCAGGGCTACCCAGGAGCTGTCAGACAGCTATGCCTCCCACCAGCTGCTGTTCATGTGTCACAGCTGCTCTGGGCTGCAGCTACAGCCTGTAGGAGACGGCTGCAGTGACCTGACTGACTGCAAGGGACAACTTGCAGTTAACTTGAAGTCACCAAGAAGTCATAGCCTTAATGGGCAAAGGGGTGTTCAGTTGCCATCACCCAAGGCAGGGTGAACCTGCACTTCACCTTTGTGCTTTCCCAGACAGGTACCATCTCCCACTGCACTGCTTCTGGTAGGATATGGGTGGACTGGACTGCAGGGTTGCACTGGAGAGTATCAGGGGTGCCAAGGCATAAAAAAGAACTAGGAGACCAGAATTTAGAAATGAGGAAAAGCAAATGTCTTCTTGTCATTCCCCAGTCTCTATGGTGAACCCTCTTCTGGGTATGAATGGGGTTTTTTGGATTCTCATCTAAGGGAACAGGAAGGTGGGGCTGGAAGGGCACAGGTCAGAAACCAAGGCTTTCAGCTCCTTGCCCTCAGCAGGGAGTCATTCTGTGCCTCAGTGCTCCTTGGTACTCTGAGCCATGTGGGCTGTGAGCTTTGGAGGGGAAAAGGAGACACTGTCCTGGCTGTGTCTCTGGAATATGACCTACTCTTGAGTGCCATTGCTTCAGCCTTGCAGGGGTTCACCCTCAGCAGCTATTCTTGGTCTGAAAGTTAATTTCCTGGGATGTTCTGACATTTCAGAACTGGTTGTGTCACTTGAAAGTGAGCCTTGTTGCTGAATTTCATAGGCACAGAGCTGGCAGCATGCTCTGCCTCGCTCCGAGCAGAGGCCTGAGGGGAGGCAGGGGTGGCACGGATAGCCTTGGGAGGGGACAGATGAGCCCTTCACTCCATGTGTGGCCTGAACCTTCTGAAACCTTGAAGGCACCATGCTGGCAACAAAGCTTGCTAAAAATGTGGCATCCTAGAACAGTTGCCATCTCCATGGGGAGGCTGATGGCAAAATGAGTCTCTTGGGTTTGACTGCTGTGGTCTTGGAGCTTAAGACACAGAACAAGACTCAGGACTCCTGGGGTTAAATCCTGTAAAAATTTGGCTGCCTTTAGGCCTCATAAGAGACATTTAGTAACTTTTTGCCAGTTAAAAATTACATATATGAATTATAAGAAGTCCTAGTAGAAATTATGATGGTGGCTATTAAGTAGGCAGTTCATCTTGAAAACTGGAGCTTGAAAAGGTTAGAGAAACTTTGTCTGGAAGTGCACATATATGATAAATATTGGCCATATAAAGAAAAAAAAATCCTGGCCTAAAAACCATATTAAAACTAAAGACATTTATATGGAGGTTTGTTTTCTTTGTGAGGTGGTTAATCCTTAGGGTTGCTAAATCGTACTACATCAAAGTAAAAGGTCTAGGCAGTTTGAAAAGACAATTCCACTCCAAAGAATCCAAGAACAGCATAGAATAATGCCAGTATTTTTCAGCTTGCTTTATAGAAATACATCACTAATATACTGCATTGTGGCAAACAGGCAGAATGGGTACCAGAAGGGAGAAAAAACATGCTGAGCCCAGCTAATGCTCTCAGTTTGGTGAGGTCTTTCCCAACAGATATTTCACTTAGTCCCACTGAGGAACAGCTCATCAATAAACAAGTTGGCAGCTTGGCTCTGGGTCCAGTTTTCAGAGAGCTCCTGAGATGGTTCTGGAAGAGCTGGGCTTGAGGAGTTGCACAGCACAAGCAGCTGTGGGCAGGTGCAGTGAACACCTCATGGCAGGTGAGGCTGTGGTGAAGCTGTGCTGCAGCTGGGTGCTCTCCTGGGCTTTGTGTCCTGCAGAAAAGCTTTGCGCTGAGCCAGGCTTGCAGGGGTAAAGCCCCCTTTGGAGTCCTGGAGCAGAGAACTTCACTGGTTGTGGTGTCCCAGATTTCACTGCTCAAGAAATGTGTGGCTTTCTCCACAAGACCTTGATTCATTCACTTCTTCTTAACCTTTAGAAGATGCAGTTCTCTCCATGACAGATTCTAGGTCAGCTCTTGGCCAAAGCTCGAAACCCTTTTGCAAGACCAAGCCATCCTTCATGAGACCCTTTGGACATGTTCAATTCCCAGGCTACTAAATGTGTGCAGTGACCCTCTCCATAGCAACCAGTGAAAATGTCAATAATCTCTGTTATAGGAAACCATGGGAAATTCACCTAGGAGTGAATACAGATTTCACTGGTTTAAGTGCTAAGACAAAAGCTTTTCAAGGATCAGCCATTTCACTGCCAAATGAAAACAGCTTGAAAAATATATTAAGGACATTTGAAGAGTTTTGGTAATAAAATAAAACATTTAATAAAGAATACTTTGCAGTTCTGTATTGTATTTCAGCAGTGATTTACCAGCAGGGTACTGCCTGGATATTGCAAAGAAAGGTTTACTAGGAATACAATAGATAATAAATTAAAGAGATTAAATCTCATCCCTGTGTGTATGTGTTAATAAAAGATCCCCATAATACTCCTGGAATATAGGAAGTATAAAAGACAATAGTGAAAGTATAAAGTGGAAATAGAATGTTGTGAGTGACTAAAATAATCAGTGGATTAATGGACAGCCAGTGTGAGCAGAGTCCTGCTGGCAGCTCACGTAGATCTCAGCAAAGCTCACTGTTGTATGTGGAGAGAAAAACTGACCTTGATATGAAGGGCTGCAAAATGTCTGAATGCACTTCCCTGAAATGCTGTGCATAAAATTAATTCCATCATTAATAACTGACCCATGCTTTCCATTCTGAGGAATCCAATTCACCTTCTGGCAACCCACTGACCAAGCAGCAGGACAGTTTCTGGAACAGGAGGGAAAGTAGAACTGCATTATATTGGTACCTGTTCTCTTAATACAGGGAGAGTAGGGGTAGATCTACAGCAATATCAGTCTTTCAGGGGAATTTGCCATCAGAAAAAGTTTGGGTACCTTAGTACCTGCAGAAACCTAGCTCAAATGTGTTGTCCAAGTTAGTTGTTATAAGATAGAAAGCTCATGCTTTGGCCTCTGACAGCCTTTAACCCTTGCTTTTTGATTCCTCACACAGTAAGTCAACTGGAAATTGCTCTGCTTGTCTCTGACAGCACTTTCTTAGCAGCCTGTTTTTTTGAGGTTTTCAGGCATTTGTGAATTGCTTCTATTTCTTAACATTGCAATATATAGAACTGGAATGGGTGTCTTTCCAAATTAATCTTTGAAAGCACTGCTATGTTTTTCTTCATTTTCATCTATGTCCTTTTGGATAGCTCGTGTCTGAAAAGATGGGCATGTGCACATGTACGTGTACACATGTATGTACAGACTCACAGACACATTTAACATCCAATCTGTCCAAATGCAAGTTTAGAAAAATATCAAATCTATTACTCAGAGATCATAAGAGGATTGAAATTATAAGGCTTTTTTAAACATATGTTATTTTGAGTTCAATGTATACTTGCTTCAAGCTGCTCTGTGCAACCATGGAGATGAGAAAAGTGCTTTCAGAAAATGAAAGCCGGAAATTTTTGAACAGGATAATTCTAGTAGCTGGGGCTGTAAGTGGCTTATTAAGAAGTCTTGGAACTTAGACTGATGTGGCAAATTTGACAACAGTGAATGTGAAACAGATTTGCAGAATGCAGTTATGTGACCCTGGTTACCTGTCAGCT
The DNA here is from genome assembly GCA_013399945.1 of Ploceus nigricollis. Classification (NCBI taxonomy): domain Eukaryota; kingdom Metazoa; phylum Chordata; class Aves; order Passeriformes; family Ploceidae; genus Ploceus; species Ploceus nigricollis. The sequence continues at coordinate 349,391 of VXBC01006779.1, read as the reverse complement.
GGCAGGATGCAAATTCCCCTGTACAGCTACGAGCTGGCTTCATTTCTTACGTCTCGTTCTTCTGTTCATTACCTTCCAGTCCTTAGATAATGGAAAAGATGAAAGCTGGCACATTTTCTCCTTTTGAAAGACTCATGTGCAAGGGTAATTCACTGGTGAATGAAGCAGGATAACCTGGAACAAAACAGGACGAAGGCACTGGTGTTTCACTGGGGTCTGACCGCAGGCACCTTGTTATATCAACAACTCCAGGGCACACCGGGCTAGGAAAATTGGACAAACATAGGTTACAGAACTCAAGGAGAGGGATGGGATTTTAAAGAAAGGGTGTCTGGAATTAACATCAGAGTCTGACAAACACTGGAGAAATCTAATCAAGTATGTAGAGAGAGACAGGCTGAGATTTAGCATTTAAGGGGCTGCTTTGCTTTGACTGTTGGGAGAGGATCATGGTGCTCTGTGGAATGCTCACATCAATCCAGAGAGCATCCCCACTGCAGCAAGGAAGGCAAAGCACAGGCATTCATGAAGTGTGTCTTACCTTGAATTGTTCTTTTTATTTAGTGCCAGACAATGAGGAATTGTCTTTAGAAACCTGCAAGTTAGAGGTTCCTGAATAGTTATGCTCTGAAGTTCAGGAGGATATTGATCTAGGAAAACGTAACCTTCAGCCAGTGGTGAGTTGGAGGAATCAGGGGGTGTTTCAGGCTGTCTAGTCCTGTTTCTGCAAAGCAAGGAGAGCAGTCTCCAGAAAGCATTCCCAAGAGAACAGGCTGGGGCTGCTCAAGGAAGGAAAGGAAACCTATGCCCCTACCAAGACCAAGGTGGCATCTTGGGCTCCCAGCCAATGCCAACAGCTCTGCGGGTGACTTGGTGGCTGTGCCAGCTCCACACCAGCTCTACTGGCTCAACGCTGCTGCTGGGAAGGCTCCTGCAGAGTCAGAGTGCAATGGTGCTGAAAGCACCAGCTCGCTATGAATGTATAAGTAGCTCACTGCATTCAATTAGCAGAAAATTTGGTTTGTCTCATTGCTGAACAATTGCAATGTGGAGAAATTTAATTTTATGGTGGCTGAGATCCTTTTGTATGAAATGACAAACTAAGGAAACTCCAGCAGTACAGTTATCTATCATTAAGCTATTTTACAATTCCTTCTACTATATAAATGGCACAGTGAAAAAAATCCCTTATTAGTTTAGACAGCAACAGTTCTCTTTCATTAACATTATAGGATTGAAATTAGTAGTACAGTCCTTGCACTGCCTGGTCATGATGGAAAGTCTCCCTCTCAATTAATAGCAGATAATTTCACCAAAAGCCATGTTTCCACATGTTGGGATCATCAGGCACTCCCTGGCCCCTCTTCATGGCAAAGAGAAGGATGCAAGTTGCATCCAGTCTCTGTTTCCATGACATTGACTGGGAGAGCTTCAGTTTCAGTGGAAGAATTATGAAGTGAAAGGCCTCAGGTGGGGCAGATTGGCTGTGGGAGCTGAAGATGCCATAAAATTTTTTCATTCTTCTGGTTCAGCTGTTCTGTCTCTGGAAAGTACTTTGTTTCAGCCCTGTACTTCTGGAAGAAAATATACCCTTTTGCTTCAGGGCTTCAGCAAATGTATGAAAAACCAGCTTTCTTTCAGTGCAGTTCTTTCCATTAATGCTTCTTCTAAAGTGATTGGTACTGACTACCTTCCTCAGCACTTACATTTGTTGTTGTTAAAGACAGGATAATGTTTCAAGGTTATCTTTTTCAATACTATTACAGTGAATGTGGTGCACCCAGGCAGGGGGAATGATAAGGAGACAGGAAGATTTTCCCAGCACCTTGTAAGTTGGTTTTATAAGTAAGAGGTATTACCCTGGGTACCAGCATCTGAAAGGAGAAATTTCATTTTTCTTCACTTGTAGCTCTGTGAAAAGTAAACAGCTCTGATCACCACTAATGGCTTCTCCTTTCTGAAAATCTTATCTTTAAAAAGAGGTCATGGACATCAGTCCAGGCTGAAAACTTGGGATCTAAAGTCTGTTCTCTGTGTCATAAGTTCTGGCTTTTTTTCCTTATCCTCAATGGACCAGTCTCAAAGTTTGTCCTCAGAAGCTGTTGCAGATCTCAGCTTCCCCTGACAGCAGCAGTCGTGCAGAGCTGGTGTCCATCCACAACCAGAGAAAGGACAGAGGATCAAAAGGCTGTGCCCTGGAGGTCACATTTGCAGGAGAGGGGGAAAGACTTCAGAAAAGCTCTGTGGGGTGTATCTGTGTAGGTGGAGTTTGTTCTTGCTCTGATATCCAGCATTTAGAAACACTATTCCAAAGACAGCTTGTGCAGAAATACAAGCAAGGAGAAACCTGCCTTGAGCTAAAAGTTTTCAAAAAAAGAGGTCAGAGGTGATGTTGTCAGAGTTCATATGGGAAAGAGATTTTTTGAGAACAAAGGCATCACTATCTGAGCAGATGTAATTTTTGGTGACTGGAAGCTGAAGACAAATTCCTGATTAAGTGAAAAATGTAAGCTCATCAGGGAGGCTAATTCAAAATTTATCTGAAGATGAGGTGAGCCTTAAGTATTGGAAGTTTTACATGAGCTCAGTTATGAGACAGTGTCTAGTTATGGCTGTTCTGGGTGATTTTCCCTTTTTGCTGGGCTGCACATTGGGGCAGGTGATCACAACAACCATTTCCGTTGGGAGACTTGTGCTGGTGTTTTTTATGGCACAACAGCTCTGCGAAGAAATCTTTGAGTCACTATGGCTCTTGACAGAGCTCTTCTGCCAAGCAGGGAATGTACTTTAAATGTGCCCTGAAGAACAATGAAGGTGCCTTGTTGGCAGTGCCTGATATATTAGTCTTTGATAAGGGATGCAGATCCCTTAAATTATTTAGATGAAGAGGGACGTTTAGTTTGTCTGAATGTCAAATCTCCCGGGTGAGAGCAGATTTGTTTATAAAAAGAACTGCACTTAGTGTGTCTGGAGGGAATATTGATTAAAGGAAATGTTGGGAAGGAGATACAACACAGGACAGGGTGGGAGATGACCGACAGATTAACACAGGTTAATTCTGAAAGGGAACAAGCGATGTGTTCCAAATAATGAGCAGGGATGGAGGAAAAGAGGGAAGGCTTGCAGAGCTGCTAAATATGTCATTCATGTCTTGGACCAGTTTTCCTTCAGAGATGTGACACCACTGAGAAATTAATTGGAAAATTCCAGAATTGTGAGGGCTTTTTGAGAAGAATCCTTCTCAAACTAGGCTTGAGTCCTTATGTGAAGACCTGTTCTTGGAAGGCAAGATGTGGTTAAGTGTGGGGTTGGGTGCAAGAGAGAGGAAAATGTGAGGATGCAGAATATATACCATGATATTTTGGAGAAACTGAGCTAGTCTATGAATCTAACCTGCATAATTCTATGAAATGTAGGCTCAAAAGACTTCAGAAGTTCCCCTGTTTATCCTTCCCACACTTTCCTGGCAGGCTGGGAAGTGCTGGCAAACTGGGGTTGGGTAGCTGTGGTGTAAAGTGGTTTTACCCATGTCACCCAGCTGATGATTTTCTGAGCTCTGAGTTAGAACCCAGACAATCCATGCAGAAGGTGACACTGGTGCTGTTGAGTTCTGAAAAAGGGGAATTTCTGCTGGTTTCAGATGTGCTTTTGGACAACACTGGTTTATTACCTTTCTCCAAAGAAGGCCATATGGCTCATCTGTGACATGCAGGACAGGACAACAGGCTTTGTGTGCTTGTTTGGTGTTTCTTTCCCATATTTCATGATTTCTGAAATTTTAGAGCTCTAAGGAGTGTGTTTCTTAATAGTTTGATGGAAATCTCTATTTCCAAGCAACGCTACAGACAACCAACTAAGAAATTTTAAATAGTTGAAATTTAACATTTTTAGTGGAGGAGGGACATTTTCCCTCTGGAATTTCCTGTTTAGTTTTCCTTCGAGCCATTTCTAGGCATTCCTAAATTTTCATTGCATGGAGGATATATTTGTAAAAATATTCCTATGTGAATAGGGACCATGGGAAATAACCCTAGGGAAAGGGAAATAACCCTTTCCTCTCTGAGCACTCCATACTCTGATGTCATGAAGAGGCAAAGAGAAGTCTGAACCTTCAGTTCCCTGCAGGAATAACTGCAAGGCTGAGACATAAGTCTCAGCAGAAGTTTGATCTCTGTTGTCTTTTCTGTGGATTTGTGGACCTGGATGTTTTTGTGATCCTGTGTATCATTTGTGCAGTTTTACAGTAAGAATGTATTTTACTTCTTCTGCAGAGCAGCACCTGTTTCTGCATGTCAGGAGAGAGTAACCTTTTTGTGAATTACTTTGGAGATTTTCAAGCTGTGGTCCATGGAACCCTGTCGATCTAAAGATTAGGTTTTACAAGCCCATGGAAAATAACTTGGAAAAACAAAAGCTTCCCATCTGTAGACTCAAATTTGTGGCCCCAGGGGGCCACATTTCCATCTGAACATTTGTAGGAGTTCACAGATGTACAGAATTTGGAAACTTCTCATGCAGAGCGATCAAAATGAAAGTTTGCAGAAGCTGCTTTAGAGTTGCAGGAGACTTGCTAGAAAACCCTTAAACCCCAAGCTCTGAAAAGTTCTGGTTTACTTTTCTGGTGAAACCAGGATGGCTGCTGTGTACCAGTGGCCTAATCAGTAAAAGCTCGAATAAAGGAACTAAAATGCTCTCCTAAGGTCTATTCAAGGAATTAAAGAAAGACCTCTTGATAAGTATGAATGATGGATAAAAGAGCTTCTGAGATCAAGGTCTGATTGAGCAGAATATGTGGTCAATTCTAAACCCCTTCTGTTAAAAAAGTCAAACAAACAATTTACCTCAAAAAAATGAAAACTTGCAACATTTTGTTGCTACTTGGAATCATTTACTCAACTGGGTTGTTGGTTACAGTGAGGATGCTACTGTGGGTAAAGTTAGATCACTGATCCACATTTAAGGGACTGGTTCTTAAAATCTAAAACAAACCCCAAAAAACAACACCAAAACCCACAGCAGAGCTGAAAGAATCTTCCAGAACATTTTTCACCTTCCAGAAGAGCAGCTCAAGGAAAGTCATGTCACCAGTGTTCATGCATGATGGAGAAGAGGTACTCAGCTGTGCTGTCATGGTTATCTTTGTTGTGGAGTGGACTCCCAGTACATGAAACATCATTACTGGAGGATCTTTGTGATGGGATATAGGTACTTGTTCTCCTGTGGAACAATACATTGCTCACAGCTCCCCTTTAGTGATTAAGGTGTGAGATGTAATGTCTGTGTGTGCATCACCTCTCTGTTTTTGTGAACAGACACATATTCTGGTCTTTGGATTCTGATTTTTCATATACGTTAACATAAATCTTCAATAACTCAAGAGCTCTAATGCTTATCTTTGTGATGAAGTGTGGATTTGCTCTATAGATATTTATGAAGTTACTTTGTTTTTACATCATTTTGACAAAGGAATCAATTACAGTGAAATTGCTTTTTGTGTGTTTCTTGTTACCTGCAGGGTGTATTTTCAGGGAGTAATATCACATCCTAACTAGGTGGATAAGCAGACAAGCATATTTCTAAACAGGATAAATGACCCTGGTGAAGCACTGAACTAACATTACATTCCTGCTTATATCCAGCTAATTCACTGCATCACACAATCTATCTCTGGATGTATGATGAGATTTTTGGAGGCATACATAGAAGCAATTCAGTAGGTAATGTACACAAATTTTCAGCTGAGTCTAGGTGCTTAAGTGTTATTAAGACCTTTGAAAATTGCCTTTGATATTCTGAACAAAAAGTCAAAGAGGGTATTTTTACTTTTGATTAAAAATTGACTGAGCAGGTGTAAAGATATATTGCTATTAGCTGAAGGGAAAATATTTTCTAGAAAAGCATACCAAGTCTTCCTTTGGTTTTTATTTATTATTCATCTTAAAGGTTGCAAGAATAGATGGATAGAGGAAGAATGTGGTTTTTTATTATCTGAATTTAAATAGATTGCCCTATTCTCCTCACCTTGAGGAAAGTCTGTTAGCTAGCAATGCCAAGAGGGGCCCTGGGACCTTTGCTTTTCTTTTCCTGACTGTCTGTAACATGGTCCCTAAATGCCTGCTTCACTCATCACAAACCCCATGCAAACCAGCTTGATTAAAGCAGTGGGGGGAAAGGCAGAGCAGGGAGCACAGATTTTCTTATTTTATCCTTCTGAGGTAGCAGCTTTACACTGCCCTCCACATCAGCCAGGCAAGCCAACCAATGTGTGACTTCCAGGGACACCAGGAGGAGCTGGCAGCTGATTTGGAATATCATTAAAAGGGGGTTGTGTTGTGGCCTCACATGAGGACGAGGGAGGATGTCCTGGTGAGGGTGTCACTGATGCAGACAGGTTTGGTGTGGCTCACATGGGGATGGCCTGGCTGCAGGAGGGACAGCTGACACAGGAGGTACAGCCCGCTGGGGCTTTGGCACTGCCCCACCCGTGTGAGGAGGGTTCCAGCATGGAAGAAAGCATGTTCTCCTCAGAAGGTGTCACCCTTATGACGGCCTGAATCCCAAGGTAAGAAGGTTTATGCTTCCAAAAACTCTTGTTTTATAACAGCCATTAGAAGCCAGGTCACCTTAACATTGAAAATTTCCATCCTTGTTTGCATTTTGCCATGTTCTTGGATGTCACAGTTGTCATGGCACCTGTGAAAACCGACTCATTCCTCCTCTAGAAAAACACACCAGGGTATTTTGATCCCTCTCCACTTTGTTTCAGCCCTTGAGTCAGGGTCATTCTGGTTTTCTGTATCTGTCTCCCAGCATCTGACTGTACTTCTCAACCATTTTCCCTTCACTGAAATGTTCCATAGACACGACGTGCCACCTTCCCCCCTGATGCCTACGTGGTGAGATGAGCTCCTCCAGCCCACTCTGGGAAAACTGGATTTGTAGTCCCCACGTGCAATGTGGAAATCTAGCAAGGAGTCAAGGTCTTACCTAAGGCTTTTATTATGTACAACTGCTTTATTCTTAGAAAGCACTAAGGGAGTTATAAATGTGGTGTGTGAGGGAAATAACCAGTTTCAAACACAATCCTCCACCCTGTCTCTGAATTGCATTTCCAATTGTTGCCTATAGGTGCAGTTTTGTGATTCCTCCTGATTTTTCATCTGCCTGGTTTAACATTATTGTGTGTTAATGGGATGACCCAAACTAATTGTTTTTAAAGCTCTTTTTTTTTTCCTCTCTGATCCTGTCATGTGCTTGCTTGCATAAATGAAATTTCAGCTTTCTCCTGGTTTGTGAGGAAGTGTGGGTGGCTGAGAGGCAAGTGGCTCCATCTCAGCACCCCAGGCATGCAAGAACCAGAATAGGTGGATGACAATGGCATTTGAACATAGATGAGTAGTAGCAGGTAGTCCCTGGTGTCTGTGTTTTGCCAGACTAGCATCATCCTTTAAGGACATGAAAAAAAAAATCACATGCTCTATCTGCTCTCCAAATGTCAGCCAGAACCTAGCATGGACACAGGTGTGCCAGCAGGAAGGAAATTCCACCAGCTGCTGTGTGAGGAATTGGCTTAATTAACAAGTGGTGTGGTATTCCTGCAGAGGCTTAGGATCAGCAGCGCTGTGAAGGTGAGGGAACTCAGCAGAGGTCAGCCCAGGACAGAACTGATAATCCTGCAGAAGCAGGAAATGGGGGTTTCTCCGAATTTTACCAGTTCATGTTGATATTTGAGGTAAGGCAATGCCTTATTCTCTTGAAACCTCAGCCTAGCCCTTACATCTAGTACTAAATGAATATCTTAAAATCCTATTTTTGTTATAAATATGTGGTGTAAAGGCAAGAAGTTTCATCATAGCTGCTCCTTACTACAGAAAAATAGGTTAGTGATCTCCTGAGAGGTCCTTGCTTGTCTCTTCTACTCTTGACCAAGCACTTCTCTTTTCTACTGAGCATGGTTGCAGCTGACAACATTTATCTGGAAAGGAATAAAGCAAGCCTGAAGGGACAGAGCAGGCAGTTCCCATCTGCATTCTTCATAGCAGCCCCCGTCCTGATTTCTGTGTTGTGAAGGAAGGGAATAAACACTGAACACAACAGAAGATGTGAAGTACAAAGTGTGGCCTCTGCTCCCAAACCCTTCTCCCCACCTGATGAGAGAAAGTATATTTCTTGAACCAACAGTCATGAAGAGCTTGGTCCTTCAGAAAATGTCTTCCAGCTCCCATCAGAGCAATGGATTGCTGCAAAAACAAGCTGGTATTAGGTCCCCTGAGGATGTTTTATTTCTGTCAATTGACACCTTCTGGTTTACATAGAAATAAAGAAAATCCTAGGAAAATGGCATAGGACAGGAAAGCAGCTATTCTGCAGCCTCTAGAAAATGACTTCAGTTGTTTTGAGGTTTTGTCTTTGGTTGGTTTTGTTTTTTTTTTCCTTTTGGTGTGAAAAAACTCTACAGCAGGAGGGATTAGAAGAAGAATATTAGAAGCTATGTTTAGTGATGGAGATAGAAACTAATTTAAAATAAGATACAAGATTAATAAAAAATTAGAAAAGTCTGGCTGAGCCATTTGGGAGGGTTTGGGGGAGGAGGTGAGAAGGAAAGGAGCAAAATACTAGAGCAGGGATCAAAGATATGGCACAATCAGATGAACTTTTCTTGTCCTCAAGGATTAGCTGAAAGCATTTGATAGGTATGTATCCAGCTATATTCTTTCTTTGTCTCTTGCATGGTAGGACTTAAACAGGCCACTCTAAGGCAGTATGATCTAAAACTGGTCTGGGACCAAAGCAGGGCTGAGCCACCCTAGTTATTTGGTAGAAAACCTCATGTTGATGCCTTGAGCTTCTGTCTGTGTGCAGAAGTCATTTAATATCTGGAGGGTACCTGCAGCCACTGGCACGGGCTGTCCCTGAAACCCTTCTGCTGCTGCAACAACAACGTGTTCCTGGATCCCAGGGTGCCACAGCAAAAAAAGGGTGGTCACTGGGGAAAGCAAAGGGATAAAGCAGAGTGAGGCAATAAGGATAGACAGCAAATAACACAGCAGCATTCCACTGTGGGCATCCTCAGCACTGCCCCCCAGGCTGACTCCCTGCTCCTCTCGAGATCCAGGGAGCAGCAGGACCAGGTGGGCCATGATATCCAGAAGGAGAGACAGGAAAAATCTTACAGCCAGAGCAGCAGTATGTCAGGACAGGATGTGAAGACTAGAGCAACAAAATGAATAGCAGGAAATTGAATGTTTTAAATAAAGTTAGTTGTTTATGGCTAAATTAAGAGCCTCTCATTAATTCTCTAGTCTGCCAGCATATGAAAACTTAATGATTCCCTCTAAAAATACCCTATCCAAAACACAATTAAGAGGCTATTAGTAGGTATAGAGAACAATAAATAATAAAGGCTGTTGATTTTAATTCTTCAGAATTGACAGCTGGAAATGGAGCATTTGCAAGCTGAGTAGACTGATACCTTTAAAAGAAAAGACATACATATCCCTGTGCAGATTAATTCTAGGCTATTTGCATATTTTACCTTGGCAAGTAATCTGGGCAGAGGCAAATATGATGCTCATTTCAAAGTCTTCTGAGGAAAGGGGGAGTAGGAAGTGCTGGCGGCTGCTGCTCCGTCTCACCCACACCAGCAGTGCCGAGCACTCTGCAGAGCACATGGCCACAAATCTTCTGGCAGGTAATGAAGAAGCACTGTGCAACAGTGAAATGAGCAGATGTCTGCAGTGCTGAAGGAATTACACAAAGCTTAGACAAGGTGTCAGGAATAACTTCTTCACTCAGTGTCTTGCAGACTGTAATTTTAGGCAAGTACAGCATAATTACTGGACAAATGTTGCAAACTAAACTTCCATAATTTTTTAATTTCAAAATGTGACAACTGTAGCAATTTTTATGAACCTCCCGTGTCCAAATTCTGTTTTCCTGGCAGTAAAGCTTTACTGACATAAATTTTTCAATAAAGTAAATTTTAGACTTACACGTTCTACTAAACTGAAATTAAAATTTCCATGAGGGTGATTGTCATCCTCAGACATGGGACCCCATGACATGGAACCCAGACTGTGGGCAGTTCTGTCTAGGTACCACGAAGCAGCACTTTAGAGTTTCATGGATTTCAAATCCCTGGCATTACCTGCTTGCAAGACCACCATAAACCTCATGCCAAGAAATAAAATATTTTAGTAGATGCAATTTATAGAATTGAACAGTAATATATATGAAACAATTAATATCAGATCACAAATATCCCTTGAGAAGGAAAAATAGAAAATCTCACACTATACACTAATTATTGCAAGTTATTTTTTGCTCAGCTTCTGAATGATTAACAAGGCTGTAATTTGGCCACGACATGATGGATTTATTTGTTTATTAGAAGACTTGCAATGGTGATTATGGCTTGGGCACTGGAGTAAGCTGGTTTGCTTAAGTAACTGCTGCTTTATCAAACTTATTCTTCAATATTTCAAAAGGCTTAATAATAATGAAAAAAATATACAAGGCAGGTGATATGTTGCATCCAGAAGGTTATAAGGATAAAATCTCTTTCCTTGCCAAAGGTGCCAGTAAGCCCTTATTGACCACTAATCCCAGAGAATCTGTTTATGATCTCATTTTCCCATTTACTCCCACACTCAGTGAGTTCAGTTGATATTTAGAGAACTACAGGTGAAGGATGGTGATAGAAATGAGCAATGTGTGTAAATCTGATCCAACAAGGAAACATCCTTGGCAAAGCCCTATGTTATTGCATCATGAATGGTCCAAAATTAAAGCAAATTCCTTCTAGGAGAAAAAGCCTCATAATGGGACAGGATTTTTCCTTTGTGTTAAAAAAAAGGAAATACAAAAGTCGTTCAAAAAAGGATACCCTGCATCAGAGAAGAAAAGGTTAACTGGATTGTATGATGTGTTTTCTAGTGATTTTCAGGAAAAACTGGCATCTACGAAGGCACTCCACTGAGGTATTCCAGCTGCAGGGTCCCCTCTATCCAGCACCAGGAGTGGCAAAACCCCATCCTAGCCTGGACTCAAGGATCCAAACATTTGCATTTCTTTCCACTGAAAAACAAGGTATATTATCTGTTTAGCTCAGATATCTGAATTTAAGTCAAAGGGATAGCAATCTGGCAGTAGACATATTCACAGCCAGGAACAGGAGATGAAAGGGTTGCCCTTCTTTTTCCAGAAAACTTCAGTAAGAGGAAGATAATTGATTATAAAAGCTGCCAAAATGATTTGAAATGATGCAATTTCAAATCTGTTGAGCAATTCTTTTCTGAAAGACTGAGTAGGTCAGAATTACAGATGTGGGAATATCTTATCTCATTAAAGTCCTCTCTATTCTTCAAGACCCTGCATATGCACAATTATATATTCGATCTGCAATTGAATTTAATTTACATGCTTAATGATCCAGAAACACAAGAACACAGTTAGTGGCGAATAGAAAGTTTGGCAACATTCTCAAAAGAAAGAATGGTTAATCAATCAGATGCCTAGGTTATGAGAAGGAGGAAAGAAAACAAGGACAGGCAATGAGTGCTGAAACAGAAACAGAGTACAGACCACTCTGGGAGCAGATAATCAGCCAGAAGGATGAGTCCAAATAACGCCTGAAAAGCAATGTCAGGCTAAGACCTTACAACTGGTGCAGTGTAACAATGACTCTGAGCCCTGCTGTGCCTCAGCTGCCCAGTCTGAAACTGAAACAGCTATATTATTTTGTTTATCTGAAGTGTGTCAAGCCTTAGCTCAAGAGCTTTATAATTTGGTTGGTGTCTTTGAACCACAATGCAAATATGGTTCAAACAACTTCATACAAAGCCTGGCACGAGTCTGTTGTTTTCTGGATAAATTTGAAATGATGTAGAGCAGAAGTTCCCCAGTGCCTCCCATAGAAACATTCCTAGGATGCATTGGATGAGCCAGAGATCTGGGGGAATATGGGCTCTAAAGGAAGACCATGAGCAGGTTGCATCAATGCAGCAATCAGGGAGTGAGGAGTGACAGCAACACCTTCTCAGGGAGGGCTGCAGCAAGGGCACACCCACAGAGCAGATCTGCACATGCAGGAGAAGTAATGTGATTTTAATATGTTCAAGGAATCTCCAGAAATAAACATAACCAAGGAAGAAGAACCTTGGCTGGAGATCACATCTGTTTACTAGATGGCTACTGATGGTGCATGAGAGTTCAGTACTGCCTCCCATAGGAAGAAAAAAATCTCTTTAATTTCACAGTTAACTATGGGAGGATTTAAGCTTTTGATTAGTTTATAGCCTTCAAGATTAGGGAGTGAAGCTTTTAAAAGAGAGTACTAAAGGCTAAAAAGTAAGGAAAAGGTAAAAATTACCCAAGTGTTTATTTTTGTGACAACTTCAACCCAACTTCATGTACATTAAAACATACATTTGGGATATTTTAGGTTAGATAACCCTGCAAGAGCTGGAGTAAATTTTTGTGGTACAAAAGTTCAGTCTCACTCCAGCAATCTGTGGACCATTAGTGTCTTCCCCAGGACAATTAAGGCACCCAGGAAACGTTGTGCAAACTGATGAGAAACTGAGCATGGGATGGCAAATCCTTTAGTAGTGAACCCTGAAGGACAATACCAGGACATAGGAAGAGAAGAGAGACTTGCACTTTATTGCTGCTTTCACATGCTAAATCAGACTTTCTTCTCTCTTATTGATTTCAGAAAATGAAGTCCTGATATACTGCAGGCTAAATGAGAATAATAATAAAAAGAAGTATTTCTCACAGCTATGGAACTACTATGCTGTAATTTTAGGAGTGCTATTAAGTGTTTGATTGGTGGTATAAAGTTACTCTTTACTGCATCCATCATCAGAGTTTCTCATGCAGATGAATTGCCTTTGCTTAAGAAGTAAGGGGACTAGAGAGCAACAGGAAGGATGCAGACACCAGGCATACTTCTGTTGAGAACAGGTTGGAAGCTTTATTCCAAGTTCACTTTTTCCTCCTTGTGAGCTGGACATATGGCTCCAAACCTGGGCCAGGTTGCTGGGCCACCACAGAAACTGCAGAGGAGGTTGGTGGAGTTCAGGCTCAAGGGACAGCTGGGTCACAAGACAGCAGGACAGCTCCCGGGGTGGCAGCAATATTTTAAAAAAGCTGAGAAGGTTTTAAAGAGACTTCCAAAACAGGAAAGTTTCAGAAATGGTCTGTGCAGGAAAATACTGGCTTTACCAGACCTTAAAGCCAGACTTTAGAGGTTTCAGAGGACTGTGAGGAGCCTGCTTGTGTCAAGACTCCTACTGAGAAATTGTTTGATATCCAGTGAACAAAGTGTGTTAATATCCTGTGTGCTTCTTGCAGGATCTCTTTTGCCCTGAAATGCTTTGAATTTAGAAGGGATTTCTGGGCACTAGGCAGCAGTCTCACTGCATCCAGCAGCAACAGTGACTTGCAAACAGTTCAACCAAAGACTGAGGTGAGAAAGAATCTTGTGTGACCCCATCCTCAATCTAGAAATTCAGCTGAAAGAAAACATGTAGTTGGCAGATATGATTGAGTCTACATAGTAAACAGCTTCAAAAAGCAGCCACTCATCTCACTTTTAAGTGACAGCTACATTTACCTCATTTAAAATAAAGAGTTTGGGTTGAGGCACACCGTTGGTGTTAAGAACAAGTACAAATAACCTGCAAGCTCCCTTTCTCCAAAACTCAGATCATTTATTATTCTAGGTTGCTTGCAGTATGGTTGCTTAACTCTCCTTCATTGTAGATTTTATTTTCCCCTTTTTCTATATCCTATCATTCCAGGGGAGCAAGAAGTTAAAGGGAGCCAAAGGGAGAGATTTCAATAAGATCACATCTGTTAGTGGGAGAAACATTGCTGGAATATTGTCTTGTCATTTGCTAGATGGTGTTAATGAAAACATTATGCAAGTTGCTGTGGGATAAGAGAGGCTCATTGCAGATGCAAACAGATGTTGCAGTACCAAAGTAAAAATGCTGGGAATAATTTTAGCTGTAATTAACGTAGTGCATTTTATAACAAATTTGTACCTTTAAGAGAGTCTTGAAGCTGTAACCTTGAATAATATGATGTTTTATGACAGATGTCAGTGGAGCACTGTGGAAATTTTCTCTAGTAAGGATGAAGACACCAGACTTTATGTGTATTCCAAGGGTCTCCTGTGAATATTAGTGCAATTGCTCCTTTACAGGCATGGTCCCATTGCATGCTAAAAACCACTTCCCTCTGCTGCCTTCCCAGCTCCATGATCTCTTCATTCCATAACTCTCTGCAATAATGCTATTGCTGAGGAGAGATTCCTTCCTGCTTCCACTTGGTGATCAGCTCCTGCCCCGAAACCTGGGGACTGAATTAATAGCCCTTATAATTTCCATGCTGTCCAGCAGTAGTGGCTGTTTTCTAGGATATCTCAAATGTTGAGAGGGATGAGTAATGTCATTTATAGGCTTGTGCTGAGAATGAAGACATTAGGAACTGAGTCCTTTGCAATAAATCATTCTCCCCACAAAGAATAATGGTCACTGTGCTGTCTCTGAGCCTGTGGTGTGAGCATGGCTGTCCCCCATGTCAGAGTACACCAGCCTCACTAAAGTCAGCCAGGGCCCCTTGCATTAGTAACCTCCAAGGATGTGCTCACTGTGCCAAAGCAAAAGGGATCTGCTTTTGTGCTAGGAAACCACAGCTGCCTGAGTTATTGTTGGAGAGGGTATATCCTTGTCAGCCTTTATAGTAATTTATATTCCCAGGTCAGGCATTTACAGGAAGTCAGCAGTGTCAGTAGGGGATGAATCAGCAGAAGCTGCTTTTTGGAAAGTAACCTCTGGAACAGGTCTGACAACCAGTCTCCCTCAAACAGTTATGGCTCCTGATGGACTTAGAGATGCTCTGACAGCCACTAATGAGGATGGGACAAAATGGTCCCTGTAGTTTGTAGGTCTAGGGCTGGGGGATTTCTGCTTGGCTCAGATCCATGCAACCCCATGCAGATGGAAGTGCTGACAGCAGCAGCGTGGCTGGGGTGGATCTGTAGCAACACTCATCTGTGGGACTGCTCATGTAGGCCACACAGGGCAAAACTGTAGAAAAAATAGGATTATGTATTGAGTCTGGGACTACTGAGTCCCACAGGTAAAGCATTCCTGTCCTCACCCAGGTGTGGGGATGTCAGCACTGCAGTTTTTGGGAGCAGTTCAAGCCCTGACCCCAGAGCACTCCCAGAGCATTGCACTGCACAGGGTGATGCTGAGGGCACGGCATGACCAGCACAGCTGCCCCCTATTCATCACTGAATCTGAAACTGCTGTCCTTCCTAACACTGCCTATGCAATAAAAGCCTGAGCATTATCCCAGCAACTGAAAACTTCTCTCCCTTTGTGTTGAGATGTGGAGCAAAAAATCAAAATGGTTGGACAGTGAGTGTTTGGCCAGCTATGGTAACCAAAAGGGGCTGTGCCACAGTCACAGGCTCATGCTGTGCTGGTGTGGATATTAATTTGGACTGGGCTTCTGATGATGTATAGTCTGTGATGACAAGGGTAATTTTTTTTCATGTAGCACTTTTTACCTTGCTGTTAACTGAACATTAAGGAGTCCTAAGTCATAGCCAGACATTTATTTTACCCCTAAATCACCCACAGAATCCCAATAGGAAGATAATTTATCAATAAACCAAACAAATTCCAGTAACTGTAAATCAATGGGAAAAGATTATTTGCCAATTTAGCCTACATATATTTTTTTCTTTCTTTCCGGTCTTGCAGATAAGAAGACCTAGTTAAAATGCTTTGTTATACCCAGTTTACTTTTCTCTGCCCTATTTTAATGATCTTGTGCAGCATATTGTCTCCAGCATTCAAGGGACAAATCCTGCTTCATAATGGTATAAATCCAGGACAACTCCACTGCAGAGTTCCTTCACAATGCTTCTGTAATATGAAGGAAGAATAAGCCTAAAAGTCTTGTATTGCAGAAAATGGAAGAGAGGCAGAATGATAACTGGGTTAAAAATCCTGATAAAGAACAGTTGTGTGAGATACCTGTAATGATAGGAGCTGATTTGGGAAGCTGTGTGAGAGGAAAAAACTTCTTTTCTATAAATGCTTTTCAAAATAAAAATGTTGAAATCTCTTTTAAAAATCTGGCATGAGATTCAGTTCAGAGAAAAAACCAAACAAGTGGGTTAATTTTAATGTTGATTATAGTGTGGGGAATTTCTTCTGTCCAGGGCATGGGGTGTTTTAGGTGCAGGCACCTGGGGCACTGTAGCAGTCCAAACATGCGACCTTGATTTCAGGAGGGGCTGTGAGCTGATCCTAAGGTTAGTGCTGAAGAGCTAGAAATAAGACTTTATGTTTAAAAGACAAGATAAGAAGTGGGATCAAAATGCAGCTGTAGTAGTCAAAATTCTTCCAAATAGCCAAGGTCAGGCTGCTCAGTTTCAAGCTCTTGTAGACTTTCCTTATTTCTCACCTTTGGCTTACCTATTTGGCTTTTAAAACAAACTTTGAATTGCTCAAAGTTGTTCCTGAAAGAAACAGAAACCCCACCCTTCATCTGTCTGCAGTGAGAGGAAGCACAGATCGTGGCTCCCTTAAGGTGAAGGTCAACAGACAAGCTGGTGTTAAGAATCTGTGTAGCTGCTAAACAGGTTTGCATCACCTCTTCTACATCCATCCCTGTGTGCTGACCTCCTTCCTTTGCCCTGTACTCGCCCTGCACAATGCAGCTGAGAAAACTGGCTGCAACCTGCACTGACCATCCTTGCTCTGCTTCCAGGTCTTTCTGACTGCTACAGTCCAGCAGATCTGCAAATCTGACTTTAGGAAACAGTTCATCTCATTTAAAGACATTAATTGAAACGCCAGGGACACATTTAAGAAAAGAAAAGTAGAATCATGTCTCTTTCAGAGATGTGTTGGGCTGTGCCTCCTCAGCTGTTTTCAATCTGGTTTGCAGTGCTGGGAGTGGTTAAGCCCTGGATGGCAGCTTATTTCCCCTCACAAAACTTAGTCCTGCTGCTGTCCCTTTCCTCTGTGCTTTGGAGGTGGTTGGTGGGGTTGTTCCACAGATCTTTTTTTGGCACACTGCAACTCCACTTGTGGGACCAGTCCTCTGCTACCTAGCCTGGCCATGTCCTCCTGCAGCTAAGGCAGTCAGCCAAAGGGAAGAGGCAATCCTCAGAAGTGCTCTAGGATGTGTGCAAAAAACCCAACCAACCTACTTTTTCCATCTGCCAGTTGTTCAAATGGGTGAGGGGCAGGGAGGGATGGAGGACACTGAAATGCAGTGAGACTGAGGTAAAAGGATCAAATAGTGGATGATTGTATTTGGTGGGTGAGAAAAAAGAAGTGTTTTGCTCCAAGGGACAGTATGAGTATAAGGTCTGGAATATGTTTAAACTGGGAATGCAGAGAAGTTTCTGCATAGATGGTGTCTGTAATGCCAGGATAGGTGGAGCACATGGCTCTATAGCACCTTGCACTTGGGAGGCTGTGTATAGTGTACAAGAGCCATGAGTTGCTTGGTTGTTGGCATGGGCTATCTCCTCCACTGCTGTGAAAAGAAACAAGGGCAGGAGAGGGGCTGGAGTGTGCTCCAGAAACAGAAACATGGCTCAAAACCTTCAGGCTGAAGCCCCCACAGCCCCTGCTCCCAGTCTGAGCATCCTGCCATGATGGACTCAAGGCTTTCTCTCCTCTAACACCAGGGTTTGCTGTGTGCTTTCATGCCTGTGGACAGTTGTCCTGTGCTTTTTTCGGATGGCATATTGTGATTTCTGAACAGTTATTTAGTGAGAAATCCTGTACTTGAATACTGTGACTAAAATGTCTGTTGCTTTATTTTCTGCTGCTACAATACTAATTTTCACCTGAGATTACTTCTGGAACTGTTGTCCTCATCTTTGCTTGATTTTTCTGATAGTACAGCCCTGAGACATTTTCAGGTGCTGTGTGAAAAATTGCTATAATTGGAGAGGGTGTGAGAAACAAGAACCTCCTGTTTCCCACTGCTCCCATCAAGATGAAAAGAGAAATTAGAAAAGTTAAGCTGCAGCCAACGTTTCCCCTGGATGGTATTTTTCTTACTTCTTTGTCAGCCTCATTTACCATTTCCCAGACTGTGCCTCAGTGATTTGGATTAGGTGAAAACCCACAATAACTTGAGCAGCTCAGTATGCACAGCACAAAGAAAGACTTTTATAATGCTGTGATGCTCTATGCATTCTTGCCTCTGAATAAACCTAAGTGGAATAAGAGACTGTAGGAGGATGAAACCAGTATCCATTTTGTTGTTAAGGGGAGGATGGGTGAATAATTGAACAGTGTAATTGGTTGCAATGACCCTGCACTACCAGAACTCCCTTTCACAAGACATGCAGTGCTCCATGCTAGCATGCCTTTTCCTGAAAGGGATGCAGTCTCACACAGCTTTGCCAGCAGGCACTGGATTCATGCAGAAACCAAATAACTGTGGGAGGAATAAAACCTAAAGCAGGGAAAGAAGAAAGGCAGGCAAATTCCACCAGGTGTGCTAGAGATACAGTTGGTGTCAGTGCCCAAAAAGGATGGCTTCCTCATTCAGCCCTTTGAGAAAATGGGAATCAAGTCTGGAGTGTGAGTTTCTTGGCAGTGCTGGGTTAACAGTTGGGCTCAATGATCTCAGAGGTATTTTCCAAGAGAAATTATTCCATGATTCTGCACTACAGTGTGTGGCTCTGGATAAGTCCTGGAGCTCTAAAGTATGTCTGCAGCAAACTGCTGCTTCTGGGGATGTCATGAATTATTTAAGAGTGAGGATGCACATTGGAAAAAATCTGTCCTTTGCCACTGAGCAGCCCAAGTGTGTTCCCTTGTTTGTGTCCATCCCCAAATGCTGTGGGAGCAGATACTGTCCACTAGCTCTGCAATGTATTAATCACAGGGGTACACCAAGGTTAATGGTTCTCTGATCAATTTCCACTTGGTTTTCTATCCTTTGTCACTGAGTTTAATTTTTCTATATTTCTGTTGGGTTCATGGCAAAGAAGCAGGATCTTTATCTTAAGTCTTCTCTTAGAAACAGAATTCCTGGCTGGGAATCAGTCAGGAAGAATTCAGTCTTTTCCCCTTCATGCATCCAGTTCCCCACCTTCCCTGCTGCTTGTTACTCTGAAATGGCAAAGAAAGGTTCTGGTCAGAGACCACAGCCAGTGGTGAGGTTGTTTCTTTTCCTGTTTGACCAGGGACAGGGGTGAGGGGATAGACTTTAATTTATGGTGCAAATACTGAGCTGTGCTAGAAAAGGCTGATGCATTTCAGGAGAAAGCTGTTCTTAGAACAGGCTCTGCCTTTGTGCCAAAGTCTCTCCAGAAATGTCTGAAATTTAGCCAAGAGGGCTGTTGGGATAGCAAAATACAGGGAAACATTCCCAAAAAAGTGGTTTCTTCTGTACATAGGCAGTGGCGTCTTGTGTGTTCAAAACCTCAGTTCTGGACAAAACATATAAAACAACCTTAAAGATTGAAATGTCTTTTCATGTTGAGACAGCAGGATCATGGTAATCATCAAAAGAAAAATGTGCATTGTCCCTTGTGCATTGACAGGGGCTCTGAGCTCTCAAACAGGAGCAGAACGACAGGCAGGCAAAGGAACAGAGGTATTTGGGGCTGCTCTCTGGTGATAACCAGCCTGCTCCTCAGCCTCCAAAGATTTGGCTACCTTGGATAAGTAGATCAGCTCACAGCGCTCCCTCCAACAACTCTTCTTACTGCCTGTGCCACATTCCTCTCAGGAAAGAGTTTGAGGGTCAGCCAGACTAATTCTTCCCTCATCTTTCCTTCTTACTTAATAGAGAGAGAGTTAAATGACAGAATGATAAGCTGCAGGTCTGGCTGGATATAAACATAAGAAAGAGGAGGCTTTGAGACTGGCTTATCTTATCTCTTTATGCTCCCACAATGTCTAACAAACCACAGAAATAAAAGCAGAACCAGAATAGTTTTTTTGTTGCTGTTTTGTTGTTTTTTGCTCTTTGTCCAGCTCTCTTGGATTTAAAAAATACACTTTGAAAAGTAAGGTTAACTCACAAGATTTAAGATCCCTGCAGTAAACCTGACAATGCTTGCAAACTGGCTCATTTTGTTTGTGTAAGTAGCTGTTACCTTGAGATGTCTGATTTTGCCCATTTCATGGCACCCCCTAGCAAGTAACTTTGTAAACCCTCTGCAGGTTAAGGACCTGCCACCTGTGACAATTTCAACAAAGACCCCTCAAAAAGCAAATCTTTGGACAGGAATTGCCTTAAAAGCTTGTGGCTTTTAATGTTACTATGATACCTGCTGTTTTACTTTTCCAAAACTTCTGTGGCACCCCCCTCCCTCACCTCCCCAGCTTTCAGGTTTTACCCCTTGTTGAACAAGATTAAAACATGAATAACATGGTCTAAGGGTATGGAAGGCTACAGCAACTGATGAAGAGCCCAAACTGCTTGAGTTCAGTTGAAAATTTATAATTTCAAACTAATTTCATTAATTCAGTAGCATGACTCAGTGTTTTCTAACACGTCTTTGGTTCAGCAGTAATATATTGCTTGGGTAATCTGCTAATAGCTTCTTTAGAATTGTTGTATTGAAAACAGCCTGGTTTGGATTGCTTCCCCCAACCCTCTGCCCCCCCTTATAATATTGCAATGGAGTATTTGTCATGCTGCAGGAGAGGAATTCAGAAAATTATATTTTCTGCTGTAAATTAAAAATATGATAGCAGGAGCTCAAGATAGCTGTTCTGTGAAGGGTGTCACTGTGGGAATGACTTCACATTCTCAAACAGCCTGATTTTGAGACTAGATTTTTGCCAGCCACTTACAGACTGATAAAAAATTCTGGGAGCTTATCAACATAAAGGAAGGACTGGAGTTGGAGCTAATTAACTTTTATCTAATTGGAAGTAGACATGCAGGTATTGATAACTATTACATTAGGTGTCCCTCTCCTCCAACAAGCCGCATGTTACGGAGAACCCGCTCACCCGCTCGCGCGGCCTCCCCTCGCCAGCCAGAAACCTTTCAGGCTCATTTCTTCTGATAAGAAATGTCAAATGCTCCAGGCTTCCCAGCAACAGCCAGGAGCCCGAGGGGCTGCCTTCACAACCAGCTGGCTCGATATCTTTGTCTTTTGGGTGCGTTGTACCCGTTAGACAAAAACCATGGTGCCCATGTGCCTCACTGTGCTGCTCCTCAGATGCAGCTGGTCCAGCCAGGCTGGAAAAGTCCCTCTCCAGCACACAAATCTTTCCTGTGTTTCTTGTTCTTGCCGCTCCTTGTACTCTCTAGTGAAACGAATACATTTTTAAAGACCATGCCATTGTTATTTAGACTTTTCCTCCTTTTTCTCATGTCTTTTTTTTTTTAAGGAAGGAATTTTCACATTTCTGTCACTGCTCGTGCCTTGTAAATCTCTAGCCAAACGTTTTCATAGCAAATACTCTCCTAACATATAATTTGTGGATGTTTCCTTGGCTCGTACTGTAGGCCTGCTATTTTGAATCACTCCATAATCACACCTTTCATGGGAGGATACAGAATACAGGGGAGTTGCAAAGGGGGCAGGGCCCAGGAGTATGCAAGAAGCATTATGATTTGCAATATTTACAGTCATGTATTATAAAGTAAAAACTGTGTGACTGTGTGTGTGTTGTGATCCAGATCCTCTTGTGAGAAAGCAATTCCCTTCTCCACAACGTGCTCTGCTCCATGCCCCTCCATGAGGCTGTCCCAAACCTCTTGTGGAAAATCAGCATTTTGCTAGTGGTGTGGCCTTGTACAAAACCAGTACTCCACAACTGCACAGAAGCTGTTTGAAAGACTGATTAGAGGAGTAGAGAGACAATTCAGGAGGGACAAGAATCAAGGTTGCCTAAATCTGAATAATGCTGAATTATAGGCCATTAGATTGGCACTTGCCTGTATATGATAACAAGTTATAGCCATGGCAGGTGCATGAGCAGTGGAAAAAGGTCTCCATTGCCCTCAGCAGCAGGAATAGTGTTACTCTTTCTCCCTCTTCTCCCATCCTTGATTCTTTAGCCTTGGATCCCCACTACCTCTTGTTTTTCTGCTGTCAACTTGCTTAGGATGCTTCTTTGCTCCTGGAACATTTATTATCTACACAAGATTTTGTTGCTCTCAATAAAGGGTAATCTCTCATGTTTCATAGAGAAATGAGGAAATGCTGCTCAGGTTTGACAGGAAAGGCAGTTTGGAGGATGGGGAAGAGCAGCCTTGTTGATTACACCAGAACAAAACCCTCTTGAAAGAGGCATTGACTTAACTGTGTAGTCTATTGCTGATAATGGATGGCTGCCTGTTTCCTGTTGGGAATATTTAATATATCTGCTTTAAGGCTGCATGGGGACTTGAGGTTGGCTGGTCTTATTAATAATGCATGGAATGGCTGGATTTAAGTAATTATTATGCACAGAGTATAGTGCAGTGACATATTGGTGCAGAAAACGATTCCTTTAATAGGCTTGTTCCTTTTGGCTAGATCCCTGAGATAACCAGTTTGTTTGTTTGACAGGTTTATACCTTTCTCTCCTCCTTAGATTTTCATTAAAACGGAACACTTTTTGCTGAGCAACTGCACAGTGTTCAAGAAACCTCAGAGTTTTCAGGGGAAATGGGATGGTGGGGCACAGCCCTGGGCACTGACTTGCACTGGCATAAATCCTGTGCCCACACATCCTCTGCAGGGATGGGTTTGCTCCGAGGTGAGAGGCAGACTGTGACACACTCTGTGTGCAGCACGTGTCCAACAGGAACTGCTCCTGCTGCATGAGCTCCTGCAGGTGGCTCTGGGAAGAGGAGGCAGTGCTGGAGGCCACTTTTCCACCTTGTGCCCGGGGTGGAAGGTGCTGCCTTGCAGAACATACAGGGAGCCCCTTACCCTGCAAGCTCACAAATACAGCGAGGAGCCCAAAACGGAATTAAATTAATAAACGCTTCAATTGCTTGAGTGGGAGGAAGTAAGAAAAAATGAAAATTGAAGATCTAAGAGAAAACTGACCTGGGATTCTTCATACTGGGATTCTCAGGGGTGAATTTGGGCATGGTAGTAGTCCAGTCTTAAGCAGGATAGTTTCTTTAATGTGCAGATTTTGTGAGCACTTTGCTGCTCTATTTATTGGTAAACTGCTGCCTTTGGGAGACAGCTATGGCTTGAAAGGGTTGATGACTGAGTGCAGTCCCCTGAAAGGCATTCAGCCATTTTCTTTGAATTAGCTGAGCTGAGGTGGTTTATAAACAGAGAACCTTGTAGAGACTGATCATGAAAGAATTTCTATCTGCTTAAGCACTGACATCAGTGTCACCACTGAGGGGGCAGGAACTGGTCAGAAATTCCTTTTTGACTGCACAAAACCCTTCCATTTTGCTTTCTCTTATAATATATGCTTTTTGTTCAGGACATAACTTTCTCTACTAAATATAACAGGAGATCAAGAGCACTGGCTCCTTTGACAGCTCCTCACATGACAAGAACTCTCCAGATACAGCAGCTTTTGATTCCTTCTCCTGTGTGCTGCCTTCATCGTGAGTCAAAGCACTTTATCTAGAGAAGAGGGTCTGTGAATCCCATGCCAGTTTGTTGCAATCTGGCAATCTTCACTTAATTAACTTACCACTAACTCTTAGCAGCTTGTAATTTTTTTTTTCCAGGCACCATTTTCATGCTAGGTCCCCCAAAAGCCCCACAGCGTGTTTAATTGAAGATATGATAATTGTAAGTTACTTTGCTGCAGCTGTTTAAAAAGGGGAAAAAATCCATTAAGGCTATCTGAATTATATCACAGGAAAAAGTCTAATTTTGTTATATATGCCACCCTTAGGCTGAGCTAAATTGTGACTTTCATAGCCCAGCCTGAGGGTGGTTACTTGGCTTTTTTTCCACTATTTTTTTTTCTGAATACTTCAGAGATAATGTTAATGTCCTTTCTTGAGTCAAGCCAACAATGAGAGTTTGATTGCTTTTGAACTTTAGATTGGTGGCATCTTGAGTATTTTTACTTCAAAGACAAACTCCCTGTGAACAGGTCAAGAGCTGGGGGGCTTGAAATAGTTTCTGGATCTGAGCACCCAGGGAGTCAGCTGCTCCTGCCCTTGTGGTGAGAGCTGGAGAGATGTGTGTACTTCACTGAGCATTAGTGTTGTGCTGTCCTCCATCTTCACATTCCTGACTATTCTGCTGGTGAATCTGTTCCTGAGCCATTTTTTTGATCAGGTATGAAATGACTGGGCTGGTTCAGGAAAGACTTTGCATGAAGAACCCAGACAGGGAACTCTCAGTCCAATTACACCCACTGGACAAGTGAAAGCACCTTGTAAAGTGGCAAAGGTGAGACCCCTGGGGGCATTGAATGTCCCCAGCTTTCCCTGGAGTCAGCAGGTTTAAGATCACTTATCCCAAAGGCTCAGTGTAGATACAGCCTCATTGAGAGGTGTCCTGCAGAGAAAGACCTCAGCTTCAGCTCCTAGTAATGGGAGCTTATTGCAAGCCATTAACTCTTTTGTTTGAACAGCAGGACATGCCCTAAAACTCTCTTATATCCCCTTAATAAGGACAAAACTACTACAGCCTCAGAGTGCAACATCACTAAGTGATAAAACCCTGTGTATATATGACTCTTCTAATAGGCAATTTGTTCTGATAGTGGAGATTGTTGATAATAAACAGTAATTTTAAGGGTTTTGTCCCGTTGCCTCTAGTCAGAAGAATTTAGTTCCCATTCCTTCATTTATAAGACTTTTTTTATACCCCAATATACAGCTACAGGACAGACACAGACTGAAAGTTTTTAAAGTTAGTGGCATGAGCTGTGAACTTGCTAGGCTTGTGTTTCACAGGATTGTGATGCACATGTAAGATATGAGTGCATTTTCCTTATCCCAAGTCTTCAAGAATATACTTGAATGGAATTTAACTCTGACCAGATTGCTTGGGGGAGTGATCTCCAGGTCTCTAACTGACTGTAGGTAGATGGGATTTCTGCCACTTGCTCAGGGGGGTTTTCCAATCTCACAGGAGCTGAAATCTTCTCCCCATGCATTTCATAGCGTGTGTGCAGCAGTGGCTGTGTTGAGATAGCTCTGACCTGGCCCCAGGGATTGCACACCTGTGAGCACGTGAAGCACATGAGTGTGTAACTGGAGAGCATCTTGCAATCTGGTTTGATCTGGAAGCAAAACACTTCTTGCATTTAGAGACTGCTCTATGATGCATGACAAAGTGGGGTGGGGAAGGATGGGGGTGGGGAGATTTGCTTCCAAAGCATACCCCTTCTCTAAACTAAAATGCTAAAGGAGAAGCATCGATTGTGTCTTGAAATGTTTCAGGCAGGCCTAAAATGAAAGAGAATCCCCTGTGTGCATGACCAGCTGCTGCCTTTTACCTGGAATAGGAGCTATGTTGCATCTGCTTTATTTATTTGCACGCTGCTTTTTCTGTGTGCTCAAGGACATGCTGCCCTTCCTTACAAATGAATGCCCAGGGTGGCTTGGAAGCTTTGAGGGATGGGGAGGTGAAACAGTCTGCTATGTTATGATCACAACAAAATGTGTTTTGTCTCCAGAACAATCATTATTAGAAAGAGGTGTTTGAGGGAAACGTTCATAACATTCTTCTCAATGACAATGAAGCACAGTGAAGTAGAATGTTAAAGTATAAACCTTCCTGAGTGCATTACAGTCTCGGGGTTTGGTATTTGGTAGTTTGTTTTGGTTTTTTTCTCCCCTCTGAAGATGGAGTATAGGCTCCTCTCTCATCCATTATAAGGTCCCAAAATGACAGACATTCCTCTGGGATTAAAAGCACACTGAATCAGAGATCACTAAAAGATTTTATGGCAATCCCTACAGAATAACTCTTCTGAATAGAGGTTGCTTTTAGACCAGCATTGTGTGACAAATCAGCCTTGGGGACTGTTTGCAAAGGCATTACAATGACACTTTTCTAGCCACTTGCATTTAAATTTTGTGCCCATGGAAAACAACCACCCTGGCTTGGTTTGGCTGGTTTTAACACATTCTTAAAAAGTAACAGAGCTCAAGCATATTGGATCTGAACTGCTGCTGCAGGGTGCATATGGGGCTGGAGAAGCTGGAACTGCACTGAACCACAGTCTTTGGGGCTGGTGGGGTTTGATTGGGTTTTTAGTGTATCAACAAAGTAACAAATGCCTTAGCTTGTGCCCTATGGCTCCTCTGCAGAAGCTGGTGAGCAGCAATTTATGTATTTGCACTGACTCCTGTTCCCTAAGCACTGCACGAAGCCCTGAGCACTGAGGAGACAAAGCCAGGACTTCCTTTGCCCTGCTACCATCCAGTCACATCTCTGTGGACCCCAGTCATTTGATAGTACAGCTACCTCAGCTGCTGTTCCTTGGTTCTGGGATATTGGCTGATGTAAAAAGTAGCCCCAATGAAGATTTACAATGGAATCCACCCAGGACAGTCTTGCTGAGCCATCAGCCTTCAGGAGAAAACTGCCTGGATTTTCTTTATTTTCTTTTTTTTTTTTTTTCTTAAGGGTAGTTCTAAAATAAGCGGCTCTTCTCACTTGGCTTCGTTTCTTCCAGTGCTAAAATGCAAGTGTT
The DNA here is from genome assembly GCA_013399945.1 of Ploceus nigricollis. NCBI lineage: Eukaryota > Metazoa > Chordata > Aves > Passeriformes > Ploceidae > Ploceus > Ploceus nigricollis. The sequence continues at coordinate 322,746 of VXBC01006779.1, read as the reverse complement.
TCCCTTTCTAACCTAGCATGCTGTGGGGATTGGAAAGCATTTTCAAGATGAAATGGAAATCTTGCCAAACATGCTGAGATTTCCCCAGAGGACCTTACAATAGAGTGCTAATGCCAGGCAAGAAATCCCTAAACCTGTGACTTTTGATACCCTATCCTCTCTTATAGTCACTTTGCAAAGTCTCATTCAATATTTTTTGCCATCAAGGATTGCCTAGACAAGGACTTGCAGAGAGAATTATGCCTTACAAAGCACCTCAAAGCACCTTTTTTTCTCATCAGTTATTAAAAGCTGGGTTGCAAAATATTTTGAAGCTAATTTTTTTCCCCCAACTTACTTTGGAAATTGTTTAGAAAGTTTGGAGCTGTACTGAGCAAAGCCTGAGCCACCAGAGAAATCTCATGCCTAGAGGCTCATGGAATAAAAACAGAGCACAAACTACAAGAAACTTTTTCCTTAGGACAATACTGCGACCTTTAATTTTTTTAAAGTAACTTTCCAAAAGGAAGTTGTGCTCTGAATTACTTAGGCTGCCTTCTTGCTTCTGTCCTGGCTCAGTCAAAATCCTAGGCATGCTCTGATGTTGGCAGCCTAACAGGATGATTTGTTCTTGACTTTTTTTTTTTTTTTAGCATATTGGGCACAAATAACCTCTCAATCAAGGTTAGTACATGGACATCTTTTGGTGTAGCCATCTCTGTAGAGGAATGTATTAAGAGTAGTGTTGGGTATCATTTATCTCCCCTTTCTTTGCTGTCCCTCTTGCTTCCAGTGAAGGAATGCAGCCTTCTCCTTTGCTGGTAGATAAAGGATTAGCATTAAAAAGTCCAGTGTCCCCAGAGCCAAGGCATCTCTCTAATCTTTTTCTGCTCAGCAGGAGATGGTGCCTGCTGGCATGGGCATGCTTCTTGTCCCTGGGGCCACTGCCCAGCTGGCAGAGAACCAGCAGCAAACCTGCTCCCAGCCCTTGCAGCTGAGCTTCTGCTTTCTCCTCCTGGACAACATGTTTCTTTTGAATCCATCTCGAGCCCCCAGGGCTCACAGAGCCCACCTTTCCCTCGTTTAGCAGATGGATAAAGACAAGTTTCAAGAGCAGATTTTAAATCCATGTCATGTATAGTCTAAAATATAAAATTCTCTGATAGAGAACCACTCAACAAAGGATAAAAATCAGAACCAATTTTATCCACTTTAAGCAGTAGCTTTGTTGTGTACACAGAGACAGAACAAATTAAAAGAGGACCTCAGCTCACCCTGGGAATGGTGCACCATTGTGTACTGGTGGTACTAAATACCCAGGGCTCCACAGTGCTGTCAGCACTAGTTTGTGCTGCATACCTGAGTGAACTGCTGCTACAGGATCGGGTCCCAGTAGATTTAAAATCCTCTGCCTGTGTACAGCTGCTGGTCAGAGCCATTCATGTGGCAGACAACAAATATGCTGTTCCCTTTCATGAACTTGGGCTATTAAGGGGTAAGGCAGCATTTATTTCTCTTTGTAAATTAATTATCTGGTTTGTGTTGGTTTGGTTTTTAAAAAAAAATAAATTTGTGAGTTTTGTAATATAACTACAGAACTTACCCTCTGCTGTCCCTGGGGTAGCAGCTGAGGAGATTTCTTCCGTGGAGGAGAGGATTTGCTGGGAGAGCTCACAGTGTGGTTTGTGCAGCAGAGGAGCTGCTTCACGAAAGAAGATTTATCTGTCTTTATACTGCACTTAGAGATGCCCTGATGCCTGTTTTTTTGCCACTGGTTCAAACTGGCTTTGAGGCAGAGGGTGGAAGGACTTTGGGTGCTCTTGATGGGGAGGTAAGGGACATGCATGTTGTCAAGCTGAGAGCAGGGGGAAGCCATCCTACAAACTGGTGAGGGGTTACCAAAGCTGCTGAGGCCCAGGAGTCTATTGAATTCCTTGGGGTTCTTTTACCACTAATACACTAAGGTAGAGAGATAAATAGGAGGAAATAGAGGTGCCTGTGTGAGAAAAGAAAAATTATACAATTAGCCCTGCAGGAATAGGGAATTTGTGCTCTTAGGCACAGCCTGGTGACAGTGTCAGCACACAGCCACTGCACCATCATCCCTGCTGCTGCATCCAGCCCATGGTGAGGTGTGTTTGTCTGGAAGGTGATGGGGTTTGCATGTGTTCATCCTCTCATTTACTTGGTCAATAAAGGCTGAATGCCCAAGGAGAGACATCAAAGGGGTCCTGTTTTGTGCTCAGAGGGGAAGTGGAAGTGACCCAGCAATTAATCTATGAGTTTAGAAGTTAGAGGGTGTTGACTAGTATTTATCACCATATATTTTTCAAATTCTTGGTGGTTATTTCTTTAAGAACTGTTGAAATTCCATGTTAAGAGAGGGAAACTTCTGGAGATTGTTGTAAGAAAGATTTGGAAATAGTATTTGTTAGTGCTCAAAATCAGCAGGTACAGAACCCTTCAGCACTGATAAATTGAACTGTTTGAAGTTTCACGTGGAAGAGGAGAAACAAGGAACTGTTATTTTGGTGCCTGTTACTAAAAGATTCTGATCACTGTTCTTGAAAACTAGGGATAGCTCAGTTCCCATTTTCACCTTTTGAAATACAAACTGGTCTTCCCTACATAAAGCTTGGGCATTGCATTGTCACACTTTTGGCAGAGCTCAAGACTTTCCAACAGGCTGAGGTTTTGTTTATAAAGCTATTTCTATACCCAGTTCTCAGTTTCAATAACACACACCCCCAGTACCTCTGTGATGAAGCCTTGCCTAGGTGTGGCCATGGAGTAGAGCTCAGAAGGCTGCTTTCTTTAAGGCGACTGATGCATTCCACCAAAACATTTGTAAAATATTTTAACTGGCAGAAAGTATGAATTATTTTTTTAAATAGCCATCCCCAGGCCCCAGCAGTCTCCTGCTCTCTGGATGTGCTGTGCCAGGGCTGTTTGTTCCCTCAGTTCTTGATGTCTGGATAATGCTTGTCCTTGAACACAAGGTAAGACTTCCCTGCTTTTAAGCTGTCTGCAAGCCCAGCTTTGAACAATAGATTTCATTCAGAATTAAGATTTATCAGTCACAAGGATCTGTGTTTGAGCAGAGCATTCAGAGCTTTCACTCTCTTCCCTTCCCTTGACCAGAGGAAGTTGTCTTTTCTTTAACTTTTTGCTATAAAAGCAAATTCACTTAAACTGCATGCTGCTTAAAAGGTCCTTTAAACCTGCTATACCACTGAAAAAATCAGGCAGTGTCCAGACCCGAATAACATCTTTTTTTTTTTCCTTTTGCTCATCCCTAATAATAAAATTATCAAGATTTCTTAACAAGGTCTTATTTACTGTTAGTTTCATCAATTTTTTGGCTTAAAAATATCCTCTAAATTGTCAGGAAAAAAATTACAGCCAGTGATTGTCAAAACAAAATATTCTGAACTGTTCTATTCCCTAAAAGCTTTGAAGGTTTTTATTTTTCTTTTTTTTTCTTCCTACAGCTTGACTGTGATTAATTTTTAAAGGCCAGGGGAACTCTGAGGAGAAAGCTTGAGCCCTCAGATAGAAACATCTACATTAGCAGTATTTGAGAGCTGTGATCTGAGAGGAATTGTTTAAATTCTGTGTAGGGTAAAAAAGTGATGCATTCCCAACCATCCTCTGTATTGCATGTGGCAAAGCTGTTGCTGAGGTTTTAGCACTGCTGAAATGATGTTGTGTTAGTCCTTGTGGAGCTGAGAGCCAGGGGCTGTGGTCGCTGGTGCTGTATGAAGCAAGGCTGAAGCTGGTGGTGAAAAATGTGACCCTGGGCATGCAGAAGTGCCTGCTGGAATTCTGGGTGTCCCACAGCCTGAGCCTTTCACAAGCACTTACAACCCTCTGAGAAGAAATGATTAGGGAGCAGAATTACAGAATTGAAGGGAGTATTCAAGGTCCTGGCAAGGACACTCTATGGATGAGGGGGCAAAATGGGCTCTGAGCTTTCCCTAACCAAACTCTGCTGGCTTGCCTGGAGGTGCCTGGGACTCCCTGTAAAATTTTAGTTCCTTTTTTTGTTGTTGTTGTTTTTGTTTTGTTTTATTTATTTTTCCATTATTCCTCCAGTCAAATCTGGGATGTCAAAGGATTCTCCTCTCATATGTTTGCAGATGCAAACAGTGGGAGAAGGGATGAAATTTATGAGGATTTCTTCAGCAGACAGAGACCTATAATACAGAGTGCCTTCCTTAGAAAGGTGTCAGGGAAGCCCCAGTGCCGATTCCTCGCTGCTCGGATGCGATTTGTTGTGCCAGAGCCATGGCTCGTGCTGCCTCTAATGGCTCCAGAAATTAACTGGGCAGCTGAATTCACTTCCTTAACGAGGGCTGGGGGAAGCTTCGCCTTCAGCCGGAGCCCTCCGCCTTCTCAGCCCTTTGCCTCTGCCCTCCCTTCCCTCTGCCCGCTTTCCTCTAGATGGCATTGCAGGAGAAAGGGAATTCAGATGGAAAAGGAGATTTTTTTTTTTTTTTTTTAACTGCTGGAGGAGTTGCAGGAACCGCTTTGCATTTTGATGGTGCTCGATTATCTTATCCACTAGACAAGCACATACAATATTAATACCTCCCCTGTCAATCTCAAACAGGATGCAGATAAGTATTTCTTCTGAGCAGTTTTATCAGTTTTATTGATTGGGTTTTCATCTTTCCTCCTCTTTTTTTTTT
>VXBC01006779.1:129335-318033 GCA_013399945.1 Ploceus nigricollis | reverse complement strand
ATTTCACTGTGTTTTCCCAGGCTATTCATGTTTGTGCAGAAAAATAAAAATTATGTGTCTTTTGGTATAAAAAGACCAGTGGAAATTTTGAGAAAAAAAACCAAAACAAAACCACCTTGCTTATCTCCTGGGTTTTTCTTTTTTTACTCTAACTCGCTGAGATTGCAGAAACAATTTATTCTGCTCTATTTTTTCTAGTTTGTTTTCCTCCTGCATTTGAAAGTACTACGTGCATAATCAATTTCTCCCTTTCACTGTAGTAATTCCTCTTTTTATGGGATGTTCAGGCAAGCTGAAAAAAAAAAAAAAAGAAAAGGAAATTACTTCTAAGACTGCCCACACTGGCTGTGGGACTGAGATGCAGATTGCTATCTGGGGAATTCAGTAATCGCCTTGTAGTCCTCTTAAAGTTTAGCACACTTTCCAAATATTTTCTTTTGAAGATGTTTTGGGAATGGAGGCCTGTGAGCAGATTTCTGTGCTGACACAGACAAGTGGCACGAGCTTGTTTGCCAAGTGAGCAGGCTGCTGTCGCCAGGCAGGTTGACTTTTCTTTCCTCAGTTGTCCTGTTAGGAGCTCTAACAGGAGCTGATCTTGCTGGGTCCTGTTCCTCTCAGAGCTGAAACCTGCATTCTGACTTCCAGCCCACGTGCATTCAGCGATGGTTTCATACAGAATTCTCTTTCAGCTCCAGTAGTTCTTCCCTTCTTACTGTTTAATCCTGAAGCAAAGGGTTTGCATCCTCTCTTAGCCTTCATTTTGACAGGCTAAATCAACGCAGTCTGTTTGGCTCTCTTAAAGCAGTGTTTCCATTATTGAAATCATGCCAAGAGTCTTCCTCCTGCCCACTTCTAGAATGAGTTCATCTTTCCTAAATTGTGCTTGAACCATATACATCTTCTTGGATAAATACCTTGCAGGTGATTTGTACCTAGCACTGCTGCACTTGCAGGGGCTGGCTCTCCTCTGAAGCACTCTGGGAGCACAGTGACCTTTTTTTGTGGCTTCATTATGGTAATTCAGTTGTCATGGGATTCACATCTTTTCCTCCTCAGACATTTCCAACTGCAAGCATGTAGCTTATAATGAAAATTCAGTTTTTATTCCAAAATGAATCTATTTTTGTTTTAAATTTAAATACCACTTCCGTTAATTCAGTAGTCAGTGTCATCCCTGCCCACATGGTGCTCCAGTCCTCTGCTAAAACCTGTCTTGTTAAAGCCAGCAAAGTTGGTGTCATTTGAAGACATCATCTATGTACTCCTGTTCCCATGGTTAGGAGGTAATTGTGAAGGTGGGCTGGGAAGTAATTATTGCAAATGCAACCTGCTTTAGTGAAGGTTCTGGGGCCCAGGTCTCCTTTGCCTCTCCTGGCACTGAAGGTGTTGGGTCAGTGACATTAAACCCCCTGCAGTTAATACAGGTCGTCTTTCAGTCTGGTCTCCACTCACTCACAATGTACTTGGCTTCAAAATCTCTTCTGAAAACTGGAAGACTTTTGAAGTCAGCCTAATAGATCTCTCACCATTAGTAAATTAATGTGGTTTTCGTCATAGGTTCTTAAATATAGACACTCTTCTACAGCTATAAGGTTGCATCTGCAAACTCAGAAGTATTGAAAGTTCTTGTTATAAGAGCTGCATCTTTTTCTGACACTGTTTTTAGGAGGGATGACTGACACTAGAATATTTTTATTTTAGAGCCATTTTAGCTGTGGTAATTTCTTTGCATCCCCCTGCCACCCATTACCCTTTCTTTGTGCTTTGTATGGTTAGGCTGTATTTACAATATTCTCTTCTCTTTGGTATCCAGACACAGGCAGTGATTAAAAACCTTTAATTTGACTAATAAAACTTTCATTGGGAATTATATTTTTTTATTTACATACTTAAAAAACACATCAAAGCAAGACTCATCCAAAGGAAAGTGTAGTTTTGAGATGATGTTTTTGTAATCTGTTCAGGTCCTAACCTGTGTGCTCTGAGCATAAATAAATCAATGCCACTTCACTTCTTTATTGTGTCCAGGGTGAAAAGCAGTTAAATATTTTCTGCACTTGGCAATCTTTCCTGTCAAGGAGGCTCTCTGTGTTTGTATATGTGTGTGTATATATATAATATATGAGAGCTACCTATTGTAAATAGTTGCAGAAGCAAAAGGTCAGAAAGACTCCACTGAATGTCTGGCTGCTCTGCATCGAGGATCTCTTGCCTGAGGGAAGCTCATGAAAATGAGTATCAGCCTTCATCTACCCTTGTGGATCTGCTGTATCCTCTGTGATGGCAAGACAGCAACAACAGAGCCTCTGTGTTTATCTTGTGTGCTGTGAGTGGGCTGTGGCCCCCTAAATGCTCCCAGTGACAGCTCCTAAAACCTGGCGTGCCCAGGGGCTGCAAAGGTGGGTGAGTGAGGGGTCCAGGCTGTGCCACCCCTGAGGGCCAGCCTGCCTGGGGACACTTGTGTCCCTGGCCTGAAATCCACACATTAGTGCACGTGGGAATATTGATGTGCTTGGACCAGGTGCAGTGCCCTGGGGAAGAGCAGAGCCTGGGGAGACTGAAATCTTTGTGAAATTGAGTATTGATTCCTCTTGCTTGGAGAGCTTTAGAAGTCTAGCCTAACTCAGGGCCCTAAGACTGTGAGGATATCACAAATTATTCATGTATATTCCACTAAAGGGAAATTTTTTATCAGTTTAATCTTCCACATTTAATGCACCTCTAGCACTAGCTCAGCTGTGGTGTGTAAAGAGGAGTTACTGGCTCTTCTCCTTACTAATATTTTCCTTTCTTCTTTCCCCTGATACCATTTAGGGCTGGTAAAGTGGTGAATTTTAACCAAAATATTAGCTAAGACACAGGAGAGAAGTTTAAATGAAACTCCTGATGTACCAGGAATGCAGTCCTAAAACCAGCCAGAGATAACCAGCATACAGCCACTGGTGTAACCCCTCAAGACATTCCCCTCTGGTATGCCCTGGGTCAGGGCTTTGGCCCTGACCTCCTCAGACTGAGAAAATTGTGCCCAGTGGGTCACATGAGTCAAGTTCCTTATGGTGTGCTTCTGTAGGAAATGGGTCCAAGTAATGATCATCTCTTTCTGAAAAAAAGCAAGAATGCTCTGACAGTAAAAGTTGATTATTAAAATGGAATTTGAAGGGCTTTCTCTGAGTCTTTTAGGTTTATTTTTCTTTGGTTTCTGGCTCTGTCATTCTAATAAAAAATATTTACTTGATCTGTTTATTGATGCTTACTATTTTAATTAAATCTGTTTTCCAGAAACAAAAGACTTTGAGTAATGCTTGCAATAAATATCCTGCTTGAATTCTTTGAAGATTTAATTTGAAAATATTCATTTGAAAAATCAAGCAAGGTCCAGTGCTGACACTTTGGACAAAGCATATTTGTTTCCTCTCTCTGATTGATGACATTATCTTCCCAGAGCTGCTGCTGCTCCATAAGGAATGCTGCTTGCTCTATGTAACACACTCTCAGTTCCCTTTACTATCTGGTCATTGTTATTGGAAGGAAGCAACTCAAAATAATAACAGAAAATACTGTTTGCTCAGATATGTTCTTTATTACAAATGTGAATAGGGTTCACCTCCCAACTTGATTAGTTTTTTTCCACTGTGCCCATTTCTTTCTGCTCTGGAAGATGATTTCTTGGTGCAGTTAGCTAAATAAAGATATCATTCCCTACTCTGAATTAGTAGTTGGTTTAGACTCCAGATTTCAGGTTCCTCTGTTTTCAGCATATTCAACCATATAATTATGGAGAAATATGGACTAGTAGGAGATAAATTTAGATAAGCTGGACATAGCTCATACTGGAGCTAGGCTTTGTATTCACCTCATCCTTCTGCTTCAAATTATCCCCTTTCATTTTGACCTGACAGCTACTGCTGCTTCACCTTCTACACAGGTATTGCCTCACTTTCCAGCCTTGAACCCCTGCTCTGATTTTTCTGGAGCACTTTCTCCCTGCAGTGTTTTGGAGGAGTTACTCAGGTGTTGGAAACTTCTGCTACTGTGTGCTCTGTGTTTGAATTGTNTATGTTGATCAACAGTTTTCTTTACATGCTGTGCTGAGGAAGTAGTATTGTGGTTTGTGCAGAGCTATGAAGAGTCTCTATGGAAACAAAATAGCTGAAATCTGGGGCAATTTCAGCTTTTGTACCTTACCCAGGGAACACTTGCTACTGATATCAAAGTAAATTCAAGTTTTCTTCATTTAATTGTTCACAATTCATACCAGGTATCTTGGCAGATTCAGCTGTATATAATCTTTGCATGGTACATTGTGTCTTGATTAAATTTTGAATGGAGAATGGGGACAGTGTCTTCCTGCATTCCTGTCAAGGCTGTTGAGATGTTCTTGTTTGATGATGACACCTGATATATTTCATGGAGATTGATATTTGCAGTTGTGACTCTGCCTTTTTCTGGGGCTTTTTTGCTCTCTTTGTGGACAGTTTGAGTCTCATCTGTTGCCTTGTAAATGAGCACATAGGAAAAGCTTAGATGGAATTGCTGTAAAAGCCTTAATAATGAAGTAGTCCCTTTAATAAGGAAATGATGGGCAAAGTGTTTGGAATGAAATAATTGTGTTCCTCTGACAACAAAGTCAGGCTTTGCCCCCACCAGAGTTTGTTCTGTGGAAGTAAAATGTGTGTTAACCTGCTGAAGTCTCCTTATTATTTACTTGGAGGGGAGTTGGCAGCCTGAGATTTACTCTGATGCTCCCCACTCTCAATGAAACTGGGGGTTTGGATTAGTTGGTTATAATGGTAGGCAATTGTCTTCAGATTCCAGGGTTGGGTTTGGGCATCAATCACCTCTTAAAAAAATTATTTCCAAACTCCTTCCCAGTGAAGGGACTGATACCTAAATCAAAATGTGAAATGTCTTCTCTGACCTTGTGCTCAATTTGCAGAGTGGGAAAAAATGTTACTAGCTGGCTTCCCAAAAAACTTCTTGTTCTATTTTACCCTCTTTTAAGAACATTTTCTTGTCTCAGGGGAAGAAACAGCATCAGCCAGGTGAAATTGAGGAATTCCCTGCTTAAGAAAACAAGTTGCATCTCAGCAGGGTGTTGAGAAACAACAGCTAGAACTAAAAACAGAGGCTGACAAATTAAGGGAGCTCTCAGATGCATTTTAGGTTATTCTTGTGTGACATTTTGTGTGACTCTCTGGCGAAGCACTGAATAGAAAAGGACTTCTGTTGACATAAAATCAAAGAAAAGGAGAGGCCGAGATGAAAATTTCAGCGCTTTTGTGGATACATGAGGCAGTTTTCTCATGTGTGAGATTAGAGATTTTCTCCAGGTAGGCAGTGCCACGTGCTGGCTACAGCTGTGCAACAGCTGGCAGGACACACTGGCACTCAGTGCTCTGGGTGAATCTGTATGAGGAGAATGGCTGGGGTTTGATATTCAGATCTTCATTTCTTGCTGAAAAAGTCCTTTCCCCCACTGCACATCTACAGAAAAGAGAAAATGCCAACTAAACCTTTATTTTTTTTTTTTCTGACCAGCATTAGTCTTTTTTAGCTCTGAAAGCTGAAAATTAACAAAGCCCACTTCTAAACTTCCTGTACCAGATGTTGCTTTCATTCCTTGCAACTGTTGTTGTTGTTGCTCAAACCAATGTTGTCAGAGAGAAAAGTCTTTCTGGGTTGCCTTGTCTAATTATTAGTATGCTAGAGCTGGCTGGAAGCTGCTTTCTTCCCAGACTGTATCCTTCCAATTTCCCTTTCCTTGACTTTTTTTGGTCTTTTTTTGGATGGGGAAAAATTGGCATCTGAAAAGTCAGAAATCAACTGCAACTCAGTGAACCATTTTTACTAAAAATGTCACTTACATGCAAATTCTTTTGTTTTTCAAAAGGCAAAAAGAGATTTAAAAGGCACTTGACTGAAAAGAGAAATTTTTTTATTTTTATCAAATCTCCTACTTTTACATTCAAAACCACTTGAAATTGAAAACTTCTCACCACAATTAATGTGCATTAATCATTCTTCTTGGCAGCATCTGTTCTGAGCCACTGCTCCTCCAGATAAATGTTATTATTCTTGTACTGAAGGTAAGTTTCTATTGCTGGCTGTAGGGATTTTTTTCCAGAATCTTAATATTCAAATTTCTTGCTTACTCTTAGAAAATATGGAAGTGTCCCTTTCAAAATTACTAGCATTCTTCAACTGACACACATTCCAGTGGATCATCCTAGGGACTCATCATTTATATCTATTAGTCAGATCAGGTTCAATTATGAAAGTTTAGAAACCATGGAGTTCAATGTCAAATTTTAATGCTAACAGCATTAAGGCTCAGTGGACTCATTTGATGAATGGCAATAATTAGTAAATATCAGTTCTCATCAAGACTACATGTTTAAGCTGCTTGCTTTGGAGAATAATATGCAATATGCAATAAATATATAATAATTTGGTATTGTCCCAGAGATGCTCATTTAGAACCCCCTTTTTAAGCCCTGTGGGAAAGCTGGAGGTGCATGCCCTTCATCAGAAAGGTTTCTTTGAGTGAAAGACCAGGTTATTGAATACAGGGGGCTCATCAGTGCAGGTAATACTGCAAAGCACCATTTGCAAACATTCCCTTCTCTTCAGCAAAGCTGTTTGGTCCAACTATGTTTATCCTTGGTGTTTGCTATTCTTGAATATTTGCACATATGTTCTGGGGAAGCCTGCTGTTCCTGCCGATACCAATCTGCATGGGAACCAAGGGATGTGTCAAAGGAGTGCATCATCTCCTGATGATTTATTATTCTCCAGGGTAGAAAGCAAGCAGAACTTTTTAATCTTCCAGAGAAACAAAAGAATAAAGGAGTTTGTGGCTTTTCTTTCTGCACATTGTGAGTGGATGTAAGGGTAGCCAAAGAAGCCCCAAGTCCCTGTAATAAAATGCTGTGGAATAAAATACTATGGCCAGTTACTCGATGTTGCCCTGCTTCATCCTCCTGACATGTCCAGTCCTGCTCAGCTGTGGGGTTGGGTTTTGTATGTAAAGAAACCCTCAGTTGAAATATGGAGGGCAGAGGAATAAAACAAGGGAAGTGCTGCCAGCAAAACTGTTTTAGGAGAGTTGCAGAAGAATGGGATAAAATGACCTGACAGATTAGACACAGACAGGGCTTTTTGCTTCTTGGCAAATTATGGTCATCCAAATAGTATACATGAGATGCTGAAAGAAAGGATAGATTTGGGGAAGGAAGGGAGGTCATGCGTGCTAAATGGGAGATTAGCTTGAAAATAATGAGGGGGAAAAAAATCTCCTGGGGGGAAAAAAAATCTCCTGAAGTAGCAATTAGGTATTGAGTAAGATTCTTCTGGGGTGAGGTTGTAGATGTGTGTTCTTGGGAATGTTGAGCAAAATCATCTCTGCAGGTACTGTGAGACTTGTTGTTCCTGTGTTGTCTGTGTTTCCATGGGATCCTGAGGCTCTGGAAAACATCTAGAAATTTGCTGTTGAGGTGACCCCATGCTGAAGAATTTTCAAGAGTGGTTAAAGAAAGTCTGTTCAAGAGCACATCAAGGGTGGACATAGTTTACTGACTGGTGTTTAGAGGAGAACTCAGAGTGGTAGCAGACCTAACCAGGCTCTTGAGTCATGACTGGAAGCTGGCAGTTAAACCTAAGATAGAGATAATGTATAGATTGTTAGTAAGGCAAATATTAGAATAGTTGACCTAAAACCATATTAGATGCTCCAACACTTGTTATCTCTAGCCAAACAAGAGAAGCTTGGTGTGGCAGCACTTGGGAGCTGATGTTCATGGATGCAGGAGCTCATGGCTGGGCTCTGCTGCTGAGCTTTTCCTTGGACACAGAGGAAAAGAGTGAGATTTGCATTAAGGAGGGAAAGGATGGTGGAAGGGATGGGAATAAGCAGTAGTGCTTGCTTATTTTAAGAGTTGAAAAGTTAAATGACAGAAACCAAGTAACACATACTTTAATAACTCTTCAGAGAGATCAGAGATTGCTTTTAATCAGTCTCTGACAGGTATTTTACTTTTTTTTCATGTAGTTTTCCTTGTTTTCTGTGCTAAGAAAACATTCTCTGAGTTAAGTGGGGTAATTCATCTCCTGTGTGTCGGAATTGTTTTCATAGCTGGAGCTCAAGAAATGTTCCCAGTGTTCATTTATCTTATCAGGACCCAGTTTCTGATTTTTAGGAGAGTGAACTCAATTTTTTTTCATAATTTTTGAGGCTCTGCACATGAACACAGCATGTGCTGCAGGTCCAGTAGGTATTTAGGCAGTAATCTGTAATGGAAAGGTGTCATGTGCTTGTATTTCTTCCAGGCACTTTTAAACTCCATCAGAAAAGGTGTATGAGATATTTTTATTCCTTATTTTCATGTTTGAAAAAGAAACTCTCAGTAGTGGTAAATGTATTGTAAACACATTTGATTTGAAATAAAATCTTCCTAGTGAGAGGGGGAAGGAAGCAGACCGAGCACCTAATCTGAAAAATTAGAGTGTTGGCTCTGAGCCCACTGTCCTCGGTTTGTGTTGAAGTGAAAGGCTTTCTGGACAGCTCTGCCCATGTCTTAACCTGATTTTGCTGAAAGCAAGCTGTCTTCCCCACATTGATGAGAATTATGAGTAGCATCATTTCAATATGTTTTCCTTGGTGTAAATTAGGAGTAATTCAATTGGTATGAGACGTGTCTTGGGTAGAATCAGGTAAGGAATCTGGATAAAACATTTGGGGAATTTTTGATCCCATATTGCTTAGGCTGGCTCAGTTCAGAGTATGTCATAAGTTGTTATTTTGAGGGCAATAAGTTTCATTTAAGCTTTGAACAACCACCTAATGAAGCATAGAAATGGTTCCCTACCTGTATGCTCCTACAGCTGAAAGGGAGGAGGCAGATGGAGGCAGGGCAGCAAAGCTGAGGGGTTGTGACCTTACCCAGCAAAGGCTGTCCAGGACCCCAGGAGCAGCTGGGAGTAGGAGCAGGGTCTCCTCAGTCACAAACTAGCACCTAATTGAGTAGAACAAATTCCCTCTGAAAAAATTATGCCTTTGATTTTTTTCAGAATATTTAAACATTTTGTTGCCAGAGATCTCAGCTTTGTCCATATAATAAAATCAGCCTTAGTGTCTGATTCCAGACAGCCACCTATTTTCTGTGCTGATTCTAAGCTCCTTCTCAGTTTAGCTTCTTTCTCAAGGGAATGAGGGGCTGCAGAGCCCAGCCAAGGGATGAAGTTTATTGCCTTAAAGATACACCATGAGCCAGGTTTGGAGCTCTGCCAGTGCTGCAGCTCAGTCAAGGGCGAGCAATTCTTGCTTCTCCCGTTGTGACTCGAGCACAGGGTGTCCCACAGATGGGAGCACCCTCGTGTGCAGAGACATCCTGTCCCTGCACTGCCAGCTACAAAGCCTAGAAAAGCCTCGTAAGCTTCACCCCTCTCCAACCTGTGGGATTCTGTGGAAAGCTGCTTGGCAGTCTGCCTGCACACACGCCAGGCTAAATGCTGCTGTGGGTGCCAGAATGAGAAGGAACCACAAGCTGCCAGGCCAATTTCCAGTGACCCATCTCCTCCTGCCTTCTGTCCCTCCTGGTGTGCAGAGCCACAGGCTTGAGGCTGGCACCAGAACAGGATGAGTATCCAAGGGAAATTCCTCTCTTAAATGTATGTGTTTGGTAGCACTTCTGTATGAGGAGTGCTTTAAATCTGATTTAGTTCAAAGGTGATTTTATTGTTCATCTAAGCAAGTAGTATTTTGGCTTGTTCAGGTGGCTTATATCATTACCCGTAAAAATTTTGTAATTGCTTTTACTTCCCTGAAGTGTGGTCATGATCTTCTTAAGGAGAAACTGTGGTCATTAATCTTTAAGATTAATATTTTATCCACTCATCTGAATTCAAGAACTTTTAATGGTTCTCAGCCACAAAGTAACAGGAGATACTTCATGGGAATTCCCTCTAACTCCATTTCATCCATTTTTCTACCACAAAGGCAATATCAGAAATATTTCAGTTCTCATATCCAAATTGTTGTCAGTATTTTAAATCCTCCAGATGAGGGCTGTATTGTAGCCTGCCTTATTTGCCTTTTTCCCACCTAGGGAGATAGGTGCTACCAGTCTGGATGACTTCCCCTAGGCTGTAATGAGCATGTCTTAATGCAGAGAGATGTAGCAATAACCTTCAGATCCTGGAGCAGTCTGGCATTTTATCCCTGCCCTTTGATGCTTGTGTTTTGGATTTTACAACCAGAGGTGCTCCAAGTCAGTTGCCTCTTGCTTAGATATATATTTTATTGTTAGCATATTATTATTGTTTTCAAGGCAGAAAACAATAATAGCTACCTTTCTTCTCTACTGAAATGTATTCAGAGTCTTGTAGAATGTGCAGTTTCTGTGGATGGCCTTGTCTTGAAGAAATAAGTGGTCACCATTAAAAGAAATAAATAAGTTCTTGTTTGCTGAAAATGACTTCTTTGGAGAAGATAAAGGAAAAACTTTATTGCAAAGCACCTTTCTTCTTGTGAAGTAAACAAAATGAGGCATAAAGTAGTACAGGACCTTATATAAAGGATTATTTGTGTGTGGAGAAGGAATATACATAAAAATTACCATGACTGCTACAATATTTTCAGATTAACAAAAACCCTCATCCAAAACCAAAGAGAACTAACTGACATTTGCCAGAAAATTCTTACCTAAGCATTGCAGTCTGAGAGTACATCAGGGAGAGAACAGCCTATGTGAGGTTTTGCACACAAATTTAGAATCATAGGGATTTTTGAATCATAGAACATCCTGAGTTGGAAGTGACCCACAATGATCATTGAAACAAAAGAAAAAAAAAAATCATGTAAAGCCCCTAAACACCACAGACTTAATTGCCACAAATTTGAAGACAAGCAAGCCCAAATCTAGGGAAGAGATTTGACCTCTGCTTTCATGGCATAATAATGTGCCAAGCTGGTGGTTGTTAATGCTGTGATGGTTGAATTAACCCTGCTGAAGTGCACTGGTTTCTCCCCACAGCTGCTCCCCCCAGCCCAGGGAGCTGCTGAAGTTCCTGGCTGGGTTTTGCTCGGTGCTGCTGTAAGTGGGCAGCCTCCAGTGCCTGCCTGCAGTGTTCAGCAGCAGCCAGGATGTCTCCTGGCCTTTTCCTGCACAGGCACCCAGACTGCCTGGCCTGCAGAGCCTCCAGCACTTGTGTTTGCTCCGTGCCCTGTTGCTGCCCTGGGTATCCCTTGCTGCTCCCTGATTCTCTCCTACCTCTCTGATGTGCTGCATCTCGTGCAGCGTTGTCTGCAAGCACGAGAGGGAACATCCCAGTGTTTGCTGATGCTGCAGGGTGTTGGGAGCAGCACAGGTGCTCCCCAAAGGGCTGTGCTGGTCAGAAGCCCAGCTGGGAAATGCCCATCAGTGCTTGGGCAGTGGCAGCCCCAGAGCTATAAATTACTGCACCAGTGGAAATGTGCTAAGCTCAGCTGATGGCACAGCACAGATTTAATCTTTGGAATGATTTCCCCTGAGCTGCAGAGATCCTTACATCTCATTTGCTTTTCTTTTGTATTTTACATAGGGGAGCCCCACAGTTTGGAGAAATATCCTATCTGTGGTTATTACAAAGAATTGCAGCTGGTTTCCTGTATGATGGGAAGGGGTGTCAGGAGAAGGGATGCCTGGACTTGCACTGGCACAGCTAGTTGAGTTCATTCCTGTAACTCCTTCACTCCCAGACCACTACAGAGCCAGTTGAAATTATTTTGTGCTGCAAGCAGTAACTAACAGCACAAGAAAACCTCTGTGGGGAGACAGCCCAGTGCTTTACTGGGAACAAGAAGCTCCAGATTGACGTGGCAAATGCATCTTCCAACTGTTGTCATCTGCAGCACTAAGGATTTTAAATGTGCTTTGAGGAAATGCCCCTTCCATGCCTGCTTTCTGGATGCAGGCAGCAGGGTAGGAACTCTTTGGGTACCATCTGTTGGTGACTGCTGTGGGCTGCAATGATGAGAGTCAGAGTGCAGGAGAGGGATCAGCTGAAGGTTAGAGAAGTGGAAACACGGATTTCTCAGGAGTACAAGCCCTCACTCCACCTGGAAAAGTGTTGTTTTCAGATAATGCCTTGTACCAGTTTTCACTGCCTTTTTGTATGGGAGTTTGGCCTTGGAAGGAGGCAAAATAGTTCCTTGACTAAAAAAGGGTGTGTTTCAGAACGATTGCTTGGGAAGAGCCTGAAGTTTAGACTTCTCCCATTGTTCCTATCAGCTGGTATCAATGTCATGGAGACCTGCTGAAGGAGACCTCTACCAAATACAGATTTACTGGGTTTTGTTTGGGTTTAGATTTTGTATGCAAAAAACTTCCACAAAGCTGAGAAACATCTGTAGCCTAGTATTTTAATACTAGGAATATTTGTCAAATTCAGCCCTAATCTCCTCAGAAAAACACCTTTAACTGAGCTACCCTGTACCCCACTACAGCCCCTTTGCAGAGATCTTGCAACTGGTGTCACCATTTCTTGAGCACAGAATAAGCTGAACCTTGTTTCTCTGTCAGTGAGAGACAAGAATATGCTGCATTTTATGTTCCTCTGGTACATAAAAGGCTTGAACAAGGAAAGAACAGCATTAGTTATTATTTGAATTGCAAAAACACACAGCACCAGGGTGCCCTATTCCAACATCAGCCATGCAGCAGTCCCTGTAGGGGGCAGCTCAGCAGATCTGTGGGTCAGTTGGGGGGGTGTGTGTATTAGTTGTCCTAAGGAGTTCTTAAATACAGTCAGGGTTTAAATGCCCAGGAAGGTCTGTCCTCCATAGCTGAGTGTTTGTATCCAGGATTTTTGGCTCCTTTGTCTTTTTCAAGGCTGGACCACCTCTCTTGTTTAGACTGCAGCAGTGGCTCAGATGCTGAAGCCTGCTTTCATCTGACACCTGTGCTTTCAGTGCCTGCGACCCCAGAAATACAGGGGATCCAAATATGGGTTAAAACACTGTCTCTCATCCAACATTTTATTATGTTTACACCTAGAGTTTGGATTAATTTAAAATCGATTTAAATGTGACTTACAGATCTGTTGTGCTATTATTCAAAGTAATGAAACCAGCAAGATGCAGATCTCCTGTGCCAGCCCCCAAAATGATTCAATACTTGCCTCCTTTGTGGGTGGTTTTAAATGGAGGGATTATGTATTTGGCTGGTGGGATGCCTTGCTGTGAAGTGTGTGCAAGCAGATATTTAGGCCGTATCTGCAAAGGCTGAAGCTGTGAGCTGCAGCAAATGAGATTTCTTTTTAATTTTTTTTTTTTTTTACTGGTGTGTAGACCGTGAGGAAACTCTTCAGTGCTCTGTAGATAACATAATCCTTGTCTTCATGAGTTCTTTGGTCAAGTACACAGCTGGTGTTCCAGTGCTGGATGCAGAAGGAAGAGGAGCAGTGCATCTTTAGAGAGAGGGGACAGAGAGTGAGGGAAATCCTACTGTAATCCAGGGAAAGTGGTTCATCTTGCAGTGAAAAAGACAAGAGCTTGTGCCACTTATTTCCTGTCATCACTTGCTAAAATAATTATTTTGATTTATAAATGAGATTCAAAGGAATTCATGTATGACTTTAGTGTCTTTATTTAAAAGCATGAAAAGGACTCTTCAGAGAATGTAATTTCATTTTGTGCTTGCACGCTGCTGAGCACGGTGCAGTCCTAACAAACAGCCAGGCTCCTGGGTGCAATCTCAGTGTTACTAACAGGAATTCAGGAAAGCAGAACCGAATTGCAGCTCCTTCCCAAGGCATCATCCTCCCTCCTCTGTAAAGTGCCAGTCTAACCTGACCTCACCAGGATGGACAAAGCTCCATTGTCTGTACCCAAGAGGTTCCTCAGCTTTTTCAGTCAGCACCTGCAGCATAAAGCTGGGCCTTGTGGTATAGTCTGTAGACCAGCAGCCCTGAGCTATTTCAGAAGCTGGAGAAGATTTTGCCATTTGAGCAAAGAAAATCTTGGCTTGAAGCCAAATTATATTAAGTCTCATCCCAAACAGTTTCCTGTACATGGCCATTTTGATGCTGTGACATAAACAGAGGCAGTGCTGCAATGTTGACAGGCAGCATCACCAGAGCGCCCAGCCCTGGAATGGGACCCTGCACTCTCCTCTAGGCTGCACATGGTGGAGGGGGATGAAGCCTCAGGGCTCTCATCACTGATCTCCCTGACTGTGCTTTATTGCAATGGGACTTGCCTGGGGTTTAGTTTCCATGAAAATAAGATGAAATAAATGCTCTGCTTTTGGGGCCCTTTAGCAATCACTGAAGCTTGGCATGGAGCTGGGGAACTTCCTCTGGGGTACCAGGAGCCCTGGACTCTGGTTTGTACCAAGTCAAATACAGAGTCCATGCTATCTGAGAAGATTTTTGTTTTCTGAAAAATACCACATTTTCTTTCCAAGATTGCTTCTGAAGTCTGTTTTCTGATTTTGCTTCAAACAATCTGATTCTTGCATTAAAGGCTTTTGGGACCTTTTGTTTTTAATGAATGACAGAAAAATTGGCATTTCTTCTTGTTGCTGCTTTTTCCCTCTGCTCTAAAACCAGCAACATTTTGAGCCAGCTCTGCTTTTTTTCTCTGTCACTAGGAGATATGTTTCAAGTGTATGAGATAAGAGTGGTAAGAGAAGTATGGGTCACAGCAATTGCTCTCCTTCTGTCCTGCAGGAATCAGGAGGAGCTGAAAGGCCAGCCATGTGTTTATTTTGAGATTACACTGATATTAAATCAGTGCCCATCTAATGCTGCCACACAGGCTTGGTGAGTTCTTGCCTGGAAATTGTATTAATACAGGAAATGAGAGATTGAACTATCCTCTTGACCCTGACAATAGGAGTTAACTTCATGGGTAAAGGGGACTGGTACCAGGTTAAGACCAGTGGCTGGGATATGTGAGGATAGTGCATTCTATACAGAGGGGCTGAAAAGTGGAGCCTTCACTCCTTTACCCTGCAGAAAGTCATTGGGAACTTCTATGGCTCTGTAAATGTTTTCAAACTAGTGCAGTATGTGTTTCAGGTTGATGGCAAAACTCTGGGATGCTCCTCTCCCTTGGGCTACTCCTACCTGAGTGTAATAAAACACTCCTACAGACAAGTGCCCAAAAACCTACTATAACTGGTCTTCCTTAAAATTATGTCAGCAGTAGGGAAGCTGTGGAATTGGATGGCTTTGCTAAAACAGAATGAATGAGAATGTGATATGAATGGTGTTATCAGTAAAGTGCTCTCACCAAGGTACACCACAAGTATATATTTTCTGGTCCAAGATTTGCAAACTTGAAGAAAACCTTTTTCCTGTCAAAATGTCTCCAAAGTCTGACAGAGGGCTCCCAGCTAATGACTTCATCTGGAACACAGCAAAGTTCTGGGTGTGCAGTCATGACAAAACCATTTGCAATCTGTAAAGAAAAGCATTAATAAATATTTAAGCCTTTTTGTCCTATTTTATTTTCATTCTGTATAAGCAAATACATGTCATGCTTAAAAACCTCAGTAATTCTAGCCCTCTGATCTGAAATGAAAGAGAAGAATAGTATTAAAAAACCCTTAAGCCTGTGTTTGTACCAGTTTCTAAAAGACTGTGTCGACAACTGCATTAAAAATTATGAGCTTTTCCAGAAGATTAAGATGTTTTCAGAAATAAATACTCAAACCATCTGGTAAATTAATTTCAATGTTTGCCCAGTCATTTTATTTGTTAGTAAAATTGGGAATGAGATGATGGCAAAGCTGGGCAGACATTACAAGTAGGTTTGGGGTTTTTCTGCAAGAAGCCTGTTTCATCCTGGAGCAGGCCCCTCAGTGGTGGCAAGCTGTGCCTCCTTCCTGGCTGCTCTTGATGGCATTCTTATGCCTAAAAGAAGCAGTCGTGCTTGGCAAGCCCATCTGTTTTAATACCACAAACCCATGCTGGAGATAAATGCAGGAGTGTAGAAGAGGAGCTGGAAGCAGCTGCTGTCTCAGGAACATCTCTCATTGTCCACCAGAGAGGCTTTGCTCGTCCTTCTGCCACAGCAGCTCCTGCTTGGCACCTCAGATCTGCTGAGGGAGGAGAGTAAAGCCTGGCTTTACCAGTGCTGGAACCTTGGGTAAAGTCACTTAAACTCAGCAGGGAAAAAGAGTGGCTCTGGGCTGCTCTACCAAACCTCGTAGTGAGGCTGAATTTTAATCATGAACTCTGTGTTTACTGATTGCAATGTTCAAACTTCTTTTTTTTTTCCCTCCTGATATCTGTGGATTCATAATGTCCTGCTCTGTGGCCTGGAGACATGATGGCATTTTCTTCTATATTTCTTCATTCTTAAAGACTTCCAAACACAGCTCTGGTTTCAGGAGAAGAGATAGCAGGGTTTCAGTATCTGTCCTTCCAGCTGGTTGACTTTGCATTCCTTGAACTGTTTACCCAACACCAAGAAAATATTTCATTGCTGCCTCTTCCCAGAGGTAAAATTTGCCACTCCCATCCTTATAAAGTAAAGGACCTGTCTGGGTGGAGAGGGATGCAAATGTTCAGTTTCTGCCTTGCAGCCCCATTGTAAGCATGAGGCCTCTGTGCTGGCCCTTCTTCATCTGTCAGAAGTCAGACAGCTCCCAAAGACAAGTCAGAATATCTCCTGCAATATCTCTGTATGGCTGCAGCTCACTAATTCATCCCTCAGACCCAGGATGCCTTCTGTCCTCAGATCTGAGACACAGCCCTGAGACTAAGAGTGGGTGACACACCTGAAGGACAGGATGCCAGCCNCCTTGAACTGTTTACCCAACACCAAGAAAATATTTCATTGCTGCCTCTTCCCAGAGGTAAAATTTGCCACTCCCATCCTTATAAAGTAAAGGACCTGTCTGGGTGGAGAGGGATGCAAATGTTCAGTTTCTGCCTTGCAGCCCCATTGTAAGCATGAGGCCTCTGTGCTGGCCCTTCTTCATCTGTCAGAAGTCAGACAGCTCCCAAAGACAAGTCAGAATATCTCCTGCAATATCTCTGTATGGCTGCAGCTCACTAATTCATCCCTCAGACCCAGGATGCCTTCTGTCCTCAGATCTGAGACACAGCCCTGAGACTAAGAGTGGGTGACACACCTGAAGGACAGGATGCCAGCCAGAGGGGCCTGGACAAGCTCCAGGAATGGGCCAGGGGAATCACCTCGGTCAGGGCAGGCCTTGGTCTCAGTCCAGGCTGGGCAGGAACAGATGGAGAGCAGGACTGGGAGAAGGACTGGGGGCTGCTGGTGGGTGGGAGGCAGGACGTGACCAAGATGTGTGTCCTGGGCTGCATCCGAAGCAGGGGAGGGAGGGGATTCTGCCCCTCTGCTCTGCTCTGCTGAGACCCCACCTGCAGTGCTGAGTCCAGCTCTGGGGGCCCCAACAAAAAAAGGACATGGGCCTGGTGGAGTGAGTCCAGTGGAGGCACTAAGATGGTCAGACGGATGGAGCACCTCTCCTGTGAGACATGGCTGAGAGAATTTGGATTGTTCAGCCTGGAAAAGAGAAGGCTTTGGGGTGACCTAATTGCAGCCTTCCAGTACCTCAAGGGAGCTGCCAAGAAAGCTGAGAGGAGACTTTTTGCAAGTGTGTGTAAGGACAGGACCAGGAGTAATGGCTTTACACTGAGAGTAGGTTTAGGTTAGGTATCAGATGTTCTCAGCTGTGAGGATGCTGAGGCCCTGGCACAGGCTGCCCAGAGAAGCTGTGGATGCCCCATCCCTGGAAGTGTTCAAGGCCAGGGTGGGCAGGGGTTGGAGCAACCTGGTCTAGTGGAAGGTGTCCCATGGCAAGGAGGTTAGAACTAGGTGATATTTATGGTCCCTTCCAAGCCAAGCCACTCTGTGATTCTATGACTGACCTACTTGCTTCCCTCCCCTCCAGGGCACTTGTACTTGGGTGTTCTGGCATCACTGATATATGTGGCCAGCTGTTATTTTCTCTAAAATTTGTATGAAATCAATATGTCCTGACATGAAAACAAATGCCATTCTGCTGCTGTGGAAAGGCACAATTTATCTTTTGGAGAGAGCTGTCTGCCAATAGCATCTTAATACCCAGAAGAGGTCACCAGGTTTGGGATGATTGAAATTTTCACTTTCAAATGCATGACTTTTATTTTTTTCTGCTGTTAAGCGAAACATTTCAAGTGAGCCTTGTAAATTTTTGCCAGCCTGAGGCGATCAGCTTCTTTAAAGGGTATTTCTTATTTTAAAATACCATAAAATAGAAATAAGTGCACAGGGAGATATACAGTCCACCCACTACTGATCTATATCTTTATGGTATAGGCATACATTATATATGGTCCTATGCATCTGCCAACTGCTCAGCTTAAAAGACTCTCAGGCTTTCCTTTCTAAATCAATTTTTGTGCAGAGAATTATAAACATTTTGTTGAGATATGCAAATAAAAGAAATTTGCCAATAAACTTAGAGCAAAGCAGAGCCTCGAAACAAGAGACAAAAGGATACAATTCTGGGTCTTGCTTTTAACACTTAATACTTTGCAACTTCCAGAGATGAAATACATCTTGTAAGAGAAATTCCCCAGCAGTTTAGTCCCTTCTTAAAATTTCACGAGTCTTGCCAATCAGGATCCCAGTGCCAAGGTAACTTGTTTCCTACAGATTCAGGATGCTAAGTAAAGGATACACCTACACAAGCAATGATGCAATGCTTACTGATTTAGGCATGTGCAGCAGGCCAGATTGGCTGCCTGTCTGTCCCTCCTGAGGAAGCTCAGCACCTCACAGGCATCCTGGACTGCAGCCTTAGGACTGTGTGTTAGGATGGTTCTGTAAGTGCTGCTTTAAACATTCCCAGTCACCTGCAGCTCCCTGGCTTGCTAAGAGTCACCTGGTGAGGCTGGAAAGAGTGCCCATGTTTGCTAAATCCTCTGTCAAACTTAAGTTTCCTTTCACTTTCAGTGGTATTAGTCAGTGCTTTGGCCGTGCCTAAGGCACACTGAGCAAACCCCCAGACTAAGACATACATCTGTCTTTATCCTCCCACCTTACCAGAGGACAATAAACATCTGCAACAAATAATCCTGGGTAGCTGGAAGGATTTTGGCTGTCACCACCCAGGCACTATTTGTGGTTAGAGCATGGTGGCCACAGGCCTTGGTGCAAGGGATCAAATGAACCCATCAGTTAATCGATGTCATCCTTGCCTGTGGCTGAACCCTTCAGGCCTGCTAGGGAGGAGTAGGAGGTGGCAAAGAGCAATAGGCTGTAAATAGACCTGGGGGATCAGCTGCAATACCTAAACCCAAACATTAACAATGTTAGGATTAGTTATGGGAACAAATTCATTTGTGCAGTTCAGGAGAAATTCCAGTGGGGAATTCTGCTGCATGCAATGGTAAGTTACAGACAAAAGCTGATTTAAGCCCATACTTATTGTCTTTAATAAAATCAAACTATTAGTAATGCTGAGGGCTTGAAATGTGAGAAAACTTCCTGTGTTTTTTATGCTTTAATTCAAAAATATAGCTTTCATCCTAAGAATGCCAGTGTATTATTCTTTGCATTCCAGAAATACATGGTTTGGGGGAGATGAAATGAGTTTTCCAGAGTCAGGAACTCTTGGACTCTTCTTTCCCC
Organism: Ploceus nigricollis; assembly: GCA_013399945.1. Taxonomy (NCBI): domain Eukaryota; kingdom Metazoa; phylum Chordata; class Aves; order Passeriformes; family Ploceidae; genus Ploceus; species Ploceus nigricollis. The sequence continues at coordinate 298,403 of VXBC01006779.1, read as the reverse complement.
TTTGTTTTGGTAGGCTGTTGAACATTTTCTGGTTTTCTTTAAATCCCCAGTTCTCCCAAAACTTGGGCAATTTGTTCTTACGCCATGTCTGTAGAAATTAGGTCTTGTGTTCCAGGCTGCCAGATTGCCTACAAGAGAAAGCCCAGCAGGCACTGAACTGGGTGTTAGGCAGGCATGGAAAAATATAAATTCAGTGTCAACTACAGTTGGTTTCATGCTAGTCATGAGATTTCATGTCATACCTCCCCCTGGAAACCGCACAGAGCAGCCATGAAGCACAGCAGAAGTGTTAATTGCTTTGTGTTGTCCGACCCACAGTGCAATTAATATGTCATCATCTGTAATGGACTTGGTAAAACAGGGTGAAATTTGTCAGATGGGAAACTGGGGAAAGTGCTTTTCATTGTTTTTAGTTTCTCCTTGCTTTATCATCTTACTAGAAGAAACTGAATTGGACAAAACCTCAGCAAAAGCAGCCTGAGGAGCAATGTACCAGTAAGCAGAAAAGAAGTGGTTAAGCAATTTAAGCTGTTGACAGAGTTATCATTTATAAGTTTATTTGTCACTTTGAGGGCTTTGACTGTCTGCTGTGTCACACAGGTAATTCTGCTGGTGTTATAGGGCAAAGAATTGGGTATGAGCCTTTCACAAAAGGTGTTTCCTCTTCATGTGCTGTGTCCATCCTGCAGGGTGGGAGGCCTGGCTGGGTCTGCAGTGCATGGCCCTGGGCACAGAAATGCCTTTTTCTTTGCAGTCCATCTCAAACTTGGTGCTAGGGGTTCCTAATGATTTCAGCTATCTTTGAATCAAGCTCTAAATCTCAAAAAACCTTTATGCAAAAATTTCAGAGATGGGCTCTGGAATAATTACATAGATCAGGTCAGCAGATACAGCAGTGGGGCTTATAGGCTCTGGTTCTGCATGTGAGACAAAGCAGTTGCCTGTTTCTGGTCAGGTTTAAAATTCAGGAGTGTGCTTCTCCCCTGTCCCTTCTGGCTGTGTTGCACTGCAGTGATGTGTAATGGAGCAGTTTTGTCAGTGGTCATCTCAGTCAGTGTGTCACATGCAGCATTCTCTGCACTAAATATTTATGTGTATTTTTCCTTCGTTATCAGTGGAACACATGGATTCCTGCTGGGTTGTGGGAAACAGTAGCCCTACTGGTTTTTGTTTCCTATGTAGTATCAATGTTTAAAAAGAACTGCTTCAAAGAACATGGTTATGTGCAGGATTTTTGTGCTTGACTCTAGAGACAGAAATGGGCATTTCATCCTTTACAAGTTTGATTTTTTTCTTATCTGATGGTAGGTGCTGTTGCATTTTTAGTCTATATTTATCTATGGCTCACAGCTTAGCCCACTGAAACTAGGCTATTTGCCATCACTGCATCTTGTGCAAAGCATGTTCCAATAGCAGTCAACTTATCTCCACCTTGTCTTCCCTCTGCCTGCCCCAAAGTCCTGAAATAATTCATTTGGCATATTACCAGGCATACACCTGAACTTTTTTATTAACTTGCCTCATCTGTCCTCATGGTGGAAAGCTGGTATCTTAGCCAGTGAACACTGTTGATGTGGTTTTTTGGTGTCTTGCATCAGTACTTCAAATGCTCCAGTGCCCAGCCATAACTAAATGCCTTTCCAAGGGAGATATAGTTAGAGGAGGATTTCTGCTCCCTTTTATTGCTGATGCATCTTGTTTGTGGGTGCATGTGCTGTACTGCAATGGTGATCTTCTCCTACTGCAATCATTGCCTGTCGTAAATCTTTGTTTAAAAGTAATAATTTGGAATAAACTTAATATTCGCAAGATGTACTTGCCTATTTTATGTCGAGCCCATTGCCACAACATCTGAGTATTTCCAACAGCTGAAGGAATTTATCTGCAGAGTGTTCTAAAGAGGATAGAAACATCTTTATTCTTTAGTTGAAACCAAATTTCATCCTGAGAGCTGGGAGATTTGGGGTCTGTTCTGGTATTCTCTCCAGCTACAACTTCTTGGTTTTCTCTGTTGGAATAATGGTCTGGAAATTATTTATTCATTAATCTCTTGTTAGGGCCAAGGCTGCCTACCCTCAATGCCTTTTTCTATTTCATCCTATCACTAACAATCTGGCACTTGTAGAAGAGAAGTTCAGCGAATGACAGTTGTACATTTTGTGCAGCACTGATTGAGAGAGATTATTTCTACTGAGGTAAGAATTATTCTGACAGTCTCATTACAGTCAACTAAAAATTAATGCAGTTCTGAAACTGCAAGTCTTAGTCTGGAGTATCTATTAATTGTTGCCCAGATGGAAAGGTACCCTCCATGGACTGCAAGGGAAACCTTCATCAGGGATAAAACTACTAAACTAAAGTAATTACAGGACTCAAAACTTGACACAGTCCTCTGAAAACAACATGATCTGCTCAGGCATTGTTTCCTCTGGCAAAGAAACTTAACAGAGAAAGGCAGCATGGGTCAGTTTGGCATTTTTAGAAGAAATATTCCAAATTTCATTCTTAATGTACAATGCATATATCTACAAAATGGTTTATGAATTGCAACATATGTATGAGAAACTAATTTTTAGACAAATAATTGATAGTTAAAAGGTAATTTGGACCACCTTTAATCCTTCAACTTTTCATTTTTTTTAGGAAGGACAACTGGATCTTTTCTGGGTTTAGTAAAATTCTCAGTAACACAAATGACAATGGCACTTTCCTTAATTTTTACTAGTGCTGAGCATGAGACAGACTGCTGAGTAACTGGTTCTCTGTGAAGGAGTACTCTGCTGTATATAATGAGTTTAGACACACACACACCTTGAATAGATTAACTCCCTTCAGCCTCTGAATATGTGATAGAAGAGCAAAGAGTTTAGAAAGGTTACAGAGATTATTGACTTTCATGCTTCAGTTGAAACTGAAGCTTATTCTGCCTGTGTTATTCCAGCAGCCCATTTACAGGAAAGTTTCTGTGCATTCACTGAAATATTTTATTTCCTCTCTTTCCTATATGAAAGCCTTCCCTTTTCCATTCTTCACACTCGGAAATCCTAGGAATGCAGATTTATGTGGCTTTCCAGTACCTCTTCTCTATTTCTAGCATGCTAATTAAATCTGTATAGGGTCCATCTTTTAAACTCTACTGTGTATTTAAGAGTTTATCTGTGCTATCTGACTCTGACTAGTTTTAATGACTTCAGGAATTGGTATTTCACCCAGGAGTTTGTATCATCCCAGACAGCCTCTCTGCATGCAATGGGCTCTGGCTGCTTGATCTTTTGATTTCCTTTTCCTATTCTGAGCATGCTGCTTCCAAAAGTGACAAATATGACAAAATGGTGACACTTTCAATTTGTTGGTACCCATGCCCTCAGGCAGGACATGTTATATCTCTGGAGGGAAACTGGGACTCTAGGAATCCAGAAGAGAGTGAAAGAGGATTGAATTATAGATGAGATACTATTTGACTTCCTCAAAAATCCTAAATCTAGGGCTGCAGATTACAGAACGAGCAGCACGTCTCATGGAAGCTGCCCTCGCACCTCCTGGTTCTGCTGGGATCTCATCCCCTGTTCATAGGATTCTGTAAAGGCATCTTTTTCTGGATTGACTCTGCACACCCATTCTGTGAACCCTTTCAGTAACATCTCTGTCTACCCAAGCTACAGCTTCCAGCCCTCAGCATCCTTCCCAGTTCCCAGGAAGGCAAAGCTCACAGCATGAGAACTGCACAACAGCTTAACAGGCACCAGAAGCACAGAGGCCACAAAGCAAAGGGAGCAGCGCTAGCTGGAGGTTTAAGAGCCAATTTGGGGACAGGTATGTAATAGGCTGGGGTGAAAGGAAGCTCCAAGAACTCTTTGAGGTGCTTACCAAGGCTATTTGCTGTCTCTTCTATGTGTTTGTCCCTGAATCTGTCCCCATGAAATTGCAAATGCACAAACAAACAGGCTATTCGAACTCACTGTACGTGCATTAAAAACAAATCACCCCGTCCCACCTCGGGAAGGTAATTGGCAAACCCAGAGTGCATGAAATAGCTGCAAAGCTGAGAGCAAAGGAAGGAGTGATGAAAATATCAGTCTCCAACCTGTGTGTTAGTGATGCGTTCTGAGCCATAAATACCAATTACTGGGCCACCAGCTGCAAGTAAGCCTTATAGTTCAGGGCTGAAATGCTCTCTTTTCCCTCCCTTAGTGATAAAAAATGAAGAAATAAAATTAAATAGGTTAAAGAATAAAATATCTCCTGGACCTCCAAGAACTTGAATTTTTGCTTATTTTTGCACTGGTGAACAATACAAGTAACCTTGGTAGAAATCACCCTTGCCAGAAACTGTTTAATTACGTCCATAAACCATCCTTGTCCAATTTTTGTCTCTCCTACAGTCTGTTGTGCTGTTGTTCTACAAGGTCTTCTCTCTGCAAGATTCTGCTCTAGTGTCATGTCTGAGAGGAGGCAGAGGAGTTGTGTGCAAGGATGAAAACTGAGAGTAATGTTCTTCCATAATACAATATGAAAAGAATGTAATGGGTATCTGGTCTTCTGGGTTTTGGCCTCTGCTTCTCCCTGGACCCAGAACAACAGCAGAGTATCTGTTGTCTCTGGAGCAAAAGATTTCCTTCTCACCATGAGGCAGGCAGCACATACACCTCAAAATCCCTGTAATAGTAGAGGAGGTTCCTTCCCAGCCCATTAGGCAGTGTACCTACAGAGTCTCACCTAACACAGCATTTTCAGCATGAAACTGATGCTTATTAGTCTTGCACAAAGCTCTTCCAGGTTAAAGATGGTGTGAGCATGACCCCAGCACATAAAATAATAACATTGTTCTAAAGGAAAAAGTGAAAAATCTGTAGCTTCTCCCTGTGATCTTGCTGTAAATAATTCCTTGGTTGGGCTCTTCAGTTTTTGTGCATTCTGAATTTGGATTCCAGTGTTTGATCAAACTTTGTAATTGCTGGTAAAAGATGTTTGGATATACAGCAAGTAAAGATGGGGTTAATTCAACATGCTGCAGTGTTAAGCTATGTGGCAGCAGTATGCAGTGTACACTATTGGCCTGTTTGATTTTAAATCTCATCAACAAATGGTCAACAAATAGGGTTTATTGCCAGGCTAATAAACTGTGTCCCTCACTGATTGAAAAGCCTTCATTGCCTCAGCTCCTTTGCAGTCCTCTGTGGTTTTTTACCCTGATGCCAAGACAGTCCCTGCATTTTTATAGCAGCTTGTTTAGCTCTTCTTGCCCTCCTCCAAAAGCTATTACTAACCTGGGAGCTTGCTACCTTCCCCCTTCATTTTTGCATAATTTGACAGTGATGCAATGTCAAGGTTTGCATTGCTGTGTTTGACTCCTTTAGGAAAGAGAAGGTGTCAGGCCATCGATGGCTTTCTATCAGGTCTTGTCTCTTTTATGCCACCTCTAAGGTCAAGAGGGAACATTAGTCCTGGGTGGGCCTACCCTGGCTTCCTGCTTTGTGCAGCTGTGACATCAGATCTTGCACTGCTGAACTGAATGGGAACAGGATTTTGTTGGAGCTCTGTGATGTGGCTCTGCCTGCTGGATCCCAATGCCAAGGAGCAATCACTCTCAATCCTGTCTCTGTTCAAGAGCGGTGAACTGCTCTTTAACCACTTAAATAGTTTTGCCTTGACTTTTTTCTAAGACTCTTCTACCATGCCAAACTAGGTTTAGAGCATCACAAGTTTTCCAGAACTGTCTGCTGAGCTCGTGGCTTCCAGACTAAGCCACAGCTTAGTAACTCTGTAATGTTTCAAGAAGAGGTTTGGTGAGAGGGCCCTGAAGAGATGCAGGGTGATCCTCTGCTCTCAGACTTGTGTCTTGAGCTTGATAATACTTGCCAACCTAATGAGCTGAATTTTAGTGGGTAAGGAGCTCATTGCCCATATTATTCATTAGTAAAAGGAGGAGGACTTGTTTCCTTGGGAGAAACTGCTGGTGAAAACCCAGAGGATGGTTTTCTCTCTTGTTTATTTAGTGAACAAATACAGTTCACCTACAGAAGTTTTCTATCAAGAACTGATATGTTTTAGAAGGTAACATTAGCTCCTATGAATCTCAAACCTGGATGGTGGAAAAAAATGAGAGAAATTTTACTGGAGAAGGAAAGCTACATCAGGCAGAGTAGGTGTATTCATGATCTGGTGTTTGCTTCAAGTTCAGGTATCCTGTTGGGTTTCTTGCTGGGAAAATCCCATCCCAGGGGGAAATGATGTACAGGTAACTTTGCTGTAGTGACAATGCAGAGATTACCCATTGCTGAAAGTGAGTGTCCCATCCTTAGAGGTGGGTTAGACAACAAATTGCTAGTTCTGAGAGACTCTTGTGCCTTTCCCAAACTGAAGGTAAAATCAAGCATTAATGCAAAATGTTACTGCAATCCTGATTGTACCAATAGGATCTTTAATGTGGATGATTGGGTAAAACATCTTATAGGGTGCAGTGTACTTAAACTGTTCTCAGGAGCAGACACGGTCCATTGTGTTTTATAAAACCAGGAAACTTTAAACATTTTTTTATTGTTCTCCATAATATGGAGCATTTAAACTGTCTCATTTTTCCCCATAATCTTCACTCTGCTGACTTAAAAATATTTTTAGCAGGCAGAAGTATGGGTGAATGAAATAGTCAGGAATTATCTTCCCAGTGTTCATAAAAATACAAATGCAAAATAAAAATTCATAATGCAGAAGTGTACGGTTTCCTTGCCAGCCTCCATCTGTGTCTTCTCCCTGTACGTCTGTGGGCTTGGAGGATGCAGATTTTGTTTCCTGATCAAACCTGTAATGGATGGGGATGACAAGCATCCAGTGCTGCTGATAGCCCCCCCTGTCAGTAGCAGTCTTCAGAGTGAGCTTCTGACTTCTGCCAGGGGAGAGGACAGTGATGGGCTCTGCTGGCCTTGGTGTGGGTGGCTGTTGCTCTTTCCTGTTGAAATGCCTTGCTGGTTGGTGCCTACATGAAGCTTAAAACCTTGGAGCTGAGAGAATCCTAAGATGTTTCTCCCCTCCATGTCAGTTCAGGCACTTCAGTTGTCAGATGGACAGGATGAGCAGGATGGGTTTGTCTTTCCAGCAGTGGATGAGAAACAAAGACTGGAGTTAATTTCCCTTTTTGTTTGTGTGTTTAGATTTGCTATTTATTTGTAATCCCATTTCTTCTCTACAGTATCTGTGCCTCATTTCCCTATCTCAGCAGCCTCAGTAATTCCTCCTACCTCCTCCATGGGGGTCTTATGAGTGCTAACACTGATAATGCACTTTGTGATTCATTGATGAACACAAATGTGTATTTATGTGCCAGATACCATTAGTGCTATCCTTCTTTTAAATAATGTTTCTCAGTCTATGAACACTAATGAACACAACTTTATAGATCATCTGCCAGGTGCCACAGCAATCCTTAATGTAAAGCTAATGACTTTTTCAAATTAATTTAAACAGCCTAACAATGAGATGTCATGGGAAAAATTGAGGATGCCATCATGTTCAGAGGCTAAATGTATGTAGAATATGCAACAGCAAGTATAAATGCATTTTTTAATCTCAAATTGCATGTTCAAAACCAAACTACAGCCTCAAACTTTATTCAGATCCCTAACAACAAAGGCACAGAGATGTACTTTCATCCTTAACAAAAGTGGAGGAAGGTTTTGCCTAGATTAGCTGAGTGTTTCATGTTCAGATAGTGCTGGGTCATAGCTACTGTTTGATTATTGACATGAATTGAAAATAAAGTAGTGTTTTCTAGTTGTGGGTGTGAAAAGAGTTATTACCTAAAGCTGCCCAAGAATCAGTAGCTATTCAAACTCCTTTGAGCATATTTAGTTACTAAAACAATCCAGCATATGTGGACTCATGGTCATGGCAGCAGTGTAATCACTCTCTGAGATCTTTTTGGGGGAGGAGTGGAGGGAGAATTTTACAGCATGCTGCCAGGAAAAGTGACATTTTACTTTGTGTACTCAACCTCCTTTGCTGAAAGTAGTCAGGTGTTTCTGACAGATGAAAGGTACCACTGTGTGAATGTTGGGGGTAGGAATTTAGATCCAGTAACTTATTCAGGTAAATGGGTGTTATTCCTCCTTCCAGAAGCAGTTTCTTCTGTTCAGTAACCTAAACTTAAAAATGCATGCAGAGATTGGACCCCACCTTGTGATTTAGGGTATAAAAAAGCACAGATTAACAAAGAAATAGCCTCTTCCAGAAACAACTTCGTGTGTTCTAAAAATTATTTTTACGGTTCATTAGAAACTGAATGCTTCTTTGAAAAAAAATCAGTCTAAAGAAATAAACCTAAAATATATAGAAAATATGTAACTAGGAGGACTTGAAAACAAATATATTCTTTATTACCCTGGCCTATTGTTAAGAACAGGGCAGTCTATTCAGTCTACTGCAGAGCCAGACAAACAGCCTCGTTTGGGGCTTTTGAAGGACTAAAGCACCATCTTCACTTAATGCTTTTCCCATTACCTACAACAGTTTAGAATCTCTATTTCTGTATTACATCTCTTAGGTTGGCAGTGGAACTCTGGGACTTCAATGGGAGACATCAGATAAAGCCAGATGTGCCTGATGTAAATCAGCACAAAAAGCAGTATTTGCATTTATCGATTCCAAATATTTTCATTAGAAAATGCATTGGAGTCATTTTCTTACTAAGATCCTGTTCTTCTGGTTGTATTTTACCTCATTTTTCTTTTATTTTAGTGCATTTTATTTTATTGGGTTATAAGAGAGAATAACCTCTATTGATTCTGTTTATTTATTTAAATTTTGCTTCTGCTTCAGGCTGGCTTATTTTGTTCTTCTCAGGATTTCTTTTTAATTGTTTGAAATAATTTAAATTCAGGTTCAATGCTGTTATTCAGCTTCTGTTCACTGCATTGTGATCTTTTATGTGTGCAACCTATACATATCTTATTTAGATGGTGGTGTGAATAAAGGAGATTTTAAAGGCACTCAGCAATTTCTTAGCAGCTTCTGAAAGTGAGCATTGCTTCTGCTCTGAATTCCTGGCTCTACAGATGTATTCACAGATAAAAGTTCCAGTCAGATTGACCATTTTATCTCTCTGAAGTAATGTACCAGCTATCACTTTTCATGTAGCTTTTTTCTTTTTTTTTAACTGGCTAAGCTTTTCCTATCTATTTTTTTTCCAATGGAAACACAAACATAGTTAAAGCAGCTCAGAATAATTTGCTCATAGAGGAATTCTGGCATGTAGCTAAATCCAAATCTGGACAGAGGGTGTTCCTTTGCTGCCAGTGCTGAGGTGTTTGTGTTGGCAGAGTGGATTACTTAAGAGCAATGGCTTGTTTGGCTGCTGATGTGCTGGGTGTGACATGTTGATGGACATTCTTGTTATGGTGTAAAGCACTCTGGTGCTCCAGGGGCTGACCGACAAAAAATTGTATCCAGGAACAAATAACAGTAGATCTTTTGTTTACTCACATGGGACAGCCCTGGTGACAGAAGCAGGTGCCTTTCCCACAAAAGAAGTCTGACCAAGCCACAGGGACCTGCTGGCCACACGTTCTTTGTCCACAGCAAATGCAGGGTAACGTGATGCATATCAATTACAGCCAGGCCCACTGATATCACTGACAGTCAGCTGGGATTCAGAGGGTTTTGCCAACCTGACATATCCTGTTTATGTGTCTTAATCCACATCAAAAATATTTATACTTTGCCAACTTCTAGAGCGACACACAGCTGATGATGCTGTAGACCCGCTATCTCTAAAGGCAAATGGGGTCACCTTTTACAATCCCTGGAGCTTTCACTAGGATGCTAGCAGTGAAATGGAGCAGCCCAAGGTGCACATGTATTGGTTGGTCTCTGAGCCATTTACAAAAGTGGTCAGCCTAGGCATGGTGCCAGGAGCAGGAGGCATCACAGGTCCTGATAGATATCACCTGATAGATATCTGTTACCTGAGCTCTGCTAGTTAATGTCTGGAGAAGTGTGAGAACATGGAAGAAGCACAACAGTTGTGCCTGTGGCTTTTTCTCTCTGGGAAATAACTTGCTTAAGTTTTCTCTAAAGACATAGAGACATAATAGTGGAGTAAAACCTGGGGAAGGATGTACCCTCTCATTCACTGATCCCCAGGAAGGTGCAGCTCAAGTCACAAGCTTTTAATCCTTCCCACTGGATTAATTTATGGTGCAACCACGAAGATATGAGGGATTTAGAAGGGCCGGGCCTTAATGCGGATTTCTGTTCCTGGGTTACACGAGTTTAGTGTATTAACAGCCCCAAGTCTGTAACCCTTGTGCAAGTATAAATCTGTGTATGGATTCACCACTCTGGGCACAGAAGGGGAGCTGCTTCCACACACAGAGCCTTGTCCTGAAGCTGCTGTGCTGAGAACAACAAACCCCAAGATATTTCAGAAGTACGAAGGGCTGTGATCTTTGTTGCAGTACTTGAGAAATTGCTGAACTCTGGGAGTTGAGCTCTCAGGATCTTCAGCTATGAGAAACCAAAGCAAAGGCTGATCCCTTCCTCTCCTAATGCCACTGTTACTGTACCTCAAGGCCCTCTGACTTCCCTGACACACTGAGGCATCCTTTTTGCCCTGTCAAGGTGACAGCATCATTCCTCCTAGCAAATTCACTTCCTATAAGATATTCAAAGGATATCCAGTTCATTCAAATGTACCAAATTTAAATGTATCTTAATTTATGACTGTGTTCTAATCACCAGAAGATGATGAATATAATTAAAGATAATGAATAGTCCCATTAGTCTTTTGCTTGCTGTGATAATTCCTTCAGACAGACACTTCCTTTGTCTGTGTGGTGTGGAAAGATGCCTTAGCAAGGGAAACTTCTGTTGCAGCAGATTCTCACCCTGGAGCTTTAGAGTTTTATTTAATAGCTAGTTTGGGAGCAAAGAAGAGAGAAGAAGCAGACATCTATGCTGAATTATATGCAAGTAATTGCTGAAGTTGGAGGTAGAAAGAGCTGATCATACCTATCAAATTTTGTGTCCCCCTTATGGAAATCTTGGAGTTCCCCCACCATATGCTGCTATTTGCACTTCATGCTTTCTCAGCTTTATATATCTTGCTGAAAAGATTACTGGCAGCTTTATAATATCCACTATCCTTCCTTTGCCTTCCAGGCATTCCAGACTGGCTCAAGATTATGCAATCCATTTATTTTGCACAGGGGTTTTCCATCTCTCATCTAGTTAATGAATAAGCTGTGATGCTTTTATGCTGCAGCAGCATTGCAGGCTCCCCTTGACAGGGCTGCAGAGCTGAACCAGGACTGCTGAGACTCCTTCTGCTCAGTGGTTGCATTATACATGCAAAACGTGTGTCCTCATCTGCCCCCTCACTGCCACGTGATGAAGGCAGAAGGCAAAATGCAAACCATGGTGTTTTGTTTGGTGGGGAATGGTGAGGTGGTAAAAGCAGGCATAAAGCTGAAGTTTAATTTTGGGGGAAATTGTTCAGTGCTGAATTGAAAGTTGTTTCCCAGTGTGGTCTGCAAGTTACATGATTCTGCTCTGTTTGTCATGACCCACATAATTAATGAAAACTTGGAATGCTCTGGAAGGACTCCCTTGAAGGAGGAGGATGGCAGCAGAACCTCACGAGTCCCCACAGGCTTTGCATCCCTCTGGCAGCAGTTTTCCTTTCACCAGGACTGCAATGAGGAGCTGTCACTTTTGCCCTGGAATACTTTTTTGTGGCTGCGTTGAACCTTTGGAAAGGTTTTCCACTCTCTGTGCCTTCCTCATTAGATTTTCACTCAGGCTGGGCTTTAAGTTTGTATGGACACTGACCCTGCAAGAGCTGCCTCTAAAGACCTTTCTACCTTGGCCAGGTTGCTCAGGAATTCAGGCTTGCCTTGCCTGACCAGCATGGCACAGACATGGGGAAGGCTGAGCACTGTGTTTGCCCTTCCTTGCTCCTGTCAGGCTTTTGAAATTCATTTCCTGGGCTGCACACCTCTTCCAAAACAGTCATGAGGGGGACACACTCTGAGGGTTACATTTGCTCTGAGACCAGAGAATTTCTGCACCAGATAACCACTCTTAGCCAAAGAGCAGGAGATGCTCCTAATCTCTCTTTGGACATGATCCCTCCGGGCTGTGCTCAGCAGATGTTTGAGTTAAACCTGTCAGCTGTGGCAATCTGATGCTTCAAATCTGTTTTGAGACCCAGCAGGAAAACCCAATATCTCTTCATGAGGGGATATCAAGCTTGTTCTCCTTGCTAGAGATTATCAGATGTGCCATGAAACCCAGAACTTCAGTAACATGACTCACAGCTTTTCATCTGGGAATTTCTTGTTATCAATGTACATGCACAGATGTGTGCTTAATATTATAAAAATATGCAGGAGATCTCTGTTCCTAAGGTCCCACAAAAATCCCACCCTTAAGTCCTGTTAACATCAAAAAAGCCTGCAGCAGTGGACACTAACTAACTTAACAACCCAGGTTAAATTCTCCAGAAAAAAGCTGGAATTTCATGTACTGAGGTTCTGTCCCTCCTGTTCTTCAAAGGGGAGTTTTGAATGTGAATGTCTTAAAAGAAATTTCAAATATAATACCCATCACAGACTGTTATTGTAGTGCACCACAGATCCAAGTCTGGAGGCTGGTGGGAACACTACATCCACTGCTGAGGGAAGCTACAGATGTGTGAGCTTGGGGGAAAGATGGATATGAATAGTAGGGAGAGATGAAGGGGGTAGAAACAGAAAAGAGCAGCTTAATAGTGATCAGGGTAACACCTGCTTAGAGCCACAAGTTGTCTTGAGCTTGCCTTCTACAGATCTTGTTGAATATCTGCTTATATTTTTGAGATATAGGGATCTTGACTAACAGCTGAGTTTTCAGAGGAACTAAACTCTTTGTGAAATTAGCTCTTGCTGAATAGCTTCACTACAAAATAAAGAGAAGGATTTTTTTTTTTCAAGTGATAAAGCATTTTGGTTTTATTTTTAAAGAGGAATGAGACAGTTCATGCTGAAACATTGCTTTTAATTTTATTTTTTAAATTGCCTAAACTAAGAAAAAAAGAAAAATATTTTTTAAAATCTCTAAAAAAATTACCATCAAAATGCAATTTACAACAACCTGGAAATAAAAAATTTAATAAGTAGAAGGGGAATGGAGTGGGTGTGGGTTTGCTCATGAGCATTCCCCCCAGCAGAGCTGCAGTCACTTGCCACAGCTGCTGATGGCTCTGGGGAGCGGAGCAGGGCTTGCGAGCAAATTTCCCTGAAACGCAAGAGCGAGTGCTTCCTCGAGGAACAGCTCCCCGGGGAACTGTCGGGACCATTTGCTTCTTGTGCAGAGCTGCAGTCACCCCCGAGTATTTTCCCTCTGCAGGAGGTGCCAGCAGCAGGGCCCTGCTGGCAGCGTGGTGCCCCTTTCCAGGCTCGCCTGCCACACTCTTCAGCCACCCTGACAGTTGATTAATGCCTCGGCTGTGGAGTGACAATTCTGTTTCACACCTTCATCCATCATCCCTGCACCATTTCCTGGGGGCCTCGGGACCCTGACAAATTGTCATATAACCTAGTGGGGACTTGCTGTTCCTCCAGTTGTCTGTCTGAGTAAGTGTCTTTTTTTTTCAGAAGTTGCAAGAGGGAGAAAAAGAAAGGGCTGGAAAATGGCTTAGATGACTACCATAGGAAAAGGAGATTGGTATGATTCAGGAAGGTGGCTAATTGACCTTTTAAAACTTTTATCCCAGCCATGTCCCCAGGAAAGTTGCAAAATCCATTCCCTGGCTGCCCAGGGATGGGGATGGTTTGAGGTGGTATTTTGCAGAAGAACTGTGGCAGGGCTAGGAGGTATGTGAGAAATGAATCCTGGTGTGGAACCCAGCCCTTCCTTCAGACATGTAGGGGTGCCAAAAAAGTTTCCATGCCTCAGTTTCCCGTTGTGGGATGGATGGCAGTGCTGGAGAGCAGTGAGTCTCCACTGTGGGAGAAGTGACCTGGGGAGACCCTGCAGGGAGTCCCAGCGAGGAGGGGAGTCAGATCTGCTCTTGGTGTGGGACTGGCTGTGAGCCCCTCTGAGCCACTCGGGCTCTGCCTCCTCTGCCTGTCTCTGCAGAAGGACAAGCTGCTGTTAAGGTCTGGCATTTGTTTTTTACAGTTGAATCACAAAAGGAGCTCCCCCAGTGCCCTTCACAATGTCACACTGCGATCGCACACGGAATCGCTGCTCCTGGAATCGCTGCTCCTGCCTACGGGGAAAGCGAGATGAAATCCAGTTGGGAGGCATTTATCTTTTTGCCTTTTGGGCAGGGATGTGTGCCTGTTTGTTCCAGCCAGGAGGAGAGAATGGGATGGCATCAGCGAGAGGTCCCTGTCTGCTGTCCATGGGGGACAATTTCCCTGGTGACTTCTTTTCCCCAAGTCTTGCACATCCGAGTTTCCCTCTGTCACAGGATCAGCCCAGGCACAGCACAGGTTTGTGCTGCAACCAAGCCTGGGACCCTCAGGGTCAGGTGAGGACCTGCTCCCAAAGCTCTGCTGGCTCCTGAACGTGGCAGCACATCAGCTTTCACCCACTGAGAATCTTGCTCCCAGCTTCAGTGTGTGAAGAAGACACCCGAGAGACGCAGCCCCAGAGCTGTAGATCTCTGTGTCAGGAGAACAGGGATTGCTTTTCAATACCTGAAAAAGAAGCATTATGTTTTCTCTGATTTACAGCTGCAGCCACAAAAGTACCTCCCATACAAACAGTTCAGCTTGTGTTGAAGAAGGAATCAGTGTTTGTGCACAGATGGGTGAAGAGAAAAATCCTCTTGGCAGGTACAGCTTCAAAGAGATGTGGGAGCAGCTGCTCAGAGCCACGGAGAGACCCTGTGCAACCAGGGAAGGACTGGAGTGCACTCAACTATCCACACCCTGGGCAATCCAAAACTGAAACTGCTGCCTCCGTGATGTCAAATGAAGTAAAAAAGCCAGATAAAAAGGTTCCCAGCAACTGTGGGGTGGTCTTGAAACCATGACAACAACATGCCAGAGCAATGGAGGACTGAGGAGTCCACAGGAACAGAATACTTTAATAATCCTTGTTTTGTTCACAACTTGTTGTCCAAATAGACTCGAGCAGAAACTGTAATAAAGTATGAGGTTAAATAATAGCTTGGTGGTAGCTGATAGGATGAAAATATAACGTAGAGTTACCTTAGGTGATTATAATACTGAAACTCACACCCCCAGGAAAATTTCTGGTGCAAATTGTAGTATAGTGAACTGGACCAAGATCACACATGCATTAAGAATTTTGTTATAGAAGTGCACATGACCCATCATCTGTTCTTGCATCATTCTTTCTCTGTTACCTTTTTGTATAACACACTGTGCATGTCTCCTAGAAGGTCTGTCAGTGGTGTTAGGTGCCTCACATCCTGTTCTACAGAATGGTATAAAAAAACCCAAACAGTTTAACTTTGTTGACTGGCTCTTGCAGACCAGGTAAAAGACCTCTGCTTTAGGGACAACACTGGGGTGTGTACAGTTACATGTAAGGGTTCACACAGAATATCCATGACTGAATCACTGAGTCCAGTTTGGGACAGATTCAATGGAACAGGAGTATTTTATGTAAGGCAGTTCTGTTCTAGATGTGTTTCAAACTTCTATACAGGATTTTAAAACTGATTTTGGAAACTGGCAGGTTTATGGTACCCTTCTGCTTGGAGATGCCTTGTGATCACAGACCTGGAATAGGTCTGCAAGGAGACATGAATTCAAGTAACAGGAATTTAAGAAATAGATCAAGCATTTGTAATCTTTCTCAGGGTGTTGTGTGATGGCCTGGACGGAGGATATATGTAAGAATCAGCCTTATGTGAGGGAGAAACCACCTAGGCAGGTTTCCCTTGGGAATGTCTCGCTGATCTGGGGTTTGCTCAGGAATATTACTGGGACAACAGGAAAAATAGTCTCTTTTATATTTACATTGCTCAGGGCTGTTCAAGAATTCAGCTGCAGGTGCAGGGAGCTCTCTCCTGGCAGGGTGGATGGAGGGGGGCAGTTCAGTGTGGGTTTGGTGGGCTGTGCCTGCAGGCATTGCCAGCTGGCTACAGCCAGACTCCAGCTGCCATTAGGAAGCCTTAGCTTCCATCATGTTATAGCTTACTTCTTTGCTTTAATTCTGAGCTATAAAACCCTGAAGTGAGCCAGTGCAGGCCTGTGGCATCTCCAGGACCTGCTGGTGCTTGTACTTCCCATGCAGAGAGTTGGTGTCACTGTCAGCTGAGGGAGATTTGTAGGGGAGGACAGGAGCCTGAGCTACACCACCTCTGAGTCCCACCTGAGTGTTATTCAGACAGGGAGACCTCCCACCTGGAGAAAGGTGTATCATGAATAAAGAGGAAAAAACAAAGCCTTTTATTTTTTTTCTGGATGGTCTAGACAACAAATCAGATTTCTTTGCAAAGCTTGTACCCTTCTCTTTCATCTGTCTGGGAACTCTTCGAGGGAGACAAACCCTAGAAGGGGATAGAGCAAATGGAAAAACCCTGAGTGACTCTATTTGAGCACTTATTTGGAGCAGCTTTGCCTGACTTTAGCCAGCTCCTCTGCACTGCCTGACTGCTGCATCTCTGGGTCATGCAGCTCTGCCAGGACCAGTCTGAGCCAAATCCCTTCCAGAGCATGGATTTTTTTTTTCTCCTAATGGCACAGACTGCTACTTCTGACTGCAAATCCAAGCTGGGTATTTTCTCTAAGCTGAGGAACTGCCTCTCCAATCACCCTGGTGGGGATGGATGTGGTTGTTTCTTCTTCATCAGCCTACAGTTGCCTGCAAAGGAGAGCCTTGGGGGTGGCAATGCTAGCACCACCTCCAGTCACTCCACACCTTCCTCTACTCACTCCTGAGTCATCTTTTTTAATGTGGGCAGCACATCCAAAAACGACCATGGGGTGGGAAGGTTTCCTTACTGGGACATCAGATGGAGCACATCCCATCTTCCCAATGCATAGGTTTGCTTTGGGATACATCCAGCATGGTCCTCACATTTTATTAGTGAAAGTGTCAACAACACTGCAGGTAACATCTGGAGAAGAAAAGAGCAATTTGATTCTTTCACAAAAAAACTTTTGACCTTTTCTCAGCCAGTTTCCTACATTCTCTTTTTGCTTTAATAACAAGGGTGACATTTTGAGGCCTTTGGAACTCCTCCAGTCTCTGTCTACACTTTCCTACTTCAACTATTTTCTGAAATAAATGAAAGCTGTAGAGCCAGCTGCATGTCTGAGAGGGGGTGTCAGCTGCACACCAGAGCAGAGCTGGGAGATTTGCATTCTGTTGGAACAGGTACCAACCACCTTCATTTAAAAACAAATCTGGGAATATAAATGTGCTTGTTGGGTTATGGAGATTTCTTGTCTTTATTTTAAGAAAATGCAGGAATATCCTTCTCTCTGATGCCTTTGTGTATTATAATGGGATTCTCTAGAGCACATGCTCTACCTGTTCACTGCTGGAATCATTGGGGAAATAAACAAACATCTGTTGATGTGGGAAGTGAAAGCTCCAAGAAAGCCCTTTCTCTCTGCAGAAAAGGTCACTCATGCCCTGTGCTCCTTTGGCCAGGCCTAGGACTGACAAACATTGTTGCTGGGTTTGTTGTTGCTGTCATTTCTGTTTGTGATTTGAATTCAAAGGTCAAATTTGATTTAAATAACTCATGGTCACTTGTAATCAAAGCTAATGAGCAAGTAAATAATTCAATAATTTAAAAAACCTCTTTGCCAATAAGTCACTTTGCATTTGTCCAGCCAGGGATGATATTGCAAATCTAAACAAAACAAATCAAAACACGTGTGCAAGCACACTGAGTGGGACTCACATGGGAGCAGATACCATCTGGAATCACAGTTGTTCTCACAGCCAGAAGAGGCAGAAAGATGCTGTCAAACAGGAGAGGTGCACGAGTGAGCCATGGGAAGTTCCTTGGGCAGTGTGGAGGTGGCTTCTGAGCTTTTCCATCTTGTGACCAACCTCTGCCCTTTGATCTCTGTGCTGCATGGGTTTTGTTCCAGCTCACAGGTGCCAGGCGTGCAGGTGCTGGCAAGGGGAAAGTGTTCCTTGTGCCAGAGGTACAAACCCAAGCATAGGGCTTTTTTCTATGGCTTACCAGCAGGGTGGATGTCTCAGCCTTGAACTCACCCAGGGACACCTCTAGTGCTTGACTTCTGGGAGTGATTCCACGTGCTGGCAGCACAGGCAGCCGCAGGGCAGAGTGCCATGGGTGGGTCTGTGGCTGGACTCTGGGCTGGCAGGAAGCAGCTGGTGAGCTGGCAATGGGAACCTGCCCTGAGTCTGAGGGCACTCTCATATCCAGCCACCACATGGCACAAAAGGCAGTCATGCAGCTTCAGTGAATGTTGCACACAGCACCCATTAACAAAGGCATTTCATGTGCACAGAACGCGAGAGGACAGCAAGTCCGGGCTGTGTTCGTTGTCTTTGTAGCTGTTCCAAAGACTCCTCATCTCAGAGCCTCCTGGTTTATTTTTGAGTCCACAGCTTTTTGGGTCTGTTACCATCCCTGAGTAGCTTTGTCTGAGTTGCAGCCTGTATCATTTTGGCTTCCATGTGCCCTGTTTGCAACCACCGCTACTGAAAGAAAATGAGGTGGGAGCATTGTTACACAAAGAGCCTTGGTGGAAAAATACTGTACTTAAATAAGTTGAGAGCATTTTCACCACTTAGAAAATGCTTGGAGGAGTGACAGCATATGCTGTTCTGTCATTAAAACAAAAGCTGTATTTCAAAAGCTCTTTTCCTCCAAAGATATTATGCAGATATTGCTAGTCTAACGGGAATGCAGAGTGGAAGAAGAGCTGATCTGAGTAGCTGCCACCAAGAGAGGTGGGGGCAGGTGACAGGAATACAGATTTCAGTGGGATGCATTCAAGGAGGAAGATGGCAATGTAATTTGCCAAAAACCTCCTGGAGACAGTTAATAAGCACATGGAAAACTCCCCTTGCTGCAGAAGTAAATCATCACAGAGCAAGAAGAGGGGTACTGAAATCCTTTCTGGCAGGGGGATACTGGAGAGTGCTTTGATGTGGCTCTTCTTTGCCAGAAACCTCCCACCTTCTTACTGGATTTGGATTTTGCTGGCTCACTGGAGCAGGTTGCTGCCTCCTGTGTGTCTCCTGCTCTCAAGGGAAAAGAGAAGGGAGCATATGGGCAGAGCAATCCCAAGGCAGATCCTGAGGCAGAGCCAAGAATAAGCTCTGAGCTGATCCTTGTACAGAAATTCAAGCTGGAGGACAGAGTAGAGTTTGAACATTGTGACTGCACTGACACAGTTCATGCAGTGTGGAAAACACTTTTCCCCAGGAAGCTTTATGAAATATTTCCTAAAACAGAACTTTGAAAACCCATTGTAGCTTAGTTCATTACAGTCCTGTTAGCTGGACAGTTCCAGTTCAGACTATACATCTGCAAAGAGGAAACTTCTTCATCTTTATCTGGATTTGGATGGAGCACATGATTAGCTTCATAATCCCCACCAAACAGACTCAGTGGAATACATTGTATATCTTGCCATATTCAAGTTTTCTCTGATATAATTCTATTTTAGGTCCAACAAGGTAAGAAAGGCTTTGAAGCTGACCTTACCCTTGGTTCTCACGAAAGACATAGTGAATAGAAGGTAGACTCATTCCATGTTTAACAAGTAGCTGATGGCATCATTTTCCAGTTTCCAGGTTGCAGATTATTTCAAATTCTTGTGACATGGGAAGGGACTGAGCCACCAGGCAGCCATGGCTGTCATGGTGCAGTGTCCTGGGGCTCCCCAGGGCACATTCAGGTCCAGTCACTCTCTGCTTTCTGTAATTTTTCATGCATGATTTATATGGTGCAGGGGCCTTTGGAAATATAGTTTCTGAACTGCAGCTGAAAAAAAGAAATGAGGGTTTTGACAGTTTCTGTTCTATACTGGTGTTAAAAACCAGGCAGTGCTGTGCTAAATTTCTGGGAAGTGGGGCTTTTCTAATAATCACCTATGCTTTGCTGAAAGCCATGAAAAGCCTTGTTGAGATGTTAATTTCTTAGAAGATTTGCAGAGCCAAACCTATCTGAGGACTCTAGCCTGGCTTGCAAAACTTAAAATAAGTAATCATTTTCTGAGGACATAGTGATGACAGACCTGTGTTAATTCAGGTCTAAGGGACCACTGCACCCCTGGGCAGCCAGAACTGACCTGCAACAAACTGTTCCCTCAGGAAGACAGTGTAGGTCATCTCCCTTTGCCTCTACATTTTTCCTTGCCTTCCCTGTAGGTGAGTTTTTCAGCTTAGCACTGACAGTGTGCACGTGCATTTAGATGATTAATAAGCACCACAAAGTTTGTCTGCTCTGGACTAATTTGGATGGCTGGGAAAAACCTGCACTGGATTAAACAGAGCATCTATAGGGATGCCAAGTGTGGAAAGAAGCACTGATGGTACAGGCCAAGGGGCTCATATGCCACAAGAGTGAGGATGTCCCCAGCTACTCCAAACAAAAGCTTTGGAGATTGCAAAAACTGCCATAAAGGAGACAAGCAAGGGGAAATATGAGTTTAAGGGAAGCTTAAAAAAATACTGTTCCCAGTAGTACAGGTGTTAAATACAAAGGCAAAAGGTGTTTTTGTTTTGCAGGCTTGTTGCTGAATGTGGCTTTTCAACTTCTCCTGTTTTTGAGATGTTTTGGTCAGTAACAGTGTGTGTAAGTAATTAAAAAAACAAAAAAAGCTAAAACTTTAAGTCCACCCTGTTTGTTCTCATTTTGTTTTGCATGTCCATACAGAACTGAATGGTAAATTAGAGAGTAAAGTTGGAAAGTACTCTGTGATATCTGAAGACACACTTTCATAGCTGCAATTTAGCATATTCCCAACCTATTTCACACACACAGCCCAACATTCCTGCTGTGCAGTAATGAAGGTAACGTTACAGACCTACAGAACATTCCCAGCTTTTTGCCAGGTGAAAAGACAGTTGAAAAGTCTGTTAAATTTAAAATTGATGGTGTATTTTTCCTCTTCCAGAAGATGTCTAATTAATTTCTGGTTTCTATATCTGAAGTAAAATGAACATGAGGAAGGCCCGTGCAAGTTCAAGTAAACCAAGGGCGTGGTCCCCACTGACTTGTCAGCTGTGTTCATGTCATCCTTCTCTCAGAGGAATCAGGAGCTCAGATCTTCTGGAGTGTGCAGAAACCAAGACCATTTCCTTTCTCTTTCCTCAGGGAATTCCTTTTCATACCATGTCTGCATCCCTGCAGCTTTCCTAATGCAGAAGTTTCTCTCTTTGCAGCTGATTCCTCTCTCAAACCCCTCTCCTCATGCTTCCCCTCTAAACTTTTAAGTGTGTTTGCCTCCTGAAGTCACTGTTGTTTTTAAATTTAATCATAAAGGGGTGGGGAAGGGGGGGAAGAGAGCAAAAAACGTGTTAAATGAAGAAGAAAATCAATTTTGCATTTGCCACATCTCAGCAAACACCCAACCCTGCCCCTCCCCTGCCTGTCAGTGCCAGGCACTGTGGCTTAATCCCTTCTGCATCTTTTTCAAGCTGCTTGCATCAGGAACGGGTTGCTTTTCGATGCTCTTGACCTTTGAGTGAGGACTGGTGTCCTTGAGGCATAAGGCAATTTAAAAACTCTCCTCTCTGCACTTCACAGAAACTCAGCGAGCTCTGTGGCAGCTCACGCAGCGGCACCTGATGAGCAGCATCCGTTCCCATCACAGGTGACACTGCCACTGCCACCTGCTGCTGAGTGACCACGGGGACGATGCTGATGGCAGCAGCCCACGCCCTCCTCCCCAGGCTGCTGTGGCCAGGCAGGGCTGCTCCAGCACAGGGAGGGGAGAGGGCACCAGCTGGTGCTGCTCTGGCTGTTTCCAGACACAGGAAAAAGTCTGATAGAGGAGAGCAGGGGGCTGTGATTTGGATCCCAGCACCCACTCAGGGCTTCTTCTCCATGTTCTTGCTCTTAGCCTTTCACCTTTATTCTCACTAGAATCGCTCCTTCTCCCTGCTCTCCAGGCTTCTCTCAGGAAATGCTTAGTGCTGGAGGAGGTGTGTGATGCTGGGAGCTGCAAATGCTTTCAGGTTAGATCAGAGCTGTCAAAGAGCTTTTATTCTGCAGGGATGAGGCACTGCCCTTCTCTCAAATCCAACTCAGGTACCTGGCCAGGTCTCTGTAGTTCTGCCTGTGGGCTCTGGTTTCCATCCAGGGAGCCCTACATCTGACACAGGAAATATTTGCCAGACATTGAGGTGGAAAATAGTCCTGAGTTCCACATTTCAGGTGTGCTTTTTGTGTCTCAGCAGGCTGTGCAGTATGAGGTTCCCAAGGAACAGGCCAAGCAGTGCAGCCAAAGAGTCACAGCCATCTAAACACACATCCAAACTTTTGTCAGTGTCTGCTCACTAGAACAAAAATATGAGAAAACTTCCATTCTGGTGGGGAAAAAAATTTAAAAATATGTAGTTTTTAAAAAGATTTTTGCTTCACTTAAAAGTCTAAAATATTCTTCAAAAAAATTGGAGGCTTCTTCTTAATAAATCCTATGACTAATGTTGTCAAAATGCCCTAGAAAACATCCCTATCTCATTCTAAGAACTTTGCTATAATGTGAGAGTTAAATTAAATAAATAACAATAATATGGATTCCTCCTCCAGCTCTGGCATGAATTAGATATTCAGCCTAGATGGCTGGAGTAGACATACAGCCATGGATGTCTTTGTTTCTAATATTAGTTAGCTTGTTTAATTTGACTTGTCCACATTATCAACAGCAATTCTTGTGTGTTACATGGCTTGAAATTACCCTGCAAGCCTCAGTTTTCATCAAAGAGCTCAAAAGAGAGCAGCACAAAGGAACTCTCTCTGGTTTTTATTCTTCTGCCAAACCTAGATTCCAAAGTACCAGGGTACTTAAGCAATTCCTGCTGGAGTTTCTGTTTGTAGCTGGGTTGTTTGGCTGATGCACAGCTGTAAATGAGGCTATGAGAAATACTTCATCAAGATGGCTTGGTTCAAAGCCATCTTCTCAATAGAAGATGATTGTTATGCTTGGGCCCAGTGCCTAGAGGAGACAATCTTACATAAGCAAATAAATATTGTATCTGCTTTTCATCAGGGCAGAATGGACATTGAAGGCAAAACTTTGTAGAGCATGAATAAAACTTTGTGTTAGGAATGCCTTGGGACATCTGAAAGCTTTGTCTTAATGTTCTGCAAAATTGTAAGAAATTGGCTCCTTTTAAAGTTATGAAATTCAGGCTGAAATTCTAATCTAGGATTATTCTTGTAACATAAGAACATCTCTGGAATTCCACACCAAGACAGGCTCCAGAGTGTCAGACAGAGTCAGGTTTGACTACAGCAAGACGCTGTAAGAGCCTGATAGCAAAGAGAGGACATCTGAAAATCAAGAGACATTTCAGAGGGCATCATCTCTAGGTTTTCAGCCTCTCCAGCAGCCTCTGACTTAGCTCTGAGATGGGCAGAGCCACAGGTGAGGCAGAGATCACATTCTCTGAGGCATCTCTGACATGTTAACATCTTAGAACTTCTCTAACATTTTATCCCAACCAAGAATACCATTGTTAAAAAAGAAATCCAAGGTCAGACTAGATGATAAAAATGGTTGTTTCTATCATTGATTCCAAAGAAAGGATCAGCCACTTTTGCAACGTGGTCTGACCTGCCAAAAAAAAGGCAGAAGAAAGCTTATCATTATTTATACCTTCCTCAAATGTATAACTTTAAAACAAAAGTAATCTTGTGTTTGAACTAGATTGGATTTCTTTATAAAGCTATGCAGCTCCCACTTGCAGTTCCCCAGGTGTTTTGTTCCCATGGTTATTTACCTGAACTCTTAAACATCTGCATCTCACTTCAGTGTGCTTTTTTCTTTCTTCAGTGACAGCAACTGTGATTTTGTCATTTCTTTGACTTGTGATCATGCAGCTAGGTGTCTCACCACAAATCTAGCTCACCTGAGTATTCAGCAGAATTAAACAGCCCATGGTCACACATTCCCCTTGATAATAGTTGCTGTTAGGTGGCTATTTTATGAGATACTCCTTAGTAAGGCATCAGTGCAGAGTAAATTGGGGGATATAAAGTGTTGGCTTGTTTTGCAGGATGCTGGCACTGCAGTTTCTAATGTCATCACTGCCCATTGTAGCTGTTATTCCCCTGCCCCAGGTTACTACTGCCCTTGTGCTCTGCCTTCAGATCAAGGAGCGAATGCCTTGGTGATGTTCAGCCAAATAAACCCACGTGCCTCTGTGATTTAAGGAGAGCATTTTTATTTACTTCCCTTTTAAAGCAGATAGATGGGGATTATCCTCCCAGCATCTAAACTATCTCCTCTGACAGCTCTTTGCATCAAAACCTCCTCAGTGATGATCTGGGAAGAAATCATCCTTGGCAGAGATGCCTGTGAGGGGGAGAGAGGCAGGGGAGGCTGCTGGGGCTCGTGCTGGGATCCCAGGAGGGCGCTGGCTGTCGGTGCTGGGGAGCTGCTGGGACCAGGAGGTGCCTGTGCCTCTGCCCTGCCTTCCCAGGCTCTCTGCTCCACCAGCTCGTTCTGCAGACTGTCTGCCCCAAAGTGCCCACCTGTTTCTGGCTCCCCTGGGCTGTAATGAGCAGTTATTACAAGAATAACTGCAGGCAGTTACTCCACTGGTGTTTGCTGCGGTGGAAACTTTGAGGCTGGCAGAAAGACCTTCTGGGGCTCTTCAGTCCTAGCTCTAAGGAGTACTTTAATTTATTCAAAGACAAGAAATAACCTCTTCAGCTGTTGTTTCCCATTCAAAGGTCAGGCTTCAAATACCAAATCCTTCGTACAGACTTCTCACTAACAAGCTGCAAGGCTGTCATTATTCTTATAAATAAACAAACCAATAATTTTGTACAGCGTGTCTGAGAGGATGGTATTATATACACAGACACTTTCTGAACTGGAAAAGGGTATGTTTTGCCTTTCAAATTCTTTCTGATTTATTCAGTTCCCCATACATATAATAAATAATCCCATAAATGGAGTGATTTTAAAGGAAGAAGTTTTATAACTGTTTTGCATAACATTTGTAATCATGAAGAGAAACCCTCACTATGTAGGACCAGCAGTGGCACTACAAAATGAACCATATAAATTGCTCTGAAAGTACTAATTGCAGCCTGATGAAGTTTGCTGCATCTCTCTGATGTTTCTATGATGTGATGACAAGCCACCTACTCGATTTACATCAGCTCACTTCAAGAAAGCAATTGACTGTTAGAGAAGGATCATTATTTAAATGAATTCTTTTTAAAAGATTAAGTCAAGACAGGAAATTGCCAGAAAGTGAGTGAATAGCAGAGAAGTTCAGGTAATCTACCTCACCAGATAGACAGTGATCTGCATCTCTTAAATGCTTATCTCCCCATGGCCTGGGCTGTGATGGACCAGAACTGCTCAGGAGCAGATGCAACAACATTGGCTGATCAGAGGAATGATCTGGCTTGAGAAGTATCTTGATAAAACTATCCTCTTCACTGGTTATGTCCCATAATGTCCCATTTGGGAAGTGTTCATAGATGTGATTATCCATTCCATTATGGTTTTCAGCTCTATTTGAAGTATAATCCTAAATTAAAGCAAAATATTAAAGAAATGCTCTGGATTAAACAATTGAACCTTCTAAGAAAATTAGATTAAACTATTTCTTCTGTGAGTCATAAGCTGAACTTTCATTCTTGTTGTTCTGGAAAGATATAAGCTCCAGATATTCACAGACTTACAAATACCGAAATACCTTTTTTTTAAAGAAAAAGCAATGATTTACTTGGGTGATATTAAAAATAGTCTGACAACTTTTGTTGTTCTTCTAAGCACTACCATGTAAGCCCCTTTAAGTGTAACCCATCTGAGTCACATCAAATGAGAACAATTTAGAGATGTCAAGGGAAGCAGACTCTTGTCAAAGGGTAATGGTATCCTGCTGCTACATGAATACAGAGTATTTATCAGAACTAAGTATGAAAGGGAGGTGAAGGAGAAACATGAGGCAGAAGTACTGAAAAGGATCATTGCTCTTGTGCCACAGTTACTTTGTGTTTGCAAGGGGGACATGCAGGAGGAACCTGAGGTGCTCTGGTGTCTGTGGCATTTGTGAGCATGAGGAGACTGTGCATGTCCAGCAAACTGGCTGTGTTCCAGGGGGAATGTTTTCAGGTACTGATGTAGGAGAGCAGACAGGGGGCTCCTCCTGTGTGGTAATGTGGTGCCAGACTGGAATGTCACCAACCTCATTGTTAATATTTTTAATTTATCTTGGGACAGATAAGGACAGGTGAAATTCCTGCTACAGTGTGCAGACTATTGTGGGGACAAGGGGGAATAAGATACAGCTTCAGCCAATGCTGTCTGTTGAATTGCTCCTTCTTCTCTTTCCCTGAGGCACACCACGCTGCTGAGTGGTCCAGCAGGACTCCAGGCAGAGGGATGTTGTTACTTGCCCCTGTATCAGACAGTCAGCAACAGGTTGTTGCTAACTCTGATGGGGCCAGAATTGTTGCTTTAGGGGATTTGTTGGCACAGCTCAGCATGGCTTGTCTGGCTCTGGGCACATCCACTCAGGATGATCAGGAGCTGGGTTTCCTCCAGTGACTGCCAGCAGAGTAGCTGACCCTACACTAGTGCAGAACCATTAGCTGCTGTTTCTGTTTTGGAAGCTGCATTTCATCTCTCTTGCCAAGCACCTGTCATTTTTTGAGCATTAATAACTGTAATAACAAGCAGAAATGAAACGGAGAGGTCCTAGATTGGCAGACTTTTAAAGATGACTCAATACTGCATAGTGACTTTAAAAATTAATTTATAAATATTTAAAGCTATGAATATTTCAGTCTTTTCAATTCATTTTGTTAATCATTTAGCTGTAAAGCACATATCACATTCTTTACCTCCTGTTCAAATTGCATTTTATTACATTTTGAAAGCAGTCTGCAGATGGCAGCTGCAGCAGCTCAAGATCTAAGGCTGTGTTTTGCAACTGGCTCCTTGGGTCTGTGTTTCCAGGGAAGTGGGGACTGTTTGATGCAATTTTTTTGTGTTCTGAGTTTCTTGCATTTGCAACCTGGGTAATGATTCCAGTCACACAGGCACTTGCTGCCCTCATGTGCTTTTGCAAACCAAGGCTTGGCATATGCATATCCAGAGGCTTAAAAAAATGTTAATTCAGGAAAAATTACTTTTGCCTCCTTGCTAGAGACCACACCTTACATTCATGGCCAGAAACAGTGATGGCCCTCCTTTGCAAATAGCCAGACCATCAAAGATTTAACAAAATTTAATTAACATCTTTGTGATAAATGAACAGTATCACAGGCCAGATCTTCTTATTATCCTCATCACTCTTTTGTTAGACAGATAAGTGGCTCCTTCTTAACTATCAGTCTGTTGGAGCACAGACTGACATTTTCTTGTAGGCTTATGCAGTATCAAAACTAGAGGTAGAGAAGTGCACCACAGCAATAACAGGGACTGCTGCACTGCAGCCATTTGGAAGCCCTGTTGACTCTGTAAGAGCAACAAAGTAGTGCTGAGCTAGAGGAAACTGAACCACAAAATCTGTTGGAAATGTGCTCATTATTCCATCTCAGAAAACTCATTCCACACTTATGAGGAAAATATATGGAGAGAGGAGACCCAGGGTGGGTATTGCACAGCCATGTGGACACGAGTTGCTTTACCTCCCTTGAGAGACAATAGAGGAAGATTAGAGCAAATAAAGGCCCAATTTAGTTTCTGTTAGGTGCCTGACTGATAGGATGGAGATAAATCACATCTGTATTCTCAGTATTTCATATTTGTGTCTTTAACAGAATTTTCTTGGAACTGCTCTCAGAGTATAAAAATACCAGGCACCCTAGAAATCCATGAGACTCCCATCCTTTACAATGGACATCCAGTGCAAGCCTGTAGTGCTGTCTGCATCTTTAAAATATGTAAAGTGGGGGTAATATTTTCTGTTGTCATAGAGCTGCTGGCAGAGTTAATTCATTAATTTTTATGAAGCATACAAACCCTGTGGTGGAAGAGTCAGGCTGGAAAGCTAATGAGAAAATTTAGGATGGCTTTTGGGCCAGGTGGATGGGTGGGAAACAAAACCTTTGGCCATGTACCAATTTTCTCTTCAAGGAGAAGATAAAGATTATGTTAAATAATTACTTTGTTGCTAATGAGAATCACCCTTGTGTACCTGAAGCAAACACTGCAGTCAGGATTCTCCTCCTTTCAGTTTGCTTTGCTGTAAACTCCCTAGTGAAAATCACCTCCTATGCCTTGGATCCCTGCTCTACAGAGAGGGCATCTCACCATTTGTGCTGGCTGGAACTGCCCTGTACTGTGCTTTCAATCAGAAAATGCTGTCTTGAAACCAGACATTTTCCAGGAATCTTGTAATTGCAGGGACTTTTCATCAAAAGCAGTCAAGTCTCAGCACTCCCTGTGCAGCAGATCCTCTGCAGGGCAATGACCTGAAAGCCAGTTACTCAGTTATAATGTGAAATGATTAAATGCAATGACAGTCTTAATGGTAAAATCTTCATCCTTCATCTCCTTCCACCCCCACAGTGTATTCCTGGGCACTTACCTGGATGGACAGGGTCCTGGCAGTGCATTCAGGGCTGCTGGAGCTGTGAACTGGCAGTGCCACAGTGCTCCAGTAAGGGGAGAGAGCAGGAGGGCTTCCCTGAATGTGGCAGTCCCTGTGCCTTGCACTGCTCCTCCCTGGCAGAGCTCTGCAGGGGCACAGTGCGGGGGCTCCTGCCAGCCCAGCGTGGTGCTTTGTACCGCATTTCAGCAGCAGCTAAATTCTTGCTCTGCTTAAAAGTGACCTTGGGAATTCAACCCAGAGCCAGATGCTGCTATTTGTGCCTCTGCAGGGATTCCCTGTTCCCATGAGAAACGCTGGTAGCTGCAGGGCTCTGTATTCTGCAGAGTGACAGAAATTTCCTCATTCCTGTTGCGCTCACTTGTGGTATCAGGATGATGATGCTTTATGCTAAGTGATTGAAAAATTTTTCTCTTTCCGTTTGCTCTCAGTCCTTTGCAAATGGATTTCTGTTAGATTGGTCTTACTGCTGCAGTTACCTATGCTCTGACTGGTCTGACCATGAGGCTGCTCTGTGACAATGAGTGTGTTTGCTCAGCTAGCTCCTAAGCTGCCCAGCCTGCCCTCACAGGTTTACTTGTCAGGCTTTCAGAAGCCTCACAGTGCAGCAGATGTACCCAGCTGGATTTGACACATACTGATCCCATTCTCCTCTTTACCAAACAAGTTTTGCTTGGCTTGATCAGCTGTTAAATTTCTTACTTTACTTGGGCTCTGGCATTTCTGGGAGGTTTTCACACCACCCTCTGTGGTGACTTGTCTGAGACCAGTTGAGAGCTGGAATGAGTAAAAAGCACTTCCCAAACCCCTGCTTTACCCCTGTGACTGAACATGAGAACAGCAAACCAGACAATTCTTCCTGAGTTCACTCCTAGGAATACAGCTCAGAAACCTCCAGCTGCAATGAGGTTAATGCAGCAGGAGGTAAAACAATAAATGTGAGAAGAAAGTTTTTGAGGGAGGATGAAGGATGTATTAATCTTTCCATCAGGATGATCCCTAGCTCACATACACAGTACTTCAAAGTCGAGACTGCATTTCATCTCAAGTCTTTTAAAGGAACTATGTGCTTCCAAACTGCCTTTAGCAGAAATTCAGGCAGACCAAGTGCCCTTTTCTCTTTCCTTTTATTTTATTTTAATAGTTTTGTGGCCTTTCCTATGTCATCTGAATGCATGTCTCATTGCTGAAACACTCTTTTGGGAAGAACTTGCCCTGATAAGCCAGGTACTCAGCAAGGGAGAGCAATGATCATGAAGAAAAATAAGAGTAAGCAAGTTTGCCACATCCTTGCTGATGTTTCCCCTGACTCAGCGCTGTATGAAGGGTTTGTGACAGGAGCAACTCCTTAGCACCAAGGTTACAGAGGCTTCCCAGAAATGTGATGCAGCTCTCCATGAAGCCTGTGAAGTCTCTGGATTCTAAGTGTGAGTGCCTCAAACCAGATACTTTTCAAGTCTTTCTTTTGGGATGCAAATCTTAACCCCAAGGGCCATGAATTGCACACAAGTTAGATGGCTGAGCAAAGGAAAAAGACTTCAAAGGCTTGTTGTCCTTCTTCAGGGGAATCCTTGCTTCTCGTGCTGTTCCCTTTCCAAATCTCAGCAATTTTAACTGGCTGCTTGAAATTCACTTTCTAATCTCAAATCCCATGCGAACAAACGAGGGCAGAGTGTGACACTTCAGAGTCAATAAAAACAACTCTCTGCCATGGGCAAAAGCAGGAGATTTTATTTTGAAAACTGCCTCCTGGTCATCACAGTGTAACTCCTCCCTTGGCCTGCACAGCCCAATACACTCAGCAGAATATTTGTTCTGTGTTGTGATAAAGGACTGAATTTCCTGCTCCAGAAGTCCACACATACCACTCAGGGGAGAGGCAAAACAAGGGAGCACTGGGAGAGCTGTACCATTACTGACTCTCAGCTTTATTTGAAATGGGCTCACCAGCAACTTCTGCCCAAGGGGCTGGCACTGGGACCACAAAAATACCTGCTGTGTCCCAGCTGTGGGAGGGTGAACAGGGTATTACTGAATGCAAGGGGGACAAGGAAGGACAGGGTTTGGTTCCCACCTTGCCAGTTTTTAAGGGTGAGTGTTGTCCTGAGGAGAAAAAGAGAAAGTCTGGCACAGCTCAGTTTTTTCCCCTTGGTCTTGTTCCACTGCTTTCTATGCACTACCCAGGCTGCTGGAAGCTGATAATAAAAAAAATACCTTCTATTCCAGCTACTTGTTTTTTATCAATTGCCTGTGGTATTGAATATCTCACCCACACTTTTGAGCATCAGGCAGGTTGTGATACCTCACTGTGTATGCAGTTGGCACCATTGCAAGTGAGTTTAATGCCACATGTATCCCTAAATATGACACAGGAAATCATGTTGGTGTTTGCAGTAAGCAGTTATTTTATTTTTCTTGGTGCCATTCCAGGATCAGGTTTTAAATAAAAGAAAACTGATTTTTTGTGGGCAGAGATAATGTTTTTCAGAATGGTTTGTCCACTGGGTGTTTGTTATCGTAATTAAATTTATTGTTCAAATTAAACAAAAGCAAGCTTTTCCCCAAAATTAATTAGTCTTCATAATTAGAAATTGTTTTTCAAAAGTGCATTCAATTTATATGCTAGAAATTACCTAGATTATGTTTTGCTGACAGGTATCAGAGTTGGCCATGCATACCTAATGCTCAGAGATATATTAATTACCTTGCTTAACTAGCATGCTCTAATACATTAATAACTCTGTGCCTTGGAGAGCTGCTGCTTGCTGAAAGCTTTTTATTGAGATGCAATTTCTTGTGATGCAAAGTTCCTGCTCAGATGACATTCATGCTTAGGCAGAGTTACTGAAAACCAGCTGATAATAAGGTTTGAAGCCCTTTCAACAAAACCTGGTGTAGCTGGACATCTGGAGACTGCTGGAAAGCAATGGCTTTGTAAAATTAGGCTTAAGTATGCTTAAAACAAATGTATCTTCTTGAAAACACACAGGAAAGGCAGAGACATCTTCCACTAGACCAGGCTGCTCAAAGCCCCATGCAGCCTGGGCTGGAACATTTCTTCACTGCATGGAAAGGCAGTCATGGGATGGGACAGTAGGATTAGGATTATACCAAAGAACAGACAAAAGGGTCACAAGAAATGGGCAAAAAACCTGGGGGTCAGTCTGGTCAGTTTTCCTTGCACTGAAAATCACTGGCTAAGCTCAAGTCTTACTGGGCTCTCCTGAATCCCCATATGGTGCATTAACCTCTAGTATGGAAAGGTGCTGGGTCTCAGATATGAAAATATTCAGATCTTGAAGCACTCCTGCAAAGTTTTTCTATGATTTCTAATGTCAACAGAAAAGAAAGAACTTCTATCTACTTTCATGCCACAAGAGAGGCTGTCCACCTGTTACAAGTTTTTTTCTTTTCCTGCTATATTTTTTTTCCTAGATTCCTTTTTCATGCTGATAAGTGCTTTCAAATCTAGGCTTATGTTTCATCAGAAAAAATTCTCTTTGTGTAAGGTATATTCAGCAATGTCTCCCCTTCTTTAGATTTAGCACTAGTTTGGGAAGAAAGCAGCACCTCTGGTGAGCTAAAAACTCCAGTTAAGCTTGTTGATCCCTATTCAGTTCAGTACTTTGGTTACAATTTTCAACAAAGGGAGGTTAAATTCCCCAAATCCCACTGAAAGGCATACAGCTCTGTGAATAGTCTGTCCTTAAATACCTGATTTACTGGATCAAAATAAACTTAAGCATAGGTTTATATACACAGAGATCTGGTACAGCAATTCCATCTGGCTGAGAAAGAAAAGAGACCACTAAAGATTCATTGACAGTGAACTGGCACACACTCTGTTTTTAAAAAGCAGTCTTCCTACCTTAAAAAAAAAAAAAAAAAGGCACATTTGAGTTGATCCTCCAGTAACCAAGACATTGAGCTGTGTGCAGCTCTGAATCAAGGCACTATGAATATACATGTGGCAAAGACTGAAGCCAAGGTAGACACAGCTGAGTGCTGAATTCCCTGATGAAGCAACTTGTTCTTAAAGTCCTTATTCCTACCCATTTATTTTAATTGATCCCAGTCTGTGCTAAGTTATTTTAATGGTCTCATTATTCTGAACTTCTAATAACTGAGTTTTAAAAGGAACATATTTCACAAAGATAACTTCAGTAAATAAGATCAAAGCTATACTGGGCTGATTGGTTTGGGTTTTGTCCTCTGCAAACAGAAACATATGCCTGATGCATTTTTCAAGAGTGGGGATTAAGGGAAGTCAGTATTAACATTAAAGGTAAGGAAGGTTGGGCCATTCAGTAGTTTCCTTTCCAAATGTAAAAAATGCTGTGTTGATTACCATCATTTGGGGGGCCAGGGGTTTACCAAAAGCATAGACAGAATTTTAGGTGTTTAATTCTCATTTTGAAGACCCCTTAGACTGTAGTACAATATCCTCTTTGGTTGCTTTCAATTCCTCACATTTATTAGGAATACAGCAATTTGAAAATGGAAAACAGCAGAGGGAAGCGCCAGGCAGGGATAATGTCAGCTTGCAGGGCTGCTCTGGTAGCACCTGTGAACAGCCAGGAACACACAGAGGCTGCAGGGAATGGCCTCTGCAGGCAATGACAGCTGGAAGGACAAGGCAAAGGAGAACTTACCTCATTATTTTCCTAAGTAATACAAACAGCACTTGTACTGATGTGTGGGAGTTCCCAGGAGCACAGCTCAGCTTTGAAATCAGGCGTTGGAGAGGAACACGTACAAACAGCCCTGCAGTGCTGCCAGTGCTTTGATAGCCTACAAGGGAGACTCACTTTCCATTTTTCTGCATAGAGAGAGCCACTGGGCAGTCAAGGGAGGCTGGGCTTTGCCAAGATGCTTGTTTACAATCTAGGCTTAAAATAGGCTTGCTACTTGCAAACGTGGTACCCATGAGATCTCCGAAGGAAGGGATTGTCTGCTGTGAAGTTCTAGGACTGACACAAAAGTTATAAGAGAAATGAACTTTAAATTCTGTCCAGATACTGCATTGCTTTTTTCACTGAATTGCTGTAACATATGGTACTAATAAGCAAAGAGGTCAATGGCACATCAGAAATAGGATTTGGATTGTGGCACCAGGTAATAAAACACCGAGAGTTCAGAATTCTACCCTTGTTCCTAATTGAGAAGTACAGTATCACATCTCTAAAAACAAAAGGCATATTTCCACACTCTGTTGGGAGAAAACAGAATTTAACGTCGTTTCTGACCAATCTTTTCATTGTAGTTTGGTGTTTATGGGTTTATGTCTCATGTGCACTCTTCTTGTTACTCTTGGAGTCTTCAGCCAGATCTGTGGGTGCTCAGCCAGTTCATGACGCCTTCATATTTCCCCTGCTGGAAGATGAGATTAATGTTAGCTGTGTGGAGTTCTCACCACAGAAATGGGAGGAGATCCGTTGGTTAATTTTTGTAAATAGATCCAAGGCTATAAAGAGCTCTGTAAGTGATAAATACTGGTATTTTTAACATGGCATTTTCAATGGTCTGGGCACTTTCTGAGTCACTGAGAGGTCCAGCAATGTCAGGCGTCAGTTTAAGAACATGAATCTATCAGGACAGCAATACATTAGCTCCCAGCATTTGCTCTGTCCTCCCCTTGCAGTTACCTTGACAAATCACTCAGTTCAGAGGCACTGCCTCAAACATTATTTCTCTGACAGATAAACCAGGATGCTTCATAAACGTCATGCATGGAGCTGGACATGGAAAGCTCAGTTCAGGGAAAGACAAGGCACTCCAGGGTGCTGCAAAGAGGGACTGAGCCCAAAAGTGGGGGGAGCTGCTGTGAGGGTGGTGAGGCTCTGGCAGAGATTGCCCAGAGAAGCTGTGGATGCTCCATTCCTGGCAGTGTCCAAGGCCAGGCTGGGTGGGGCTTGGAGCAGCCTGGGATAGTAGAAGGTGTCCCTGCCCATGGCAGGGGGCTTGGAACTCGATGATGTTTCAAGTTCCTTCCAACACAAGCCATTCCATCTCTCTGTGAAGGGGAGTGAGTGGTGATCTGAAACATGTCCCCTTCTGTTTTTGGAGAGGTAGATGCCAGACGATGTGCTAAATAAAGACTAAGTGAAGAGTGGGATGTGTGACCCTGGGAGCTGGAGGAAGTGAGAAGGACCCTAAAGCTCCTTGTTTATTCCAGCAGGTTAGAAGGCAAAACTGCAATTTTGTTTTTAGGGAAACTTGAATTTTCAGCGTTTGAGGAAACGTAGGCTTTATTGACCCAGGTGGCAGTTCCATGCTCCCACATGGAAGTCATAACCTGCTTGCTGAACCCATGCTGTGCTTCCCTGCTCTGGTGGATGTTTCATTCCCATGGGAAGCAGGGTGGCACTGAACAGTGGGCCACTAACTGTGGCATAAAGAGAGGAAAGTCAGGTAGGAAGAATTCCTGTGAGGCTTAAAATAGAGATAGGCTCACACTTTCCATCGTGATATTTCAGAGCTTTTCAAGGGTGATGGCCATGACCAGGCTGCTCATAAGGCCATGCTGCAAAATCTGAACTGCAAACTCCTCCCTTAGTGGAGAAAGGCTGGGGGGGAATTAGCTTTGTGGCACAGCTAATCTCTGCTACCTTGGTTAATCCTTGCAGCCTGTTGCAGAAATAATTCAGTTGCTGTGGGACCCAGACCTTAAACAGCTTGACTGACATCAGCCAAAAAGCCCAAAAAAACCTGCAGAAAATCTCTTTCAATAACTTACAGCATGTACTGTCTTTGCCGTGTCACATCCTCAGTTTTTGTATGGCAGTGGCAGGTTAACAAGCAAGCTGATTGTGGCTCAGCCACTGGACAAGAACCTCAAATCAGCTTTTCTCTAAGCACATGCTCAGCACCAAAATCTAAGGAAATTTGTTTTTCTGCACAAATCTCAGTAGAGTTGAGGCAGGATTTTTTCTAGAACAAGGATATAAATTATGGTAGTTATGAACTCCTATTCTCCTTCTTTCCTTCTCCAGTAACAGGATTTTTTTTTTAATAGGATGAAATAGAGCTAAGTGTATTTTTGTAGATTTATAGGTACTTGCTTTAAAAAAAAATTTGGTCCAGGCTATGTCCATGAAATGCTAGATCATGTCAATCAACTTCTCAGCATTGTGCACTGCCAAAGCAATTTTTCTTTAAGTGCTGGAAAAAGTAATTGGGTTTGAATTGCAAGTTGTTGTTCTCTTGTGTTCAATACAATATTTCACTGTTCTCTTTTCAAGTAATTTTTCTCTTTCTAAGTGGTATCTCTCATGTCTTTACACCAGAGCTTGATATCCATCCTTTTGGTTCAGGTTCACATCCTGGGAGACTTTGCAGAACCTGGGTGTGTGAAGATTTAAGGCCTTGCTGCTTCTGACGTAGCCAATGTGGTGCAGTAAATACATCTGCCTCTGTCTGGAGAAGCTTTACTTTTACTGCATGTGAGGGACTTAAAAAAGATCTCTGAATTGTGATTTTAAACTCTGCAACAGTGTAAGTTCCTTCCACAACCCAGGTGAGTGTGGACATTTGAAGCACAGACACTGCAACAGTGTTTTTCCTGACAAAGATGTATTCACACTGAAAGGGAAAAAAGATGACTAATATTGCATGCTAGAATAAAACAACATATGGAGTTTGTTCCTGGTTGTTGATAGGCTTCCTGGGCTGTGAATGATAATGTGTGTGTGACAATGGAGAAACAAGCTGTTTCTCCAAGGATGGGTTGTGACTGTCCTGTGCCTTTATAATTTTCTCTGTGAGCACCCCTGGACTTCACAGAAGCACAGGAGCAAAGCCTGGAGCAGTGGAAAGCACTGAGTCCCTCTGCCTGCTCCTTGCTAGCACACAGGGTTCACTGCAGGACTGGAGTGACCAGAGCTGGGGGATGTGGTGTCACAGTGCCAAGGCAGAGCCAGCTCAGCTCAATCAGCAAGAGGCACGGGCTTACCAGGGAGGAAAAGACTTGCACAGCTCCCGGGGTGGGATCTGTGCTCCCACTGCACAGCAGGAGCCTGGGTGTTCCATCTCCCCTGCTGCCCCAACAGCATCACAGCTGTGCCTGTCACCTCTCTGGAAGTAGCAGCACAAAGTGCAGGCACTAAGAATGCCCAGACACCTGGAGTCCATGCCCAGGTTGCTAAGAGGGCAAAACTCGGCCTGCTTCTCTTGAATCATTGTGATTTAGTGGCTCCCAGAGAGCAACCATGGTCCCCATTCTGCAAAACTTGAAAACCTGTTTAACCTGAGCCTCCAGAGACTCTCCCTGGCTGGGCAGGCTGCTCCCCTGAAGGAAGCTGCCGAGGGAGTATTAATGCTTGGGAAGAGGAGGGGCAGGCACTGATCTCCTCTCTGTGCTGACCAGTGACAGGACTGAGGGAGTGGCCTGAGGTTGTGTCAGGGGAGGTTTAGGTTGGATATCAGGAAAAGGTTCTGCCCCCAGAGGGTGGCTGGGCTGGAACAGCTCCCCAGAGAAGGGGTCACAGCACCAGCCTGGCAGAGCTCAAGAAGAGTTTGGGCAATTCTCTCAGGCACATGGTGTGACTCTTGGGGATGGTGCTGAGCAGGGCCAGGAGTTGGGCTTGATGATCCTTGTGGTCCCTTCCAACTCAGCAGATTCTGTGATTCTGTGATCAAGGCTAAAATCCAGCAAAGCTGTATCCAGCTGAATCTGTACAACTCAGTTAATGAACTAATGCAATCTTGTGTATGATATTCTTTCACCTTTGTTTAATTACCAAAAGTACTTCTTAAAAAGGGAGAAAACCTCTTGAGAACGAGAACAAAGTTTATTTTGGAGTCATTGCCAATTAAATATTTTCATCATAATTAGATGCATGCTACATTCAACTTGTGCACAGAACCATTTTTTTTTTTTAACCAATTACAATTTTTTTTCCAGTTTTTCCACAATCTCTCAGAGTAACAGGGAGATTAACATTCTGAATGATAAAAACCACGAGCTAAAATTATAATAATTAACTCCAACATTGCATGTAATATCAAGAGAAAACTTTCTTATTATGTATGTTGTCTTTAATTATAATTTAAATGTTTGAAAAGGATAAATTAATTATAGTTTTATTCTGAGATTGGCAAAACTCAAAAACATAAAGCTGATAGAGGATGCTCTGGAGAACATCCTACCCACCATTCAATTTAAACATCATTTAAGAGCCCAGCCTCCTGATGAGTTGCTTAGATTTCCAGATCATGATATTCCCTTGTCATTAAAAGCACAGTGTGAGACCAATTTCCAGACCTTGTGGAAACTTCAGTAACTTGAAATAGGAACGCTCAGGTCATCATACCTGGCATTTTCGAGTAACTCTCTTCTGGGGGCTTTCATACATTAATTTATCTTTTCAGCATGTGGGTTACTGTGGCACAGGACTGACAGGGCTTTTGGACCTCATCTTCAGCTCATTTGTCATGAGCAGCCCATAATCTGTGCAGAAGCCCAGTGTCACCCTTACTGCCACGCTGCAGACCCTTTCAAGTGCTACAGCAAAACAAAAGAGAGCAAAAATGACAGTGCCCTCACTAATCAGAGACTTGCAGATCTAACACTGTTTATAATGTATCTGCTGCTGTTCCTTCAGTAAACAGAAGCCACTTTTAATAATTATTTCTTATCAATAAGCTTAGATAGGTTTTACAAGTCATAATATCTATCACATGCCTAATTAAATGAATTAGGGTTTTTTTATTGCTGCTGCCAATTACAAGTGATCTTCAGAACATTCCTGAAGTCTCTAATTATAACTTATCTCTGTCTATTTGTATAATGGCTGAGTGTTGTGCCACTGAAGAGCAAACTCATATAATCAAATAACCTGCCCTTTAACACTGTTGAATTAATAAGGGTTGTATAAGTCCAAGTTTACAATTAAATGAGTCCTGGGGAAGATCCATGAGGCCAGGAGANATAATATAAAAAGAAACAAAAAAGGAAAGGAAAAAAATATGAGAAGAGGAATGCAGCTTCTGCAGCCATTAATAAACAAAAACTCTGCAAAGTGGCTCTGAGAAGGTGGTCTGAGCTCAAGTCAAAAGCATCAAGTATCAAGTCAAATTTCAGCTGCATTAAAGGTTTTTGGGGACTCTTTCAGCAATGCTACTTTGAGCAGTTTTATGATTTTTTTTTTCCATATGAGTGGACATTTTGATGGAGAGAAATGCCTCTTGATGCACTTTATCATCTGAACATACATCATTCAAGCCTGTGTTTCCTTCCTTTGATTATTATTTCTCCAGTTTTAGTTCAGGTTCAAAAAGTTAAAGTAGTGTCAAGTGATCCTTCTGTATCATCGACTGTGGCTGAGCTGCCTCACAGACAGGGCCAGTTTGTCCCAGTAACCAAAGCAATAACATTTTATCCTGGTTTCTATCAGCTGTTAGGCAGGATCTGCTTGTGCCATCATCAGATGCTTTTGTTTCTCTTATGGTTAAACTCAGATTGAATCTTGAGAGGTTTACTCTGAACTGCAGACGCAGTGGGCTGAGCTGAGCATCACTCACAGCTCAGGACACCCTTTACAAAGCAGAGGAGGTAAGCAGCCCAAAGTAACATTTTCCATTGGACTGGCCACAGCATTTCCATGAAGGGATCCTTGCTGCCGCAGGGTTTCCCTGAGGAGGGTTGTGACTCCAGTCCCAGGCACTGCCACCACCTCTGCTCTCACAGCTGACTCAAACCCTGAAGCACCTGATAAAGAAATTTTCCCTGAGGGCAGATGATAAAGGATTCCTCTTGCTTTAAATCCCTTTATAGAGAGCACAGACTGCCAGCATTTGCCCCGGGCAGGGTGTTGCCAGCCCAAGTCAATCTCTTGGAACACAACCAGCACTAAATGCTTTGCAGCCCCCAGCAGAAGCTTCAGGAAATGATGCAGCCATCCAGTGCTGGCAGCTCTCCTCTCTTCCAGGCCCCTCAACAGAAATGCAATTTGCCTAAAGGGAAATGCAGATTTTGTGGTTTGATCTTTAGCATTATTATAGAGGCCAATCCATAATGAAGCAAGGGAATGGCTCTGTGGAAGTTGTAAGCCCTAGGAAAAAGTGTTCAGCTTGTACTTGATACAATTAATGTCTGGTGAGCTTGAGGAACACCTTGGAGGTTTCCTTCCCTTATGTAGTTTGGAATTTTATATCCTGTTTGGGTGGAAGAGTTGCTATTTCTGATTTAGGGTAGAAATCCTAGCTTGGACCAGGTTTTTCTTGTGCCAAAGCAGTGGCAGAGCTGTGCTACATCAGTGTGTGTCACTGTGCAGTGCACAGTCACCACGTAGTGCACCTGCTGCAGAACTGCTCCCATATTGCATGGCAAAACCAGATTTAATCCATGGAGGCCTCTGCCTGTTCCCGTGAACTTTTCCACTCTGCAGACATTTGCAAGTGTAATCTGTTGTCTGTCACATGGGACATGATTCCAGCAGCCCTGGCCACGTGCCTGATACAGGCAGCTTTTCAGAGTGAGACAGAGCAGGATGTGCTCCATCATCCCTTGTGCCAACCACTGCAGGTTGGGCAGAGGGGAGGAGCAGGCCCAGGACCACAGGTCTGTGCTCTAAAAGAGCAGTGTAACAGCAGCATCTCTTGTGCTCTTCACAAGCTGGAAGTAAAGGGACAATATCAACTTATTTAATTTCACCTATGGTGGTATTTGAAATGGATTCTCTTAAATAATAAAAATATCATTTGAGCAGTAGCTATTGTGGAAGTAAATATTGGTCCTTTTTCCTTTTTTTCTTTACAAATGCTAAGAAAAATTAGTTCAGAGTGACTTGTGAAATACAGAAAAAGGTTTTGGCTGACTGGGCAATGAACATGGACACATTAGATCAGCAACTTACTACAGTGAAAAGAACAACAGAGTGGAGAATCATCCCTTCCCTGCAACTAGTAATCAGACAAATACAAAGTTTGACTTAACACAAAGCTGGAAAATATTGTAAAAGGCAAAGGACTATAAAGGTTTTGCAGAGACCTGTGAGAGGAGATGTGACTCTAGAGTGCTGGCCATTGTACTTTGGTCCACAGGTCCCAGGGATCCCTCACATGGCTGACTAGTCCTAGGGGATGCACAAATGGGGCTAAGAACAGGGATTTACTTCCTGGCAGTCTTGCATTTCTCATCATATTCCTCTACCTCTGCTGGGGAATGGCTGAAGATCAACAAATTCCAGAAGCTGATCACTGGAAAATGTTCAGGAACTGGCAGGGCATGTATTTCTTTTTTTCTTCCATATGGTTGTGCTCACCCCAGAACCAGTCAAGAAGAGCCTACTTGAAAAGGCAACAAGAAAGAAAAGGAGAGAAAAAAAAGCATCTGGCTGGGGTCCTGGTCAATAAGAACATGTGCCCTGCATCCCCAGGACTGATGGCCCCAGGCATCTGTATCCTGTCCCCCTGGGGCAGTGGCTGCTTTCCCAGTTTACTTCATCCATCTGGAGCCAGCTCTTGGCTTGTTAAGTATTTGTGCTGAGGTCTCACAGGCAGAAGACCCCACAGGGGAGGGATGTAGCCTGGGATGCCACTCCAAGACTGGTTGTAGGATAAAGAAGGCTGAGCTCAAACAGCTGGGCTACACTGAAATTCAGTGTCTGTACACACACAGCTTGTTTTCTTCTCCCTCAGTAGCACCACATCTGTAGGAATGCACAGTGACCAAACTCCATTACTTCCCTTTTAATCCAGCCCCTGATTTACAAGCCAGAACATTGTTGCCACTTTCCAGGACTGTGCAGGTGCTGGTTCTGTTTTCTGATGGAAATGATGAGGCAAACTGCTCCAGCCATTCTTCTTATTCATTTTTCCTAATGCATCCAGGTCCCTCCCTGTCACTTAGCCATGGCTTCAGCAGGATTTTCACTGAAGCTGAGAGAAGCAGTCTGTGCATGTCTAAGCATGTGTACATATATGTACACCTATATGGACATGTAAGGGAAGCATTTCCCTCGGCAGGCAACAATTCAGAGAGTTCAGAGCATCACTACTGATGATCCCAGCCAGGCAATCCAGGCAATAACTTGGCTTGGCTGGAGGTCAAGAAGCTCTGTCTGTTGTCTGTGAGCAGAGCCAAGCCAGGCACATTGGGATGCCAGGGATTGTTGAGCAGATCTGGGAGCTGGAGTCAAACCACAGCTACCAATGGTTGGCCAGGGAGGTTTGAGCTCTGGTTTGCTGGGGTATCCCTCTTTGGGGATAACCAGGAACAGTCACAAAGACTGGAGCACACTCTGGGTTGCACTGGTGTTGTGAGGCAGAAGGCTGCTTATTAACCCGTGGAACCTCACACATCAACAAGGTAATACTAAATGCCTTGAAGTTGCCTCACAACCACTTGGAGAGTCTCTGAGGATCTTCCATGTCATCACAAGGGCAGGATGCATTTCAAGTGTCCTCTTCAGGTCCTCTGACTATCCAAAGGGATGGTGCTCAGACACTTATGATTGGGATAGCTGAGAGAAGTAATTACTGTAATTACACTTGTATCTGTGTGCTGCAGTACTAACAAGCCATATTGCATTTGCTGTAGCTAAGAAAGCCAGTGGAGATAAAGGCCAACCACAATTAGCAGCTCACAGGGCTGCTCCTGGAGCTGGTGCAGTCTATTCCTCTAGTTTGGCTATTCAGGTAAATTTTCTTGCTGGCAGCTCCAGCTGACACTCAGTGCATTGCCCTGCTGTTTTCTCCTTCTAAGCTGTGAATTAACTGAGTCCTGTGGC
This sequence comes from Ploceus nigricollis, assembly GCA_013399945.1. Taxonomy (NCBI): domain Eukaryota; kingdom Metazoa; phylum Chordata; class Aves; order Passeriformes; family Ploceidae; genus Ploceus; species Ploceus nigricollis. Next base: position 255,981 of record VXBC01006779.1, on the reverse strand, counting down.
CATAGGTGAGGTAAAGTTCACTGATCTTTCATGCCCCTTGACAGGACCAGGCACATGAACATGCAGCTCCACTTCTTAGAGTGAAAGGCCGAATTTGTATTTCGCAAAGGAAAGGATTAAAATGCCATCAAAGGTGAAAGAATAAATTTTCAGGGTGAAAACTTCAATTTCAATGAAATTATAGCAGTAGACCTAGATAAATGTGAGGGTGGGTTGGCAGTAAGTTTGGAGGCAGTCCATTTGCTGATTAAATTTGATTTTATACGTATAGCCACGCTAAACCCCAATTATCCTTATTCAGGAAAAGCACCTGGATTAATCAGACCTGCCACATCCATCTTTTTCTAATGCTTATTTCACTGGCTGTGACTCCTACAGAGGAAAATTTCACCAACTGATTAGTTTTACAGCTCTCCTATTCCTAAGCTGCAAGTAGGAAGAGCCAATATCAGATCTCCCCACTTTCCTCCCTCCCTTCCCAAACAGGCTGGAAGAGTTATCTGCAGGGAAATTGGGAAACCTGCCTTCCAGCAGGGCTCCTGGGAGCGTGGGGCCAGGGGTGCATGCCCAAGGTGTGTGGCAGTGCTGGGCTTTCTCCCTTGTTCCATAAGTGATGTCACAAAAAGTGAGATATTGCCATTCTTTCTGCAGGTGAGGAGCGTGGTAGGATGCAGTGTGGGGGTGAAGGCAGGAGTTTGTTTTGAGATGCAGAGCCCCAAGATCCGGTGCAACAAGTGACAGACAGACACACGTGGCACCAGAGCTGCCTCTGTCAGGGTGCCCCTCCACGGGTTGTGTTGCAGGGAAAAGGATGGGATGGGAGGATAAGGTGTTGGGAACAACAGTGGGACTGAGCTGGCCAGCTGTACACTATGGGCAGGGGTGGAGCAGCTGGGGACTGGCTCACTTCACTGATCTGGGCTCCATCAGTGCTCCCACCCCCCCTGGACCACTAGGTCTGGAATGTCATCCTGCTCCCAGCCAGTGCTAACCTTGTGCCAGTGAAGAGAGGATGCCTTTAAATCATGTACCTCAGCAAGAGGCAGTTCTGGCTCTTCCCACCGTGAGAGCTGGGCTGTCTGAGGGATGCAGGATGAAGAAACACCCAGCCAGGCTCTCTAATTGTTTCTGGCCACTGAGTGACTGTAACAGCCCGTGGATTCTCAGGCTATTCCCTGCTAATTGAAATGGCTGTGGAAGAACAGACTTTGCTGCTACTCAGACATCTCTTTTGAGCCAAAGGAAATCTATCCTTTATAGTTTCCTCCAGCAAGTGAGATGACATCAGCTCTGTGGGTGGACAAATGTATTGAAAACCTGTCAAAATTCATAGTATTTTCAGAGGTGCAGATATGCTTGAGCTAGAAATGCTGTTATAATCAGCTAATGTCAGCTCCTTTCTATCACAAAGGTTGGAGAGTCTCACCCAGGCAGTTTGACAATTTCCAAATCTAGAAAAATTGAATCTAAAGTCAGAGCTGAACTGCTCAGCAAGAAGGTCATTAATACTGAGACAGATGAGACAGAATAGATTCTCCATAGCTTATTTTTTCTTTTTCTTATAACTACATGACTTTCCTTCTGATAATCCGATATTAATGAGAATTATTTTACTGATCTAAAATGTGATAACTGGTATCTTGTTGTCTGTATCACATAGAAAATGTGAATGCTTTGTTCTGCCTTTGGCATCCACAAATCTTTGGAGCATGGGATGTCTGAGAAGTGGGTTTGTGGGCTGCGTTTCAAGATGTGTGACAAACCTTCTTACTGGGAACCTGTCAACATATTAAGGAAAGTCTGGATGCTTGTGTGCATTTGTTTGGCTGCAGATGAAGTTTTGGCAATGAAACAACATGTCCTGAGGACATGCATGGATGGGTTTCATAGCACCCAGTCTGCAGTAGGAAGGGCAATTTGGAGAAGGCCAAAAATCTTCCCCTTTTTGATATTCACATTCACTGTACCTTTCTCTTTCTCTGTACCTTCCCCCTGTGAGTAAAGAACATGGCTGTGTGCTTCCTTTATTAAACAACTCCAACTTTCTTTTCTTCATATGAAGAATTATTGTAGCCCTCCTGCCCTCTTGTTTCCCAGAACATGTTTTCCTTTGGTTCTGATGGATCCGTTTGCACCATTGAAACTCAATGCTCTGAAACTTCACATGAATTTTATAGTCATGCAATAAGATTTTGAAAGTTAATAACATATTGTTATGGAGAAGAAAAGCACTTGAAGAAAAGCATGGGAAATTACACACAGATCAGAAGTTCTGAAAGATTTTGCAAGTTCATAAAGCCTTATAAATACAAAATGAGTTTCTCAAAGGGGCAGTCTGAGCACCTCCCAAAGGCAGGAAGATCATTGTGTAAATAGTCTGAGCACGGTGCAATGCTTTCTGCACACCTCCTGGCAATGCAAATGCTCACAGCCCTTTCCTCACAGGTCCTGGCTTCATAAGCAGCCACCAGCACAGCTTGTATCTTTGCTGGATTTCCCAGCCTATTTTTGAAGAGCTGCCTGCCTTCTATTCCATGCACAGCTTTGCAGTTCCCAAAGTGTCAAATCTAGGATGGGATTTCCACCCCCACTCCTCCCCCTACCCTTTACTGCATCACTGCCAACTCCACAGAGTGTCTGATCTCTCCCCAAGCCAACCTCTCTCACTTCACAACTTTTTCCCTTGCAGTTTGAGCTGGGTTCCCAGTGCAAGCTCAGTCTGTTATTTCCTAGAAGACAAAGAGCCCAGCAAGGGGGAAGTATTTTAGGGCCTATTCCTCCTTATTTTCTTTCTTTGCTTCAATCTGGTATCAAAACCCCTTTTAAAAGCATCTCTCCTGCTCTTCACAAATATTCAGAATAATTTGACTTCCCCCCTCTTCTCTGGAAAGATTTTTCTTTTCTCTCTGTCACTCAGGCATAGGCAAAAATCTAATACTGATATTCCTGCTGAACAGCTCTTGCCTGCTATGATGGACTTGAAGATAGTACAGCCACCAGGACTGAGGGCTTGGTGACACTGGGTGAGTTCAGCCAGAATTTTGTGCTGTGTGCCATTGTGCCCACATGCAGAGCTGGGACTTCCTGGCCAAATATGCTTTGGCTGTGACAAAAGTGCAGACAAGACATGAGAGAATCTTGACCTATTGAGGAGGCAGATAGAAGAAAGTCCCCATGAGCTAATGGGAATATGATGCAAAATATCCAGGCCCAGACCAGGAGACAAGGGTCTTTGGATCCTCCTGGTGAACAGCCTGTGAATGCCAGTGCTGCTAATTAGTTGAGGGAGATGCTGTTTTAAATAGAAGAGCTGACTGAATCTTTTTTGTGGCAGATAAGCCTACAATGAGTTTAGTAATTTCCTCTGTAAGAGCATGGTGATATTTGTAAAGCTGGTTTTAATTGTTCATTATTGTTAATTACTTGGGTTTTTTTTAAAGAGACAGCATTATGAAAGAATTGAACTATATTGGAAATTATCATCAATCAGAATGCTCCCTTCAAGCTGGCTGCCAGGGAACATTGTCGAGGTAGCAGACACATGTACTTTTAACCAGCAGTGATTTTTCAGGCTGACATGAATTTAGAGCACTCACGTTTTTATTTTCATCATGTTTTTATTGTAAACAGCTTCCTTTCCCTCTGTCCATGGGACAGGGGACTGTAGGACTTTGCCCCAGACAGGGAGAAGTGATTCTGCAAAGCCCAGACTTTGTCTGTATTGCTGTTCTCAGCAGGAGAGTGACCCACAACACGTGAAATATATTCCTGTGTCAGAAATCTGCCCATCTCTAACACGTGGGGAGCTGCAGCAGACTAACAGCTGATGCTTCATCGCTCCTGTCCAAATGTTGTTGCCCACATGCTTGACAGTAAATTAGCTGCTAATAATGGATCACCAGACTCTTCTGGAGTGAAACATTTACAAGAAGCGACATGCTGCCAAGTTTAAGTCTGGGAACACAAGGCAATTTCAAACCTGTCATTTCCTCACAGAAAGGGGATTATTGCTTTGTTATCAACAAAGATACTATGTTATGTAGCTTTCCTGCCCTTGAATTATTTAGGTCACATGGGATGGCCATGGGTTATATTGAAAATTGCATCTTTTGGGTCTGTTTATATACCAGATGTAAGTCTATATAAACATCCAGTGTGGAATTCACTGGCTATGTGCACACCCAGTGCAGGTGCACAGACCACATACATGCAAGTCTCTGTGCTTACAAACTTGCCAATTGCCTCAGACAGCCCCTGTAACAGAGATTTATTGCCAGCTGCCCCTGTTCCTGGCAGTAAAGGTGCCTCCTGTGATAGGTACAAGGAATCAGTGGCTGAAGGGAAAGTTGGCAAGTACCCCTGCTTCATCCTTCGTGCCATAAGCCTTTGGTTTGTGTAGCTGAACCTCACTGCTTTGTCCAGTGAGAGGTGCTCTGAGAGCCACCTCTTGATCACAGCTTTTCTATAGCTGTGCTTATTTCTGCTCATCAGCACATAAAGGACCTGGTCGATGATAAAGTTGCCAGTTCGTGGGGGGTAAGGATTGTGCTGTTCCATCAAGAAGGCAGCAGCTGATCCCACTTTGATTTTGGGCGAGCCGTCTTGTACTCCCTGCTGGGCTTTGCAAGAATTTCTGTGGATGCTGGTGCTCAGAGTGTACAGAGCTTCCAGTAATGCATTCACATGCCTGTGCTGCAGAAAAGCAGGAGATGGATTGGACCTCGTTTGTAAAACATTTGAAATCCTAAATCAGAAAATGTATCTCAGCCATGTTCTGGCTTTCCAGAAAAGCTGACTGTCCCTTTTACTAGTTAAAGGACAAGAACTGTGGTAACAAACTCATAGTAAACTACTGGTTTGTAGAAAAAAAATTCTACAATTTTAAGCCTTGTTTCAATTTTGTTATGATATTGAAGCATACAGTGATAACAAGACATACTAATATTTTGTTTGTATTTGGTAATTAACAATATAAATATTCTCAGGGTGCTCTCGAGTCTTTTCTTTTGCACATTCATTTACTCTGCTTCCCAGTCTTTAGTTAAACTGGCTTGAAAAATCACATTTTTCAGAATGTGCATGTTTCTTGAGGAACAGTTTTAACTTGAATATAAGTTGATTTCTTGCAGCTCTTCAAAAGCTGAGAATTTATGCAGAGTATTCAAGGCTAATTTCCTGTAGTTTTCCAACTGAGGCTGTCATGATGATCTACAGAAAACAGCAACCAGCCTTACATGAGATATAGCAATGATTCCATCTTCTTGTGTAGTGAAATAAATATGTATGTGTGATGTATCTACACATCTATAGTATATACCCTGTACATATGTCTTTGGCACTTCACTTAAATATGTCAGTTAAAATAATGTGTTTGAATATTTAGACTATCAGCAAAACACTGGGAGATGATGAACTTTGAATAAATTCTGATAGTTAATATGCATATGCATTTACCTTTGCAGGGCAGTACCTGCCTTACAAAATGGTGTTGTACTGCAGAATTGCCTTTGATTTACAGCACTACCAATGTGCTGATTGACTCAAAGGAATTGAGACAGCAGGTCTGGCTCTGGCATAAGATTAAATGTATTTCTTTTAACTGTTTCTTTCTAAGTGCAAGGCAACTGCACCAGTAAAGAGGCACTGGCATGTTTTAAAAAGGCATTTCCCTCACAAAAGCAGGTATAAGTCATAGGAAATCTAAATTTGTCGCTGCATGAAAATCAGAGGGTAAAGAGAGGCTGTTTGGAGGGCTCATTGAGAATTCCTTTTAGGAAGCTTTTCATCAGTAAATCTGTAGACATCATCGCTTCTTACTCTAAGCCAAGCAGGAAAAAACATTATGTTTTCCTGTCAATGCCTTGGATTAAAAATGACTAAACAAGCATTTGTGGCAGGTTAATTGCTCCTTGGGTACTTGCAGCCCCTGCACGGAGTGGGTGTGAATATTAACTCCAGCAAGCAGCAGCTTTCCACGCGGGGAGGCCGTGGCAGCCAGGCGTAGATGGTCCCCAGCAGGCTCCTACCCAGACAGCGTGTGCAGCACAAGGTCAGCTCGACCTTCCTCCCCTGCTCCCTTATTATTTCAGCTGTTCCTTGTCTGAATCAAGGAATCTGCTCCCAAAGCAACACTGAGGTGAAGAAAGGGGAGGGCAAGGGGCTTGGAGTAAAACTATTATTCTTTAAAGAGTTCATAGCATGAATCCTACCTGTAAAACTATGGCACAAAAATGTTTAGTCAATGTTTCAAACCCACCTGTCTATCACACAGGCACACAAACACAGCTTCTCTTTCCTCCAAAGACCTATATTCATATTAAAGCAAAGAAATGGTGCACTAACATTTGTATTCACCTCAGATTAGTTGGAGAAGCATGTACTTACACTTGGAGATTGTCAGGATTATACACAATCAAAGCAAGAATTGTGTTTTTATGACTGCATATAAATATGTGCCCTAGGGCTTTGTTTCCTCTTGGTATTTCATTCTGCTCAGATCTCCAGCTCTCTGAGTGTGTGCACCCCTGGAAATGTGGGGGAACACTGTAGGAGAAGTGACAGCAGAACCAAAGAGTGGCCAGGGCTGGTCTTTCCACTCAGGTTTTGAGATTATTCTGAGGAGGCTGCCTTGTCTGCTCTCCAGAGGCTGTCAGCATGAGTGGCACTTGGATACAGTCAGGTTACTTGGTCTGATCAGGGATGTAACATTAGAAATTGAATGTGCAGTAATCTTTCATACTCATCCAACCTCTCATTGCTTTTGTGCCTAATACAATGTTACTGCATTTATTCTTGCAATGCTGTCTTGGAGCAGGGTGGTTCTGTGGTCCTTCTTCTGCAGGGAGGGAGCTGAACTGCAGAGTCACCTGGGGAAGGTCAGGCAGGAAAACTGCAGGCAGGAAAGGGAGCAGGACTGCCTTCTTAAAACCTTAGAGACATTCCTACCCTGGAGGCTAATCCTGGGGGAATGAGGATTGAGCAGGGCAGGCACACAGGTGTGGAGTGACTCACTTTTACCTTTCCAGTGCCCTACACCTCCTCAGATGCCTGAGTGTCAGCAGCAGGTACCCGGTACCAGCCGCATTCTTGGGATGCATATTGGTGACTTGGTCCTGAATTTGGGCATCCAGGAAAAGGACAAAGCCTGCTTTGGGAAGGGGCCAGGGAGACAACTCCAAGATGCATCTTATCAGCTGAGATTTTTTCAGTGATACGTTATCATTGCTTTGGACCCTGTCATATGGTTCTTTCTTACACATAAATTCCTGCTTTGCTTTGCTTTCAGTTTTCTTTGCTGTCCCCAGAGATTAATGCAGCTCCTTGTGTGGATCCAGCTGGACATGGAGCACAGGAGGGAGGTCATGGCCTGAGATTTAGTTTTGATCTTGACCTCATCCCTAGTTTTAATTTTGTGACCAGAATGGAAATCAAGTATAAATGTATGGACTTTGAGTCTGTCTTAACTTTCTGACATATCTTAATAGTGACATCCTTCTTGACACTGCAACATGAAGAATTCTGCACCAATTAATTTCGTACCTGGTGTAACTTTGGCTTTTAGCTCGATTTAGCCCCATGGACCAGATCCCATCTGCCTTTGTGGGTGAAGGGAGATGCAGATGTCTCAAAAAGCAGCCACAGAGCCAAGTTTGCAGTGACCAGTCAATACTTGATGTAAATAACTAACTGCAGTCACCCAGCAGCAGTCCCCAGGTTTGTTATCTCGGCTGGCCCAGCTGGAGGGCATGAGGGCTGCAGCCAGGGCTATTTCCAGGGCCATCCTGCTGCCCTGCAGTTAATTTCAGGGTGTGCTCCTCTGCAAAGTTGGCAGATAGAGTGTGATAGCACCTACTGAAAGACATCAGTTGTATTCCTTTGCAGGCTTTTCTTTTTCCTTTTCCTCTTGTGCTATTTTTACTCTGGTTTGAACCAGTGTTTAATTTGCGTCTTTTCACTTCTTGCCTCTAATAACAACTCTCTCTCTCATCTCACTGCTTTGCCTGATCATCCTTCCTCCTTCTTTGTTAGATGTCTGGTTTCTCATATTCTCCTTTCTTCTCCCCCCCTGTCTTGCACACTCCTCCTCACATACATTCTCATGTATTGTTTATCTGCACAGCTCCCCAGGACGTGCTCAGTAAGTGTCTTAAGAGGCAGGGGAGAGGGTCACAACCCTGCCAGCTGCTTGGACATGTGTACACACAGAGAGCCATTTCCACCAGGGAGGCAGGCTCATGTCTGCCAGTGGAAGCCAGCTTTGGTAGCCCAGCAGTGCCAAGCAGGCAGTGCATGCAGCCTGCTGCCTCTTGATGCAAAATGTGCCCCTTTAGCCATTACCTTGTCCCTCTGTTTGCCCTCTTGTTCTGTTTCCATTTCAGCAGTGTTTTGATGGCATTTTCTAAGAGGAGTCTCTTGTGCAAGGCACAGTTAGCACACTGCATCCCTGTCAGCTGGAGCTACAGATGTGAGCTGGCAGCCTGGAGGAGGAGGGTCTTTGCAAACCCCTGCACCAGCTCCATGGCCACACGAGGCTCTGGGTCACTGGGCTCACTGGACCCCTGCTTTCTTTTGATCAAGCTGTTGCAGTGGTGCCACACCTTATTCTTGACCTCAGCCCCTGAACCTGCTCCTTTGCAGAGGCGTTTCAGACCTATAGAAAGTGTAGAGCATGAGGAGTCCCTGCATGGCAGTTGGAATTCATGGGGTGTGGTTTCCTCTGCACTGGTCTGCCACAGCTGGCTGACTGTGGTCTCTAGGGGAAAAACTCTGCATTTTGCTTGTTGTCTGTCCCAGTGTCCCATTTCTGACATCTCTGCAGTGTGTCCCCTGCTTGAAGGACTTTTGTGGTCTCTCATACCCAGAGAGTTATTTTCAGGCTCATCTGCCTGTCCTCTACCACTCAAACATACTTGGTCATAGCACAGCACTGGCTTCAACAAAATGGTACAGGATTGCAGCAAGATTGCCAAAACTGTGTTTTCCACATGAAAAGGGCAGCCAAGCTTGCCACTGGTTTTCTGTCTTTCTGCCTTTTATCCCTCGGGCAACAAGCAGGCTCCTCACCCACTTGTAATTAAACATTGAGGGGACCTTCAGCTACCTGTGTTTGTGTAGCTCCCGATGGCAGCAGGTTCCTTCAGACAGGTGTGGGGCTGTGGCACCATCCCCAGGCAGTTCCCCCTGTTCTCTGGGGCTCTTCTCAACCCACTGCAAGGCTCCAAGGCAACAGAGTTCAGTGGAGGGAAGAAGTAAGAGTACCAACAAGGATATTGCTGGGTGGCTCCACATACAGCTGGGATTTATCTCCCATCTAGCCAGCTCATGCATGCACACATGGATTTTGGGTTTTCAAAGAGTGGGAGTAGTCTGGTCAAGTTTTCCTTTTGCATTTTCAATTTCCTTCTCTCCACCCCCAACAAACATCTCTCTCTAGCAGAAAACACCAGAAGAGCAGTGTACCTACAATCTGCCAGATGAGTGACCACCTGCTGATCAAAAAACCCTAAAGGTAATCACAGGCCTGTTTATTTATTCTTGTATTGTTAAAAAGAGCTGAGAGCCTGTCTCAGCAGCAGTGATTTAAGTGCTCCTTCAACCCTAAATGCTGCCAGACCCACCCTGAAGGAGCTTTCCGTGCCATCCCAATGGTGTTGGGCCAGCCCTCGGTGACTGTGTGTCCTCTGTCACTCAGGATGGGGCAGGACAGGTCTCACAGCACCACAGCCTCGTGCTGGAGTCAGCGTGGTCCCATCACCTGTGGATGGAGGTGGCTGCTGCCACCACTGATGAGAAGATTGGGGTCTGACAGCCACGAGCTGGAGCAGACACAATAGTTGTCTAGGTGGTTAAGTAAGACTGTTTTTTCCCGTTTCTATGGGAGTTCTGAAGAATTTGTAAACTGTTTTCTTGCTTGCTGTTTTGGAACAGAAATTAAAATCTCAAATGGTTGATGGCAGAGCTGTAAAGGAAACAAGAAGTCTGGATAACCTCAATATTTCATCTTTGATTTTGACTTCCTAACATTTTATTTACTTCTTCAGAAGCCAAGAAATCAGTTAACATGCAGAATAAAAGTGTTTATTAAGAACAGAAAGGAAGAAAAGTTTTTCTATGTTCTTTTTCTCACAAAAGGTCTAAACGTACAGCAAAGAAACATTAAAAAAAAATAAAAGAAAGGAAGAAACTGATGGGTGAGAGGAATAACTGATGACTGGAGGGTGTGTAGGGAATGTGCTCTTTGTGTATCTACTATATCATGAGCCAAAGCTAAGAGTCAAACTGAAAGACATCCGATTAGTGAACAACCTCTCCATTTAAGTACATTCAAAAAAGTCAAATTATAGCAGGAAGAATCTGGGCTCGCCTCCGTCTCTGCCCCAAAATATCATTGTTCATTCTCACAGCCTGGCCAGAGGCCAGCTGCTTCCAGGCTTTTAGCCACAGGGTGTATTTAAAAACCATTCTGTGTCCCTGTTTTCCTGTCAGTCCAAGTGAAATCACTGTAAACAACCATTTTCAAGTGTGCCCATGTCCAAACAGAGGCTGTTGCTGGGCTCTCTGGGGTTGGTTGGGGCATGGGGCAGAAAGGATGAGGAGCTCCAGAGCAGAGCACTCCAAGTTTTCTCTTGCAAACATCTGCTCAAGCCTGAGAAGGGATTTTTCCAGCCAGGATCAGGATCTTCAACAAACCATGGGAATTTGTTTGAGCTCTGCACATAACACCAGTGGAAATCTGGTCAGTGGGCTCCCCTGATGGTGGCAGTCCATCACAGCCTGCTATGGGCTGGATGAAACCCCAAGGAAAAGACAAAGCTATTGCACAGAACTGTCAAAACCCCCCAGACAAAACAGGTGAGGGAGGCAAAACTCCAAGGAAAGCCTCCAGCTGTGAGAGTGTGTTTGGCCATTGTTTTTCCTGTGGATCTAGGCATGGATTTTGTGAGTTCCCCAGCCAGCCTGACTGCTGTGCGACAGCACAGGACCAGTGAAGTCCTCTCTTATTTATTTCAAATTACCTCTGCAAGAAAATTAATAAAAAATTTTTAAAAAGCCCTTTCTCCCCCACCATTTCAATTGCACAGTGGGAATAGGGAATAGTTGTTTGGGTTTGAGGGTTTTCTATATTTTCTATAGACAGGGACATTTTCCTTTGAAAATAAGTAAAGAAAGCAAGCAAGCAGTAGAAAGCCAGCTCTGATTAAATCCTAAGCCCCTCAGCTGTTGCATTCATTTCCTTGGCCCTGTTTGCCTTCTTTACAGTCTAAAAAAAGCTTCTGCACCGTGCAGGGCCCTTTTGCTGGGGAGGGCTGGGGAGTGGGATGGCAGTGGTGCTGAGGATTGCTAAACCACGGGGGCTGTGGAGGCCACTGCACTGCTCCACTCCAGCGCTTGCCCCCCCTTACCATCATTTCTGTGGCACCTCTGGGGAGCTGGTACTGCCACATCCACTGGTGTATTTCATCAAGGGAAAACAGGTCCTGGATCCCTATTCCGGTTTTGTGGCAATTCTTCTGAGCTAGGAATGGAGGATCACTCACAGAGCACAGCAGGTGCAGCCACACCCTGCTGCATTCCCTGCAATTCCTGCAGTTTGTGTGCTCAGTGCCTGATTTCCCCCGCAGGCAGAAGTCCTGCTCCCAGAACAGAAGCATTTCCAGACTTATTTCTGTCCTCTCATGTGAGAGCTACGGGCTGTGATCATGTCTCAGTAGTCAGAGAGATATATATATCTCGTTTGTAGGATGTCTCCATCTCTGCCTGGGACTGTGTTTGCTCACACACATGCACTCGCACAAACTGTAGGTGGCACTTTGAGAATTAGCAAAGATGCTGCTGTGTCCTGTGCCGAGGCATGGCTCTGTGCTCCAGCCAGGGGGAAGGAGGAACAGAAAAATGGATCAGTTACTAGGGAGAAAGGCAGAGAGGGAGCAGAGCCTCCCTGGGGAAACAACCCGCTCGTTCCTCGCTTTCACTGGGATGCGGCATTCAGCTGCTTCCAGCCTGTGGGAGAGACGTGCCAATACCCTGCACTTTTCTTTACTGTATGTTTTATTTATCTGCCTCAGAGGAGGAGGTTTGCTGTAGTTATCACCCCAGGAGTTCAGCTGGATACAAATGTTAACCAACTGGAGGGGAAACAGCTTGCTCCAAAGGTTTTATCGTTGTTTGGTACACAGCGAGCGAGTGCCAGGCACAGATTATGCATTTACAGAGCTCCTGGCCCTCTCCTGCCTGGATTGTCAGGAGAGGAATTCAAACCACACTGATCAATTTGCTGTCTGTCAGCAGCTGGGTACTGAAGGGCAACCCTGGATCGATCCATTCTTGGAGCACTGTCCTCATTTCAGGGATTACATGGTTTCCTCTGTGCTGTATTAACTCTTTAGGTGCTGGGTGTTAAGTGAGCTCTGCATGTGGTTATCACTTTTTCATGGTATCTTAGAGAAGTTTGTATATTCAGGATATGAATCTTGCACAAAGCTTGCTCTGTGGATGTTCAGTGTTGCTCTATATGGGATGGAGGCTGGCCTCTTTGATTGTGTACCAGAGGGACAGGGAGTCCCTTCTTTCATTCAGCATAAACCTAGATTTTGGAAATTATTCTGTGCTTTTCATGAAGCTCTGAATGCTTCTGGAATGCACATCCCTGGTAGAATACTAAAGATGGAAATGGAGAGAAGTTTGCTGCAGTTCACATGCTGAGAAGCCCAGAAATGCTTCTCAACCCGACTGAAGTGCCATCACATGAAAACTTGCAAAGTTTCTGGCCTTTCTGGCATTGGGAGAGGATATGTGAATGTCATCATTCATTTTTAAAAACAACTAAGCAGCTTAGAAGTCTGTAGGAGTGGGGCCATGTGTGAGGAGTTTCAATCCTTTCTGGTTTGGAAATTGTTGCTGTCTCAGTCCTTGGAGATGACCTCAGGATCCCCTTTTAGTGTTTCTCACTCAGAGAGCTGCTCTCAGCTGCTGGGATGTGGAGCCCAAGAGCACCTGAAAAACCAGCCATGGGAGGGAAGTGCCAGTTTATGGGCATGTGGTGTATTCTCAGCTGCTTGCAGCAAAACTTAGCAGCCAAAAAGGCAGAAGTGAACTGGGACCATACCCTGTAAGCCACTGGCAGGGGCTCTCGGAGCTATGCCTGGTTAGATAAGCAAGGCCTGGGGAAGAGATCATCTTCAGCTGCTGGTCCTGCCTAACCTGTGCTTGTTCTCACCATTCAGGCATTGGGTTAGGATCCAGTGTCAGTCTCAACTGTTACTGGCAAATTATTTCCATTCCTCTTTCCTACTTGAGCACTTTCCTTTGTGCACTGATTGCTGCAAGTTTGGATGGAGCTGGGTGAGCAAATGGACTTCTTTTTGCCAAAGGCCATGGCCCTTGTTTATCATCCACCCTGGTGCTGGTGAGTCTGGAGTTCTCTGCTTAGGGAAGTGAGCTGGCAGTGTGTGTAATGTGGGCTCTGCTGCAGTCTTTTCTCTCTTATTCTTTCCATTCTGTTCCAGGTGGATGCATTGGTGATGCCACTGTGTTAATCATGGTGTTAAAGCAGAAGACTGCACCTCACCTGTATCAGCACAAATGATTGGATTTGAAAGACTATCCAGGACCTTGTATGAGCACAGCTGCAGGTAAATCTGCATTGGTAATCCAAGGTATACCTAGAAATATTTGTCTAAGAAGTCTGCATTTCAGAAAGATATCAAAACCAATAAACCCCAGGAATCACAGTATCATCCCACACTATCAATACTTCACTGAAGTTTTCTAATGATAAAAACAGCCATGCAAAATCCACACCTTGTTTTTTTTTCTCCCCCCTCTCCCCTGCCAAACTCTCTCAAGTATGACATCAGCCTGAGCCCTGCTCATTTGGTTCCTCAGCCTTCAGTGCCAGATGACAACAGAGGCAGTGAGGCATGCTTTGTTAGCTTTAATTATGTTCAGTGTGGTGTAGCACAACAGCTGGAATAACTGGGATAATCTCCCAGCTCCTGTGGGGGGCAGTGATGTTGAAGGGGAGGGGAGAAGTGACAGGGAAGGAGAGCTGTGAGAGCACAGGAGCAAGAGTGCAGGAGCACAGGGGCATTTCAGCAGCCAGCAGGTTCCAGCAGCTCTCTGGGGTGTTTGTACCTGCTGGGTCTGGTGCAGCACTTAGGGAGTGCAGTGGAAGGTGCATCACCACAGGCTGTGTTTGCCTGAGATCATTTATCCCTGTATAACATGGCACCACTGCTTTTGGCTGTTGGTGAGGCACAGCTCACTGCAGTGCAAATGTGCTGGTCACTTTTTACACTGAATATTTGCAAGGTCTTTTGAAAACAAATTCTGCCCCAAGTCTTGTTCATAGAGTTGATAGAGGGTCACAGTGATGGCAGCTGTGAGCAGCCACTCTTTGAAGCTGGCAGAGAAACCACTCCTGAAAAGCACAGTGAGATCTCCCTGTTCTCACAGGGACCTGCAGGAGCACTCTGCAGGAGCAGCCTTCTTAAGGATTTGCACTGCTTTATCTTAATCAAAAACATTTATCTGAGTTTGGAAGAAGCTGAAGCCTGCCCAGTTTTACTCTGCTTTGGATGCAAAAACTGTTTGTAAAATCAGCCAGGAAACAGTGGATCCTCCTCAAAGCTTAAGCTTGCAGTGCATACAGTCCTTCCAGGACCAAATATGTGTGTGGCTGTTTTGATATTTACAGGGTAGAAAGCAGTAAATTAAAATGTCATAATCATAGTGGTTGCAAAGTCTTGGAAATCAGAGGTGATACATATTTTCCAGCTAGGTGTTATCTCAGCTTTCAATACCTAACCTGGAATTTGGATTTTCTGAAGGTAACTTACCTGTTTGCAGCAGTTGCATCCCATTTTCAGCATTTGTCATCAGCCCCTAAAGCAATCTTTTTGATTTGCTTTGATCTTTTTGATTTTGTCTTTTTGATCTTTATAGGTCTCTTCCAAACCAAATTGTTCTGTGATTTTACTTTCCCTCTCCATCACTCTGCTGTCCTTTCTTTCTCTACCACAAGTGATACACCTGGTTCTGCAGGTATCTACAGTTCCAAGCCAGTCTCAGGACTTCAGGTAACTCTCAGGTAATCACATGTGCTTAAAGCAAAAACAACAATCTTAAAAGTAAGCTAAGGAGGCTGTTTTGGATGCTACATGTATATAGCTGTATAACAAAAACCCTAATATGCCATAGCAAACTTTACTTAACAGATTGCTTAATCTCTACAAATGTTAACCTCCAGGTTTTTATTTACTGAACTGGTGTTTAATGATGCTATTGTCTAATTGAAATGTGTTCATTCCTTCTCCAAGTGCCACTGCTAAGCAATTTACTGATATATTGCAGGAGGACTGGATGGGCTTTTCTTTGTTTCAGAGTAAACTTGGGAGACAGATGGTGTTCAGACAGTCCAGATGTGACAGCTTCCATTGCTTTCTTTATGGAGTCTTTCTTGCCAACTAAGCACTTTTGTTTTCAAATGGCAAAACTGTGATTTTCAGAGGCACCATAGAGAATGGGCAAGAGTACAGGAGGAAGGAGATTTAGATTTGTGCCTCTTCATCAATGTGGAAATTTACTTCCAAAACCAGAGCTGGAGGTTGCTGGAGCCCAGTTCCCATCAACTCTTGAGCTCAGGCCATTGCACAGACAGGAGCAGCTTGGACAGTCCCAATACTTCTCTCTCTCCTGCTGTTCTGCTTGTCTGGAGCTTTCAAAAACAAACCTCTGGCTCACTCTTTTGCTACAGAAAGAGAGACTGAGGCTCACAGAAGGGATCTGAGCTGCACAGCATCGGGAAGCAGGGGGAGGAGGGCTGGGAACAGAGCCCAGCTGACCCTGGTCTGGAGCCAGGACCAACCCAAATCACTCCCTCAGGGGTGGGTGGGAGCAGAGAGCAAAGGCAGACCTGGTGCTGCTGCTGGGAGCAGACTCCCAGAGCCAGGTGGCATTTTGATTCCAACATTCAAACACCTGTAGCTGGGGGACATTCAGAAACACACATTTGTTAGCAATGGTTTGTTTCCCCTCAGGTGCATGAGGCAGCAGCAGAATTGCCATTTGACATCCTCAGCAGGCTGTTGTTCCCCACAGGGAGAAAGAGCCATGGTGTCTGGCACACAGGGAGGATTACCAGTTCTTTTCAAACTCACTCTCCTGGATTATCACAAAGGTAAAGAGCTCAGCAGAAGAGGTGTAGTTCCATTCCCTCCCTGTAAAGCACCTCATGGGCAGCCTGACTGCAATGTTGTGCAGCTCAGCCAGGAGATGGGCTGGAGCTTTTGCCTCTAACAGTCCCTGGTACTCTGCTGTTACTGTGGATTCTTTTCACCACCAGCTACCTGCCTGCTATTCACACTAAAACACCAGGAGACAGTGATAGGGAAGGCCAGGTCTGGCCCTAGCCCATTTCTTAGAAGTTGTTCACCTTTTGCAAGCCAGTGCTTTCAGCAGTGCGTGTTAGAGAATGAAATCTGAGCTGCTCTGAAACCCATGGGACTTGTGCCAACTGGGCTGGAGTTTCAGCCTGGAACAAAGACCAGAGCTCTCTGAAATACTGCAAAATGTGACATTTTGGCCACAAGCCTCTCTCANTATTTATGCAAGGGGCTCTAGAAGCCAATTTTCCTCTCTCTGAAGACAGCTGAGTCTGTGCTGCCTGCCTTGGATACTCAGGGCCACTCTCTGGGCAGAATTTACTCCCTGCTCTGGCACCAGCCTGGCAGGACAGATGTGGTTGGAACAAGATCCCTGGTGAACCCAGAACAGAGCTGGGCACAGCTGGCAGTGTAGCACAGCACTGCTATGAAATTCAGGCAGTTGAGGGCCAGGCAGCCTGTCAGCAGCTGCTGCCATGCAGTTCTGTCTGCACACTGCCTGTGGACACGTGGCCAGGGGATCTTGGGGTCTGCCATGCATTTCTGTCTGCACATTGCCTACGGACACATGGCTGGGGAATCTCGGACAGTCCTGGCTCTCTCTAATAGGATTAGTTAGCAACAGTGCTAGAAATACTCAGAGCAGCCATCTGTGGAGAGATGACCCTGTCTCTGTGTGTTTATAGCAGCTGTATAGCTTTAATGTGCTTCTGTTCATGGGCTGTTGTTAATTTTCATTAATTTCGTAGCATTCAACGCAGAAGGGAAAGTCTCTGGTTCAGAGCAAAAGCCACCCTAGGACTGTGAGACTCTCACTAATCTGACAAGTGGCAAGAAATCTTCCACAGTCAGGAGCCTGTGAGAAGGGATCCCACTGTTCTGTCTGCAGTGAGGGCAGCAGGCACTGAGGTCATGGCCTGACACCATGGCTAAGGTGGTGGAAGGGTTATCTGCTCCCACAGATAAAGGGATGAACTGACTGCAGGAAATCAGCTGGGTTTGGCTTCTTCTCTTCCTGATGGTGCCATCTCTGTTGCAAATTACTTTGCTGTTAGAGAGCTGTGGTTTCAATTCATACAGCTTCTAACATATTTTGTTGTTTATCAGTTTATGCAAGGAGCCCACTGCTGTGCTGTCTGACTACACAGTGCCCATGTGAGGGCTGGCACCCCCCAAAAGTGCAGTGCCCACACTCCCAGGGCCAATTCCCTCTGCCTCACGTATGTATACAGTGTCAAACCAGGTAAGTGGGGAAATATTAGAAATTTAGCAACTTAGCACATGTGCAAACGTGCCAACTGGCAGGAATCCTCAGAGCAATAAGATGAAACATTTTGAGTTACAGAACAAAATGTCTGTGCTGGGGTACTGAAATACATGTCTTTAATGTGCTGATACTGAGGTTTAGTGGCAAACCAGAATGAAAGCTATTTAAAAAAATCCTTACTTCATGTAATGTTGCTGTAGTCCCCATCATTGCCCAACATATCATGAAAGACAACATTATCCAGCTTTTGAATTGGTTCAATAACAATTACTTTTCTGCTTCAAATATCAAGAAGCATTTTTCCAAAAAATTGGTTTTGCTTAGACATTACGGAAAATAAAATTAGGGGACATCAGAACTCTGTCTTGGGAAATCTGCTGCAAAGCAGGTACAAGTATAACAAAAGTAATTATAAGTGAGTGCTGATAATTTATTTACTGGGATAGTACCATTGTTAGAGATGTCAAAATCCTTTTTTATCTGTTTCTTTTTTATCTGCACAAGTTGGCTTTTTGAATGGGTTTCCATGCTTCCAGCAGTAGGAGACTCCAAGTTTCTAATGAGGCTGTAAGAAGTACAAGGACTTTTTCATGAGAGCAGGCAACTCGAGTCACATTGGATTTTGGAGTGGAACAGCCCCCATTTGAGTTTGGCCAAAAGATCCATGTCAGACTGGGCTCCTGAGGGAACACTTACCCATTTTCTGGGCTGCATCACATTGGGGTGGCCATGGAGGGCTTAGTTCATTAAGTGATTCTTAGAAAAATCTCTTGTGGAGGAGACAAGGGAAATGCAACAGATCTGATGCTCAGTCAAGGACAGGTTCCTCTCTGAGGGTGTCATCATGGAGCTCACTATGGAGCTCCTGCCTCTGGAGAACTCTTATTCCAGCAGGGAGCTCTGCTGCATCCCAAAGCAACAAAGTACGTATGCACTTAACAAACCCAAGCTCAGCTCCTTTTGCAAACCAAAATAAATTGTTTCCATGCCTGCCTGGATTCTAAATTAGCAGAACAAACAGTCATTTAAAATGAATGATTTCAAGTCAGAGGAATACAAATCAGAGGCTGTGTTTTTTCTCATTGGAAAAATACTGTTCCACCAAAAAATATTACATAGGTTTTTAATCTTCTCCAGATGGGATAGAAGATAATAAAGTGGTCAACAGACAATATAACACATCTGGCTCCACATCTGACATATCTAGATATTGTCAGATCATTCTTTTTGGTGCTTTTACACATAGCAAAGGTTATCAAAGACCACATTTTTATTTGGCTTATGTCACCCTGCACCCAGAAAGATTTTACCCCAGAATCCATCAATATGGGCAGTTTCTGTGGTCTGTTGTGCTCTGCAGGAATCCCAGAAGCTCTGACCAAAGACAGCATTCAGGTTTTGCTGGAGAAGAATAGTGGCGCAGGAGAAAGGGAGGAAGGAGTGCCTCTGGTGCCCTGTTTTGAAGGGGAAATAAAATAGAGGGATCAGGCAACGTCAGCTGAGGCTTCACACAAAGCTATTTGGAGTCCTTCCTACAGCTCTGCCTCAACTGCTCCTAACTCCTGAGCTTTGGCTCTGTCTCTCTGCCATCCTCACCAGCCACCACCACATTCCTTCATCTCGGCCAAGAAATCATTTTTGCATGGAAGGAGGTCAGTAGGTGATCCTAGTTCAGAGGTCTTCCCAGGAAGTGTCAATCCAGGCAGGAAGGCTGTTTGGAACAAGTTATGAGAGGTTACCCTCGGGCAAGTAAAGATGTGTGATGAGCACATTGCTCCAAAGGGAGCTCATAATTTGATACAGACCTCTGGAAGCTACCAAATTCCAATTGTGCATATTAAAACTCTGAACGCTTCAGGTCTGATTTAGGCTGCTGCAAAGTCAACAGGAGTCTCTCACTGCCTCCAGTGGGCTTTTAATGTGATCCTTATTGAATAAATAATCAAGAAGTAAACCTGCATAGAATCTGATTACCTGGTCTGCAGCCTCTGAATGAACTCCCTGCTGCATTGTGGAATTACAACACTGTGGCATGTGAGATTCCAGTGAACTAAGAGCAGAATTTCCATTGCCCAGCTGAGTAGCTCTGGTCAGGCTAATCTCTGACTTCTGCTCTGAAATCACCAGTCTGTGTTACACAAGAGGTCAGACTCTCTGATTTACAGCTGTCCTTTCTGCCTTTAATAATCCGTGATGAAATCTTTTATACATGAACTCTAAGCAGCTGCAAGTGCCTGCACCAGCTGGCAAACCTGCCCCACGACCACTCACCCTTTCTGCAAGTCACTGGGGCTCCAAGGCTGCCAAGATGGTGCTCTGAGATGATCCAAAAGATCTCTTTTATTTAGCAGCACAGCTGTTTGTTATTCTGTCCAGGAGCAGTAAAGCTATCAATTGCACAGAAGGAAAGCATTTTAAAGCACACTAAACAGCAAATAATCCTCTGCTCAGGATATTAAAATATCCCAAACCAGAAATTTCTCAGTGTTATTGTTTTGCAGCAGACATCTGGCACGCCAATCTATAGAGTGAGGAGGTGATGTGCTCATATCAGGTCTGGGTTAAAAGGGGATGTCCAGGTAGCCTTGTGCAATCTGCTTCTAGCCAGGAATTGCTTCTGCAGACCCTTTATGTCTGACACATTGTCTTACAGTCACTGCCAGTCTGAATGGCATGTTTTGTTCCCATGATGAGGCTGGATGTATCAGGTGGAGCCTTGGCCAGCATGCCTGACACAGAGCACCTTGTGAGGGAGAGGGTGGCTGCAGCCAATCCTTTACGCATTTTTTGACGCACCTACCATTTTTGGAACCTGCAATAATTGCTCTAATTGCTTGCTCCCATGAGGTCTTTGCCCTCAAATTCTCAAAGGCAGTTTTTGAGGTGCTGACCAAGTCAAGATCTGAGGCAGGCTGACTACACAAAGTTCTGCTGTCATCAGAGGTTCCTGCAGGGCCAGATCCACCAGCCATCACATGTGCTGGCACAGAGGTGATTACTGAGGAGCTAAGAGGGGTACAGGCCTACAGGCATAGACAGACAGACAGACAGATAGACCCACTTCCCCTCCAAAACCAAAAACTGACAGTTTGGTTTTTCAGTCCTTCAACCAGCAGAAAAATGCTGGCCACACTGTTGCATAAAACCTCCAGGTGTGGAAAAGAGTAACTTCCCTGAAGTTAAGATAGAGGATGAGTGGTGTCATCTGGCATTAAGTGTGAGATTTTGGAGACAAAGGAGGACAGATTCCTGCACTGTACCCTGGAAGGATACTGGATATGACTTTGGGGGACACAGGAGAGGTGGCACATAGTAAATATAAGGTCTGGATGTTAAAACCAAGAGTCTTCATCTTCTTTCCTGTGATCCTCTGACACTGTGCAATCATTTTCTAGCCCTGAAAATGATGGTCAAGGTTTGATAAAAGGTATAACTCATCAGTATGTGCAGAAGCCTCTGCAAAATCCAGATGGGAAAATGACCTTGATTCCTGCAGTTAAAGAGAAAATGAGGCTTGGGCCAGATTAATTCCCAGGGTTGCACATTGATTTCATTGGAGCTGCCCTGGGGGTGAGTTTGATTCTCAACTCCTTGAAGTTTCCAAAACAATGCAGAATCCAGGTGGGTAGCAGTATGGAACTGATGGGGTTTTTTTGCTTGGGTTTTGGGGTTTTTTTTTTTTGGTCAGTTTTTTAGTACAAGCACCACATGATGTACAATTATTCCTGCAAATCTGTAGGAGCAGGCAACTATTTTACAAAGAAAAAATAAAGCCTTCACCTGGCACCGGCTCATGTTGACTTTAGAAAGATTTCTTTTTACTGATGAACTTGTCTTTCTGTTTAAAGTATCCCCAGCTTTGACTCTCAGGACTGCAGCCATTCTGTCTCTCTGGAGCCACCACCTGCTGATGTGTTTGCTGTAGCTTGTCCAGAAGAACATATTTCTGAACAGAAAACTGGTTTTACTTAATTAATATAAAGTAGGATCAAACTGCAGCAGTTCAAGTTAAATTTCTGCATGGATGTGGACTCCGCAGTTTGGGTATGTCTAGAGCTAGATTATTCTGTTCCTTGGCCATTAAATATTGTCAATACTGAGTGTTTTTCTTATTTTAAATGCTACCAATTTTTACAAGGAGTCTTCAATCCTACAGATGGAATAAAATTCTGAAATAGTCTAGTGTTTGACTTTGGAGATTCAAGAATACAGAGGTGGGCATAGAATTTGGAAGTTGAGTTTGGTTTTACAGGGACAAATATGAAAGTGGAATCCAAAGATGGTAATTTGAACTGGACCCTTTTCCATGGCAAATTTAGGTCTCTATGTAGCCATAGGGAGCTTTTCCTGGGGAGTTCTGGTTCCACACCCTGAATGCACAGTTTGAATTCAGATTTAGGTCCTACCTGGCAGCCCATTGACCTTGCTGGGAGAATCATATGAACTTGCCAGTGAAGGACAAGTCTCACAGTGCCCTAACTAGGACCTTGTGGAAATTCATTACATTCTCATGTGAAAACGCCTCATCTGAAGCCCAAAGGAACTGAGCTGGGAGTCACCAGAGTATCCCATCTGTTTGTGAGATAACATTTTCTGCTCCCACAGCAGAAGTCAATTTTCCCTATTAGTTCTGCTTTCTGTGCTGTCTGATAGCAGGAGAACAAAACCCAGTGAAAATTAAAAAATGAAGATAATGCAAAGTTAAACACACCTCTTTTTGATCTTCAAATTGAGTTGATGTCAAGTAAAGCTTGTTCCCTGTGCATTGGCTTGCTTCTTTGTTTAATGGTGAATTGAGTGAAGCTATTTGATTTGCCAGTTTGTGCAGTAAGTTGGAAAATAAAATTAATAAGTGGCAGTGTCAGAGTCACAGCGTGTAAGTGACCCCTGTGAGGCACAGTCGAATCAGAAGCTCTTCACCTTTGCAGTGTCCTGTTACCATGTGATCAGATCACTTCATAAGCTTTGTGATCCCCAAAACCCCTGCCCATGGCTGCTCCAGCACCACAGCCCAGGCTGGGCACAGCACAGCAGGGGAGCTGACATCTGTGCATGGCAGATTTTGGGGTTCTTGCTCTGGGCTCTGCACAAATCAGGGTCCTGGGAAGCAGAATTGCTCAGGGCAGTGAGCTCTGCTTTCCTGTCTTTCCTGGCATGTTTGGAGGAGGCATGAGGTGCCCTGGGGAGGCCTCTGTGAGGAGCCCCACTAAGAGCAGGACATTGAGTTTGGGCTTCCAGTGCTGCCCGAGCAGGAACTGCTCTGCCCTCCTTGGGCCAGGGTGCCCCACGGACTCAGTGAGGAGGTTCCCCCAGGGAAACTCAGAGATCTGAGAAAGGAAAGAAGGAGGCATCACTGTGTGTAGGAGACAAGCCAGGAGCTTGATATAGAGACTTAAATGTCACCAAAGTCCTTGCCTGGGCACTGGCACTAACATGGACCCACTGGTTGCTTTTCTCCCTGCAATGTTTTTAGAGGTCAAGGATTAAAATTCACCAAGGCCTTAATTTCTGATAATTATTAAGTCTGACATAATTTTTCCTCCACAATGTCATTTAGTTGGACTGACCAACATGTTCTTCCTCCCCACTGCTGCCCCTTTCCTCTTGTATCAAGCTATGAGAAAGAAGGGTCATAACCAGCTCCCTAAGATGCAGAGTGCACACAAGGGTAGCACAGCAGAACCATCCTGCTTTCTTCTACCAGCTCTGCTCAGTATTTACACAGAGTTATTTAGTTCCCACGGGAAAATTGTACTAGAATAGAGAAAGGCACAGCATGCAGCTATTATTGGGGCAGTGATTGTAATGAGCATGGAAAATGGAACAATATATAACCTATTCTTAATAGACTCTTGGGAGGGTTATCCTCTGCTATTCCTCAGATCCCATATCCAGAATTTTTTGGTTTTTTTAATAATTGATAATGCCTTGTTATTTTCCATTTGTATTGCTCAGTAAACATTAATGGCATTTTCCACAGATGGATTATCCCTGTGCCTGCACCAGAGTATTTTGAATAAAACAAACCCCCTTCTTTCTTTTCAAGCAATTGTTTGATGGGAGATCCTGTCCTTTCCAGAAAGGACACTTGACCATGGAAGGTCAAATTTTTCTGCACTGAAACTGCAGTTGTGTCAGCTGGGAATGCTCTGGAGTCTGTGTGAGCTGCCTGTGTCATCACCACAATTCCTGGTGAATGCTATGGTGAGAGGGAGCCATGCTGGCCTAGACCTCCTCTACCATAGAGAAGGTGCCTGAAGTCCGGGAGGGAGGCAGGCTGGGAAGATGTCCAACTTTCTGTGCATGCAGCACTTCATTATGCAACTGTCATGAATAGAAATCCTCTGTCCTGGAATGGGAGTTATTAAGCCTTAACTTTGTGGTCACAAATGTATCAGCAGTTTTGAGATCTTCATGCTCTTAAACATGATGCTAAAATGTATCAGCCTGGCTATGGAATTTTTGGGGGGATTTTTTTCCCTTAATAAAGATGTGTAAGAAGAACATGGGGAAATTGAAGGATGCCCATGACTGTAGCTCAGCAGCTGAAGCAGAGCAGTCAAGCTTAACTCTGTGCAGGTGAGGAGGATGTAAGCCTTAATACCTTCTGCTCCATGGAAACAGGCTTCCATCGACTTGAAGGCTGAAGCATGGGTGGTGGGAGAGGGAAAACAGGAGTGCCATGGCAACATCTCTGCTTCACTAAGAAAGTGCAGTGCTGTTTCTTTTGGTTTTACTCCTAGGTGTGTGCAGTGGGTCATCCCACAGCAGCAACTAAACATTTTGTTTCAGTTTTGGGAGAGCAATCTGTCTCTGAATACACTCACTTGTGTCTTTTCTTGTTTTTGATTTCCTTGATGCAGTGACATACAAACTGATCCTTGCCATCTAGGACCAGGGCTACGCTATGCCCCAATTAGTAGAGTTTTAGCACTGGACATGTTTGGGGGCCAACACCTCCCCCATGTTAAAAGTAATGTATTTTATTGCACACCCATTAGTAAAGGTTGGGTTTGTGTGCTTTAACTAATGAGAATTCTATGCCTTGCTTGCTTTAGGAAGTGTCATCCTCAAGATGTCTTTTCATGCCTATCATGCATCCAGGCTGCAGCCTTGCTGGCGTGGAACCAGGAAGGATGGCACACTTTGTTTCCTGCTAGTCCTGCTCAGCCATGAGTGCTTACACCATTTCCTCCTCAGCATTGCTCAGGGTGTGGCAATGATGCCTTTCTGGGGCAGGAACTCTCCCGGTGCACAATCAGTGCAGTTTAAGACATAAAGGTGTAAAGTGAAGCCCGTGACAGCTTGGGGGATTGCGTGGGCCTTTATCAGCCAGAACCTCTCTGAGCACAAACACAAAAATGTTGTTGACAGACAACTTTCATAAATTGCTTTGTTGAGTGTCAGCTTCACTTTACAGCACATTGTCACATGCCAGTGCTGACACTTGTGGCAGAACTTGCTGGCGCAGTATGGCATGCTTGTCTGTAGCTTTTTCTGCTTTTTCTTCTTAGGAAAATCCTTATGGTCCAAGCTGTAGCCATTTTATCGGGTTTTGTCCTTGATGCATAGGTGAGAGGGGATGTTTTGCACAGCACGTACAGCCAGACCCATGCCAACATCACAATTAAAAATGGGGTGAAACAAAATGAATGCTTTAAGTGTACTCATATTTCTGTGACATATTTTCTGCTGCTGGACTTCTAATGCTCAAAATCTTTTATAGGAGCATCTCTTAGAGAGCAAAGGTTTGCTGCAGCCTTACCAGAGTTAACACTAGCTATGGGCCAGGTTAAACGAAAACATCCTTCTCTTTTATAATTTACTTTTCTGTGCTAGGTGTTTGCCCAAAGCCATGCCATCATGGCAAGGAAATTTGTCCTGCTAGTATCACATGCAGCCAGACAAGGGTTGTGGTCACTATAATGTTAGACTGAGTCACAAAACTCCCTAAATGGTTGCTGTATGTGTGGCTTAAAAAAGAAAAAAAAAGAAACATCACTCATCAAGACTTTAACACCAAGCAAGAAGAGCGAGAAGCAATGAAGAGACTGTAGGAACTTCAAAGCAAGCAAAAAAAATCTCTGTGGATTCCCTTTTTCCCTGAAAATTGGGAAGCAGCAGATGGATAATCAACAAAACCCACATCACCTTCTTGAGATAAGGCCTGAGGACAGAGCTTGCGAGGCACTTGAATAAAAAAAAATGCATGAAGCTCTACATGGTATCTACAAGCTATGGATCCCCTGGATTTTCCCAGGCATCTGGAGGGTGTTGGGTTACCTGGAGCCAAGCAGCTCCCAGTCAGCAGCTGGTGCAGGTGGACACTGTGCAGCTGGGCTGTGCAGCCTCACTGGAGTTTGGGTTATTGTGATGTCAGAAGTCCCTGCATTACACCACAAGCTGACTTTTGCAGCTTCCTAGAGGTCAGGAAAAACCCAGTATTTCCTCAGGGCTTTTATCACAGTTTATGCCATAGTATGTGGCTCATGGTGAAGAAGGGAACAAGGAGAGCCAGCACTTAATTGGAACACATGGCAGAAGACCTGCTCCGAGGTGGTGCAGACACTGGGTGAGAGCAGCAGCAATTGGCTGAATTGCTGAATATGGCATTTCCAGGGATCCTTGTAGTGATTTGGCCAAAGGCTATTAACAAGGCAAAAGCCCAGTGGGGGATATGGTGAGTCTCGCAACGGAAAAATTAGCACATGGTAGGACTGGGTCTGCTGTTGCCCACAGCTTTCTGGGGCTTAGGCAAAGGGTATCCTGCACATAAGGCCACAGCTATTTTTAGTCTCATGCTGGAGCTGCTCTAGGTGACATCGATGCCCTTGGCTAGCTGCCATGGCTAGGTCCAGAAGAGCCTTGTGGTATCACGGTGTGTTGGGGTGTTCTATTCTGTGCTAGATGCTTGGCTTTCCCTCCACTAGGGCAGCTGGAAAACCTGTGACTCAGTGTCTAAACCGTGGTCTGGTGTTTGGTGGCTCGCACAGTTCAGGAACCTGCTAACTCAATATATGGGCCTTGAGACTCCATTTCTTTGAGTGTACCTGCCTCCAGTGATCCTTTAATTTGGGGTGCTCTCTAGTTTGTGAGGGAGATGAAATGTAGGCAGTGAATTACATCAGATGGGGCTGGGTGTGTGCTCCCCAGCTGAACATGTGTTAGTGACCTTGCTGCAGTGTTGGAGGCTGGAGGGCAGCAGTAAGTCACTCTGACATGATGTGTAGCACAGGAGGGTTCCCTGCTGCAGGTGCAGCATTGGGCAGCAGAGCTGTGGCAAGAGGCTCTTTATTTCAAGGTTTCAGCTTTTCCAGAACACAAAAGGACAGGCTTGAAATTCATTCCTTCACACTGATCCTGGGAATCTTCCATAACCTTGAGCTTTGGCTGTCTCTTTGCCTCCCGTACGGAGCCGCTCACCAAGCCCTGACGTGCCCCAACGTCGCCTTGCTGTGGGGAGGGAGGCACCAGGGCAGAAGTGGCTTTGCAGGAGCACTGTGGCCAGCCCTGGCACAGCGCTGGCACTCCCCTCTCCCCGGCATTGCCAGCAGCAGCTCTGCCTGTGTGGCTGCCAGCCAGCTGAGGAATTAGCTGGGATGGTACAGGTGTCTCCACAATTAAGGTGGTATTTGGAATTTCACAGGTGCCTCTTATGAGTGATGCAAACACCCACCCAGCCTGTAACTGCAAGGCTTTAGGCTGGTTCCCTGTGTATAAAGAACTGTTCTGTTCCCTCTCCAGTCCCTTGGGTGATTGCTTTTTCCTTTTGTTTTCAGCCCTCACAGGACCTGTGCCCATGGCTGAGCAGCAAAGGCCTCCCAGGTCCCTCATCCAGGGCAGTGCCTGTTTTTGTC
The DNA here is from genome assembly GCA_013399945.1 of Ploceus nigricollis. Lineage (NCBI taxonomy): Eukaryota > Metazoa > Chordata > Aves > Passeriformes > Ploceidae > Ploceus > Ploceus nigricollis. Next base: position 228,475 of record VXBC01006779.1, on the reverse strand, counting down.
ACAGCAGCTCCAGCACTGCTGCCGCTGCTGGTGCCTGCAGGCCCTGGCTGCCCAAAGTGGCCAGAGACTGAGTTAATGTGTGTGATCTGTAACGGGGCACCAGCCCACACTGCCCTGCTTCAGTCCCACCCAGCAGCGAGGGTTCACTGCTGACCCCTGACCACAAGGAGAGAAAGCACCAGACAGGGAGAGCCTTGCCACTAAAGCCCTGGTTGCTGCAGGTGGGCCAGCACTGGGCATCCCTCACCCCACTGCCCTGCTCCTGGCTTTTTCCCACTTGGGAACTTGTTACCTCTGAAGTGCTGCTCCAGCATCTGCAGCCCTGGCACTGGCCAGACTCGTGCCCACACCCATACCCAGGCTGCTGCAGCGTCTCAGGGGCCTCAGACCATCACAGTGGTAAGGCTGGGGATTGGAGGGGTTTGCAGACTCTGCTTTAAACATGTGTGGTATGTGTGGAGCCAGAACATTTAGGGAGACCCCAGCTGCTAGAAGGAAATGTCCTCACCCTGGCACAACTGGACAGGCACAACCACCCATGTTCCCCTACACCTGCTCCCTCCTCGGCACACCCCATCCCCACATCCCTCTTTCCATTGCTGAAATCCTGTTACCCTCTCATACAGCACATGCCTTACCATTTCCATCTGATAGCAACGATTTCAGCAGCATTTCTTCATCTGTTTCATATTTTAAAGCAAGGAGCTATCCCTCCTGCCCTTTATCTCCAACTCTACCCTAATAAATATGATTGCTTCATCCTGTGAGACCTGAAAACCCATTTCTGAAATTCCCCTGGCAACTAATACAGTAAAGCAAGCCTATAAATATAAATAATTATGATAAAAAGGCATAAAATGCCAGACTTGGGTCAAACATACTCATGGAGTGACAATAGCAACAAATAACTACGCAGGGTTTGAATGTAGATGGAAAAGGCTGAATAAAGAGTAGCTACTTCATTGCCCATAACTGCCAGGCTCCTAATTCGGGCAGGCCGTATTTTACTGATAGCAGAGCAAACACAGTCATAATGTACCCCTACCTTTCCTGCTTTGTGAAAAATCCCATCCATCCCCAGGGAAGCAAGGATGTTAAAAACAGCGGTGTGAATGTGAGGTGAAAAGATAAGACAGAAAGCACAGTCACAGGATGCAATTCCCATGTGTTTGTTGCACATCATATGCTAAGTTCAATTTTCCAAAAGCTTTGTTTTATTTTTAAAGGTAACATCTTTATTATTATTATTATTATTATATTTATTAGTTGTTATTATTATTATTATGCAGAGATGAGATTTTTTCCCCCTTTGATCACAGAGCAAACAGTTTGCTTTTGAAAATGTTAATGGAGTCCTGATTTAAAACATTTTTTCTTCACTTTTTTTGTTGTTGTTGTTTTTTAAAACGTTGCAACAGGCAGGATCTGGGTTTCGATTTTCTCGTCCTACACAAAGAAAGATTCTGGAGTTCACACTCCAAGCCACTACCGGTAGGTCCTGCCTTGCCCAGTTGTCATCATCTCAGTGTGGTTTCGCCAGGTGGGGTGGGTAGGTGGGTGGGAGGGGAGGAGTTGGAAGAAGGGAGGGTATTTGTCAGCTATGTCGAGTCTTGGTTAACAACTTTGCCTCCATTCATGGTTGGTGTCCCTGAACTTTTCCTTGAGCGTCCTTGTTTTTCTCCAATTTCATGCAGCGATGGCTCTCTGTACATGCACACTGCAAACAGAAGAGACACCCGTTAACAGCCCGAAAGTCACGGACAGTCATGACCATAACAAATTATTTCTTTGTACATGATGCTGGATTCCAGCCCCATTGCAAACACACACACACACCCCCACACTTACAAAACCCCTACTGACCCAGCAGCAGATCATGTTACCAAGCAGGATCTGTTTACTTGCCCTTGCTGCCATTTGGTTCTGTCTCTGTATTCTTTTAAAGGCAGAGAGAAACAGAGATTGACTGCTCACAGATAAATCTTTCTAAGTTCTATGTGCTTTACAGTTTTTTCATGTTATATTCATATATATAAAATAAACATTTTAGCTCACGGAGCCATGTACTGCCTTGAGAAGCTGATTATCATCTAACAACAGGTTCAAGAATGACCTGGTTCCCAGCCCTTGACCTGCAACAAAAGCCCATGAGAGACCTGAATCAAAACTACACCTGCATCTGAGCCATGCAAGTGTTCTGGGTGTTGAGCTGTGGATCTGAAATGGTGACTCAAGCCCATTTGGCTCCATCAGCCAAGAGCCAAGGTCTGCTCTCGGCACTTCCTATTTATTCCTCTGTAAATCAAGCCAGCCAGCCAAGGTCGGGGCTGTGAGCAGACACATGGGATGAGTTCAGTGACAGCAAGTCAGGAGCTTTCCATGGCTGTCTGGCAGCACCTGAGAACAGAGCGGCTGGAGGGCACCTTCTCTCCAGACCCTGGCTGTGCAGTGTGTGTCCTATAAAAATGTACTTGCTGGAGCCCAGACAGCCGGAGAAGGCAACGTCTGCCCAAGGCATGGCTCATCCCCACGCCCTGGGCAGGACAAAGCATTTATCCAGCTCACCACATGGACTAAGTCCCCACGGCTGTCCTCATGCCATGTGACGTTTGCCAGAGCAGGGGCACGAGCTGTTCACACCAAGGAGAGCATCTCTGATGAGCTCACTGCAAATGTGGCAGGGTGCAAATGGGATTGAAAGAGTGAGGCATCTCAAGGGCAGGCACAGCAGAGTTGAGAACATAAGGCAGGTCCAGACTGCAAATGTCATGCCCAGATCTTTGCAAAAATCAGGAAATGAAGAAATGATTGTGTACTGCTTCATGTTGTGAAGTTGTCACATCACAAATAATGGCACAGAGCTCCAACACAGGACAGAGCCTATCAAGGTTTGGTTCTGGGTAATCAACAAGAATAAAACTTTAAAAATTATCTGAAGAAATGAAAAAAAACTACCCCATATACGAAAAGGCAATGTAAGTGCTTGTATCTATAATCTCCCTTGATTTGCAAATAAATCCCAGCAATTAGAGGCAGGTTGAAAATGACATTATTGCTCTGTGCTTTTACTCCTGACTTGATAAACAGTTACAGCACTCTGCAACAACACAGGACAAAGATAAAGTGCAGTCAACTGTGTATTAATAGGAGGGATATTGAATTGAATATATGAGCAGTGAAAAAATATTACTTTTCCCGTAGAGTATTTTTCATGCAAGGCTTTCAAAGCAGTTTAAACACACACACACACACACACACACACAGGTTCTCCCACCAAAGCTGAAAGGAGGTACTGCTTTGCAAACTGTTACTGCTACTGGAGCCATTTTTAAATGAAATTTAGAAAAAAAAAAAAAAGAGAAAATGAAGGAGTTGTCCCATGGGTCTGGGCCAGGATGAGCCGGGCCAGGATGAGCCAGGCCAGGACTGCCCATCAGGTCCAGACAATGGATGCTGTCTGCATGCTGCAAGGACAATGTGTAGCATGGCAGCAACAGATGGAAAAGGGCTCTCACATCCCCTTTCAGTCCTGCTCCTCACACCTAGGAGAGCTTGTCACTCAGCAACATGGTGATGGTGAATTTGCCTGTTGTGGAGAAGTACCCAATAAAATCCTAGAGAAAGTATGAAATGGTTAACAACTGAGGAAAACCCATGCCCTTGTGATTTCTTACTCTGAGCTGCAGAGTCTTTGGATAGCACTGAGGATGTGCATCACTTCTGTGACTCACCTTATTCTCGGATGTGATGCTTGCCCAGCAGAATTATGTATTTGTGCCAGTGTTGTCCCAGTGCCCCTGACATTCCATACACAAAGTTTTGTCTCAAGTGCACTGTTGCCTTTATCCTGACCTCTCTGGTCCCAAGCTGGAGCTGGAGGGACCTCCATGAGTTCTTCCCCCAGAACCAAGCTCATCTCACCCACACCCATCCCCAGTAACCCATCAGGATGGGCCAGATGCTTAACCACAAGGACTGAGCACAGGTGAATGCTGCAGCAGCACCATGGCATGCTGCCTTTCCTCAACTCCCTGCCTCTCACCATGGCCTTTGGGCAAAAACTTTGACCTGCCAACAAGGCCCACAGAGTAAAGAATATAAATCAGGCTACTGAAGTAAATAACATTTGCAGCTACAAATGAAGGAAACCCTGTACCTGGCAAGCAAATAAGGCAGGAAAGTTTTATCTTCCAGTCTAGTGCAGGATACAAATACTGATGTGGGGCACGGCTGGAGATTGCTCACATTGAGCTTTTCAGACAGAGCTGTCAAAGCCTCTGTACCAGACAGGCTGTGCCAACAGCCCATGCCAGAAAATCTGTAGCAGTATAGGACAAGCATATTTCCAGTATTTAGATAGACCTACAGGATCAGTGTATGCAGTACTTACATAGCATCATGCACAAGAGATGCCTGGATATTCTCCTACTCAAGATGCTTGTGCACACGTGCTGAGCTGTGGCCATGGCTCAGCAGTGGCTCTAAACCCCCTGCACTGTGGCACACAGGTGTGCACACCTACATCTGCACAGGCACAGGGCTTCAAGGACAGCCCAACATGTTGTGCAACACAGGCTCTAGGACTGCAGCTTGTTCCTCTTTGTACTGGGGAAGTCTGAGCGTGACTCACGCAGGGAGATGTTAGTCATGGACTGGGGAGGGGGTGTTTGCAAATGGACTCTTGTGAGTGCCCAGATCTTCACAGCTTTGAAAGTACATCGTTGGGCTCCAGGACTTGCAGCACTCACTGGCAGGTCTCTTCGGGATCCCGCTGTGTGTATGTGTGTGTAGACACACTTCCCTGTCAGCTGCACTGAGGTAAAGCAGCAGCAGTGTGACTGTCATGCCCGGACACCTGGGAGGTCTGCTGGAGCACACAGCACAAGGAGCTTTGGAAGGATGAGCAATTCAGCTAGAACAAGAGTTCCCTCCCTGCTTTGCCTTGCTTCTCCCACCCACCCACACCCACACACCAAGCCAAATACAGCCCTTAATGTCTAGAAACCAAGCTAATGCTTTGGAGTTTCAATCAGATAATCAGCTCCTATGCCCCAGATTCCAATCAACACATCCATATTCATGCTTTAATTGGAAAGTGCTGTTAGCTTGATCTGCTGAAGAGCTGCAGGCATTAATGGAAGGGGGTGAATGCAGTGAAGCTGTGCCCATGTCTGGTTCTTGTGGCTTTCGATTCCCTGCTCCCCTGTGAACCAGCAGTGCCTGCCACTCACAGGCACAAGGGAAAAATCTGCACAAAGAACAAACTCACCAATTAGGAAAGAGACTGAGGGTACAAGTGAGGAGGACGGGGGTGGCAGGGACCATACTTCCTGACGGCAAAGGCGTGGAAGGGGCTGCCTGTCACCCAGAAACAGCTCAAACTCTTGCCTACATGCTGGCACAGGATCACACTCTCATTTCTGTTTCCCAGACACGGCACTGGCACATCACCCACACGATGACACTGAAATCACCCTGGGCATCAGGGACTGCCTCAGTTTGGGAAGCATCGTTTTGTGTCCTGACCCTAGCACTTCTCACGCGGCATCACTGCAAGTTGAGGAGGTTCAGGGGATGCAACAAACTCCCTTTCTCTAGAATATGGCAAAAAGCTTATTACTGGGCCAGGATGAGCCGGGCCCTACCCATCTTCACTCTGTGTCTTTCCTTGTCTCAGACCCTTGTGAGTCAGGAGGAACCAAAACTTTTCTAAGCTGCTGTTCAGCAGGTGGGCAGCCCTGCAGGATCACCGTGTGCCCTATGGTGCCAGGCTGGATCTGGGCAGGGCTGGAAGGACATCCTCTGGTAGCAGCCCAGAGAAGGCTCCTTGCCTGGACAGATACCACAGCTCTGGGTGTTGGTATCTGCCTGAGTGGCTGTATTTGCCAATGTTTTGGTGAATTAATTGCCTGAGCAGCAGCACTCAGGGGCACCAGGGAGTGAGTGATTAGGCACCCTCGTTTTCTGCCTCTAATTACCGTGTTCTAAATCTCAGCTGATGCATTTCAGAGGTGTGTGAGCTCATGTCTGTCTGGTGGTAAAATGTGAAGGATGTTGCCAGGTGGAACCACATTTTGTTCAGATAAGAAAGGCAGCACAGGATGGCAAAAAGCCAAGCAAAATCATGGTTAAAATACATCACATTTGCCATCTAATAAGATGATCAAGAGTCTGATAGGTGAATGTGAGTTAGTGTGGCATAGAAAACATACCAAAGCCTGCTCACCTGGAAGACAGACCCAAGAGAGGAGCTGTGTTAGCAAAGACTTAGAGAGTGTGGAGATTTTGAGGTTTGATTTTTTAAGAATACTTTTTTAGGATGTTGGGAAAGTAACATTTTATACAGGCAGGTAGTTACAGGACAAGGGAGAATGGTTTTAAATTAAAAAAAAGGAGACATTTAGGTTAGACATTAGGAAGAGATTCTTCTCTGTGAGGGCAGTGAGGCACTCCCACAGGTAGCCCAGAGAAGCTGTTGATAACCCACCCCTGGAAGTGCCCAAGGCAAGGCTGGATGAGGTGCTGAACAGCCTAATCTGGGTAGGGTGGCATCTCTCCCCATGGCAGAGGGTTGGGACTAGACGTTGTTTAAGGTCCCTTCCAACCCAAGACTTCCTATGACTCTGTGCTTTATGTATTAAGGTGATACCTTTGAAGCATTTCCCTAGTCAACAGTCTTGTATTTCTCTACAACATCTGAGGACTCTGCCTTAACAAAACTTGGATGTTATTTCCCTGAGGAATGACACTGGGAAAGATCTGGCTGCTTGGATACTCATCAGTGGTAATAAATGGATCCAGACTAGCCATTAACAGGTCACTTTTGTATCTGAGACATGTTCACATCATGAGGGCTGAAGCGCCATAAATTCAGAGTTAGGGACTGCTCTGCTGACTTGGAGGGTTTTCTGCTTCTGTGGCTAGATTTGCCACACTAAATGTTTTCTAGTTTGGGGCAGGAGAGAGAGGAAATGTAACTCTTTGGGAGAGTTACATTTGGAAATCATGTCTTCAAGAAGAAGGAAATATAAATAACAGAGCACATCCACAGTAAGCATCTGATAATATTCCTACTTAAATGACTGGAAACTTCTCACATTGAGATGGATTTGGATATTTAGAAGAAGAAGAGGCACTGTGGATGGTAGGATTGTTCCAGCACTAATCATTACAGACACTTAAAGAGACTAAAATTTCTCTAAAAGATTGCTTGTTGTCCAAATGACAATTATACTCAAGCTCATTTCTTGTGCAGTCTAGTTCAATCTTGATGTCTTCCCTTTAGGGTTCATTTAGCTCGAATAATCAGTGATCAGAAATAAAAATATCAAAAGAAATGTGTTGCGTATGTGTGTTTTGAAGCAAAACTGGCACCACACAGTACATCAACTGCTGCCTACCAGGCTGTTTGCCTTGGCTTTGCCTGTGCACAGATGGGAGAAGAACTTAACGTCTCTCCTGTTATTACTAAGTAAGTTTTTTGTGCTTTCATATTGATTAAGCTTAATCTTATTTCCAAAAACAAACAAATCCTACCTACACTAAACTAAAAAAAAAACTACCGACCAAAATCCAAAACTTCCAGTTGGTATCTACTGAATTTTGTACAAAATACCTCCAGCGTCCTGCCAATCTACGAGTCAAAACACTCCGAGTCTTTAGCACAGCAGAAAGCCATAGATGCTAAAAGCCATGGATAATACACATCCACACATAGATACCACTGTGTATATATGCATATGTACTCCCACGAGTATTTAGAAATTATCTGTGAGGATATTTCTTATTTATGTATAAGTTTACTGCCCATTTGCAATTTCAAGGAGACTTCTGAATTCAGAGAGCTGGATGAAGCAATGGGAATCAAATCAGCTTAGGGAACAATCTGGGCATTTTTCTGTTTCCCTTCCCTGTGAACCCTTTCTTCACTAAACTGCTGCATAATTTTTCTCTATATCAGAAACAAAGGGGAAGTTTCATCTCAGATATAACTGCTATTGAGTGGTAGGTGAAGTGATTCCTAGCAATGGATGTGGTATTCTCCTTCCCAGGGGGAGCAGATTCCTCCTTGCACACATTCCTGTGTCAGCCATCACGGGACAGGCCTAATGCTGGTGGTGGAATCCAGCAACAGGAAACCTGGGGGTGTGACTGTGGATGGAAGCTGTGTCCTGAATAAGCAGGAAAGCCCACACACTGGGGCAAGCCACAGCATTCTGCAGAACTGACATGCAAATACAGCAGGAGAATGCTTTGAGTATTTCCTTGGAGTCATAACAAAGAGAAAGAAGCTATTAAAATAGGGTAGGAATTGCCCCTTTTCTGTAACATCTCTGCTCATGGGGACTTTGATGGATGCGGTGCAGAGAAGTCACGTGGAGATGAGCGCGTTTTACTCCAACACTCCCCACAAGCCTCTGCTACCTACAATGAATCTCAGCCTTGGGAACAGAGTCCTCCGTCTGGAGTCACAGTCCCAGACAGCTGAATGCTCTGGGAAGCTGACACGTGCCTTGGCTTGGGAGACTGCCAGCTCTTTGATGCAGCAGCGCTCACAAAGCCTGACTGCAAAGCATGTGGAGGAGGGAAGGAGTGGAGGAGCCCTTAATTTGGCTGCCAACTTCCAAAGCGCTCACTGCTCGGGAGGTTATGTGACAGCTGTGATTGAGGCAAGTGTGGGAGGATGCAACTGCGGGAAAGGGAAGCTCTCAGGCTGGGCTGGGTTATTCAAAATGAAAGCCAGAGCGGCATTTGCTGAAATGAGATCTCTGCTGTGGGTCAGGCAGCTCTGTTAAGGCAAGGCTTTCCACAAGGAGAGCCACAGGAATGGCCTAGTTTAATGCATGCAGAAGGAAACTATTGAGCTGTTCAGCAGACACCATGCATGCTAGATTAAAAAAGAAGCCTGGATTCAAAGGATCCCACTGATCAGTGCCAACGCCCAGCCAGGCAGTGAAGAAATACCAGAAGGAGGTGGAAACCCAGCTGTGAAAGCTGGTGCTTGTAAAAGACTCTCCTCCGGTCAAGGCAAGAGAAAAGCTGGTGACCAACCCCATGCCTAAAGCAGGCCCTGTTCCTTAGCAACACACGAGGGCTTAGGGTACCAATCCCACTAATGCCTCAGATAAACAACAAAGGGTTCCTGGCTTCAGAGAAGCTGTTGAAAACAAGCACGGGACAAGCAGCTCCAGGTCATTCTCTGCTCTTTCAACATTTCCATTTCCTGTGCAAAGCCCACAGATACTCCGGGAATGCTGCGCTGAATTTCTCTAATGCTTTGCTTCAGATGACCTTCTCCTTACACTCACAGCTGCCCGCCCCTGAGCTGGGAAGCTTTTAAAAAACCACTGCTGTGTGGAGTGAGCTGTGGCCTCCACCACTTCTGAGTGGTACCTGTCAGGGGAGCAGCAACTCAAACCTTCTCCCACAGCCAACATGGGGTAGTGAGCGGGAGCACAGAGCTGTGCAGCCAAGGCCAGCTCCAGGCTACTGTGTCCCTGAAGGGGACAAATGGCAGGACAAAGATGGGGTCAGAAGGCATACCTAGATTGGGGATCAAAAAGTAGTGCTTTTCCCAAGCAAGAGATACGAAGCGCTGTTTCCAGAATCAAGTTAGTACCTGTTAAGTACTAGGCTTATCACACTATCTCTCCATTTATCAGGGGCCAGCCCACAAAAAGCAAAATGTCCTGGCAGGAGCCTGAGGCACACTTCAGAGTGTACAGGCATCAGCAGGAGGGCAGAACTTCAACTCCATGACTTTCACTGAAGCCTCACACTGTGATGAAGACATATGGCATGACAGCATCCCATCTAACTTTGGACAACAACTCTACCCCCCAGTGACTAACTAGGATGTCTTTAGGTATGAGGAAAACCAGATTTAATCTCAGGGTAGACATATAAAGAACATCCACAGCTGTGCTGGTAGGAACCATTTTTCTTCTGTTACTATGATCGGAGCACCAAAGTCTAAAATCAGGTAAGATAAATCCTGTCTCTATTGACTCTATATGGGACTGGAAATCTACTGAAAAGCACTGGCAAAATCCTCTGAGAAGACAACATTATGATCACTGCTGCATCACATTCCTTTGGAACTGCTGGCTGCTTTTCTTTACCAGTAATTTCTTGTGTTGCTGGGCTTTTAAATTCATCCTTTAGCACCCCAAAGCTAAGAAACCCCTTTGAGGCTAGAAGGAAAGCACAGGAAATGCTAACAGTGCAGCCCAGCACTTATCTGAAGTGCTACAAACATTTCTTCTTGGTTTCTGGTCTTGAAGCCCAACACCCCCACCCAGGAAACTCCAACTCTGAAGTTGTTACCTCCCCCTACTCAAACCCCAGTGAGGGAGAAAGTGGGCAAATTCCATACCTTCAATGGGTTTGGGTACAAAATGTGATGAGGGTTTGGTTTTTTTCACTCGGTTTCCCTTCATAATTTGACCTTCTTTATTGAGTCCCAGGAACCACGCTCGTCCGGATTCTTGCTGCCGGTACAGCGTGGAAGAATAAATAACGTAGTAGTTTTCAAAGACAGATTCTTTAAACTTGCACTCTGGTGTGAAAACATCCTGCAGTAAAAGAGAGAGAGAAGAAGAAAAAGCAATGGAAGAATTAATAATCACTGATCTTCTAAATTAGGCATCACTGAGTGATACACAACAGTCACGCGTTGCAGTTAGCAACAGAAAACAACAGGCATCAGCAATGCCAGCAGTAACACCCATCTAGACTACTCCTGGCTGAAAGGCAAGGCTGTCCTTCCCTGGCAGAGCTGTGGTTTGCAAAACAGCCTACAGTGAACAGGCATGAAAAATGTGCAGGAAAAGTCAGAAATTTGTCAGAATTTAGACTTTAATACTATGCAAAAGAAAGAAAAAGAGAGCTGAGAAGCAGAGAGTCTTGCTGTTCCTGATGCCTTCCCCTGGCTTTGCTCATACCTTCCCTGTGATGGGCAAATGTACAATGTTTGTTGTCTAAGATATTGAGGTTTCTTCAAATTCTTAGAGGCAAAAGGCAGTTTATTGAACCATTTAAGAGGATTCAAAGAAATGAGAGTACAAAAGCAAGTAAACCATTTAATTTCAAAAGCAGTGTGAGGAAATGCTGGCACAAAGCCTAGAAATCTTTCAATAAAGAGAAAGAAGTAATTTTCAAGATTTCTGGCACAAGTATTTCTGCAGGTACCGAGAAGCATTTCCACACCTGCCCAGAAAAAAAGCACATATGGATCTGTCCAGGACATCCCCTAAGCCTGTGATGGCTGTGGGAGTGGCTGTGCCATTGCCACTTGCCCTGGCTTTGCATGAAGTCTCCAGGACAAAATTAGACTCAGCTATGGACTAGTACTTGTTATGTCCCAATATTCAAGATTTTCAGAACAGAGGAACATTAAACCTTTTTAAAAGATCTGGCTGGCCAGGGGATTCTGTAACAGTGGGCTCCCCAGTCTTCAGTGAGTCATATGTGGTTGTCAGTGGGTTGGGTTTTGTTCCCAGACTTTGAGATTGAGCAGAAAACCTACCCTGGCCAAACAAATTCTCTCACTAATTTTCTAAAAACTATTCTTGCAAAGAAAGTTCAAGCCACAATGAAAATTGATTTTCTGAAGCAAAACTGTTCCAGCAAAAAAATCCCTTCTTTTGGGATGGACCATCACAGGTCCCAGACAAGGCATTTCTGAGGCCTTGAGTGAAGGCAGATGCTTCTACAGGCAAGTGATGCTCGCTCCCAAACCTTAGCCACTCCCAAGTCTTTGGGAGCTTCTCCAGCCTTGCCAATGCAAAACCCATCACCAACATCGAGCAAAGCATCTGGAGTAATGCCACGTGTTTACTGCAGACCTTGTTTAAGAGCAAACATTCTGAACATTCAGCAACACTCAGGAACATGTTCCCAAGCGATCTGGGGGTTATATAAAGTGTTGCTGGTGTGACAATAAATCCAGTGTGCAAGAGACCCTCAGAGACTGGCAGGCTTGAAGCTACAGAAGATAAAGCACAGCAGAAAGCACAGAGCTGTGCTGCACACATGAATTTTGCATCAATCATTAGCACCACACAGGTAAAAATACCATCAGCAAAACAGGCTATTTTGCCTTATCTGAGGGAGACCTTTGTGCCAGAGAAATAAATATTTTTAAAAGAGAGTGAAACAAGTTAAGAGAGATCTAGATGACTTAGAGCACTATAAAATGTGTTTGAGGTAGCTTCCCAAAAGAACAGTGTTTAAGCGTTCCTTAAGCTGCCCTTTATCTCCAGGCTTTGGCTTGCCTGGGAAGGCACAGCTCACCTGGGAGCTGGGTTTGCAGGAGCTGCCTCTGAACTGCTGGCTCAGGGGCACTCCCTGGCAAAAGGCCCAGCCAGGCAGCAGCTCTCAAACCAAACTGGACAACTCAATCCCCTTTCCCATGCCTTCATTACCCCATCAGTAAAAGCTGATCACAAAAATTCCCTTTAGGGGGACTAAAAAGTTGGCGGCTTTGAAAGATAGTTTCCAACTTGACTTAAACATGGAACTCAGACTATTTTCAATGAAGAAGAAATATAAAAGCTAATGCACTTTGAAAATGTAGTTTCACAAAGAAAAACAAACATTTTAATTAGAAGTTATTGCAAGTTAAGTTTTCAGCTCAATATCTATTTTAAAATTACTGCAGTGTAATATTTTATGACATGCAGCAGTAGTTCATAAAAGCAGATGCTGTATTGTATACCCACTTGTACCAATTAACTCACAAAATTCTTATATTATTTTAAAGCAAATGCATGTAAAGACATCAAAGTAATGAAGATTTTAAGAAAATAAAGAAAAATCTATTGATTTCCTTTAAATGTTTATGCTCCCCCACAAGCAAACAAAAGCATCCCATTTGTTTTGTGAGTTGGCTGGTTGATTCCTCATCTCCCATAACTCAGTGGAAACAGCACTTCAGGATTTGAACCATGGCAACACTACTATGAAACACCCCAGCTCTGTCCATTTCAGCAGCCTAGAAAACCCACAGATTTGACAGCTAAGTTCTAGTTAAATAATACTGGGTTTATCCACTATTACCCTTCTTCTTACGTACATCATCTCACCTGCAACAACTGTGCCACGTGGAGACAGACACTCATGGGACACTGCTCATCCTGCCACCAAACTGACATGTCCCAGGGTCCTCACAGGTCTGGGCAGCAGAAATCTCTGTGGGCACTACCATGGACTTGACACAAAGAGCAAGAGGATGAAGAAAGAACCAGATGACTGGAGAGGAGACAGGGCAGAGGAGCAGGACTCAGGCCACTCTTCCAATAACTGCCTGAGGATTTTTAGAGTGTCCTCTAAATCTCATTAACATGCAAACCCTTATGTTTTTCTTCACTGGTGTCTTCTTGGTGCTCCATGGCCAGCCTTCAGCTACACTGCATCATTTAGTTTCATCATACCTTTTGCTGTCAGCTTTGGGGCTACCAGTAAAAAAAGGCTTTTGGGATATTAATGGTGGAACCTCTCTACAAGCTTCACTGTCAAAATTAATTGTGCAATTATGCTGAATCAGATGGGAACTACTGTTTCAGTTGTCTTAGGCTGAGATGAGCTGGGAAGAAAGACAGAAGTGCAGGTGAGCACAACAGACTGCACAATAACAAAGCAGTTTGTAGCAGCCACTGCTGCACAGACAGAAATCTGAGGTAACAAAAGGTATTTTTAAAAAATCGCTGATCTGTTCACCAGACCTCTGGGTCATGCACGATTTAGGGTTTTTTATTTGTTTGGTTTTGTTTATAAGATAAATTCACTGTTGATGAAATGTGCTAGATGGGCAGACCTGGAGTCCAATACTTTCTCTTCATCTCAGGTAAAGAGTGGGTAAACACAACAAAGAGATCCTCAGGCTGTGCCCCCCATGTGCTTCTGACAGGACATAAGGACATCCTGCCCCAGAGGTAATGCTATAGTAAAGCCCTGGGGTCAGGAGCACCACTTCACTTCCTCACTTGCTGCAGGGACCTTTGAAAAAAGGATTATAAAGAGTCCCACTCAATTATTTTTCCAACTCTCTCCTTGATTGAAATAGCATGACCAGGTATAAGACAGTGAGAGGACAGATGGCTTCTATCTTTTAATCACCAGTCATTTTTAGTCTTTCAACAAAGAAATAAACAGTGACTCTATTTTCTGCACAAAGTCCACAGAGGTCCCCTGTCAGGACTGTCATGAACTCAGCTCATTCAGAAAGCCCATCAGTTCTTCTCATTAAAGAGTATGCTTGTGATTTGTAGAAAAAAAAGATTCTCTCAATTTAATTCAATGTAAAATATGTCTTTGACTGAATTATTTTTGCATACAAAGTAAATAAATACATTTATTTGTTTACCATTTAGAGATTTGGAGCCTGAGGTATTTTGTTAAGTGTCTACAGATATTACTGAAAGTGGCTTGGAAAAGCAGTTCTTTTTTAAATTGTTAAATTAAAAACTTGTATGAAATATTTGCAAAAAAAAACCATTAGTAATTTACATGCAAAATGATTAGCATCTGCTTGCAACTTGTATTTTGCATCTCAATCCAGTCCCTTGAACAAAAGGCAATTGTATTAAGAAGAGTAATTAGATTTGCTTTGAAAAAACAAACATAGGTCTGGTTTGTGCTAACTGTAGTTTTACTGGAAATTCCACAGTCTAAAAAAAAACCCAACACAGTAGCTATCACACAGAAAAAAAGGGAGATCACATTCAATGACACCTGGAACCAAAAGGAGCTAAATGGATGCATCTGCCATTGGGGGGGATTCGGTGTGTCAGACCTGCTCAGGGAGGGTCTAAGGTACCACGGATTGCCCCAGAAGTTATTTCTGGGTTAGAAAACCAAGATGTTTCATTTATCCTTCATCCCAGTAGTGTCTCCTGCCATCTGTAGATGGAAATATGGATGTGACTTCCAGGCACAAGCCAAACTCTGCATCACTTGAGCTAGTTTGGTTCTTCTGGGAGATGCTGGGAATGTCTGGGCCCACCTATCCCTCACCACAGCACAGGCTGGCGGTGGTTTGTGAGAGGGCAGATTTTTTTTCTAATCCACTTCAGCTTTCATCTGGCCTGGTCAGGTAGATCTAACCCAAACTCTTTGAACACAATAAGTTTGACTGGACCCTCCTTTGAATTTCTGTAAAGCTGGAGAAGTTCCTCTGACATCAGTGCAGAAGCACTGCTGTAAGACCTGTGGGCACGAAGCTGCAGGGCATTCAGCGATGCACTGACAGCCTCGGAGATCTCAGCTTCTTCAAAAATGCCAACCCAACAGTGCTGTAGCCCTGGTGCAATCACAGTGCTGCCAGGGCAGTGGACAGCCCTGGTGCTGCTCAAGAAAACAGTGCCAGCCCCTGCCATATCAGCCTGGGAGCATCCCTGCCACTGAGCATCCTCAGCCAGGAGGTGCAAAATAAAGGGTCCCCAGTAAGCAACAGCAAGGTGCATCTGGGTTCTGATCACAAGAGCCAGCAATCTGCTCCCCAGAAGCCCCTGGCGTCCCCAGATCATGGCAGAAATGGTGACAGGTCTCCAGATGCAATGCTCAGGGAAAGCCAGCAGGAAAACTGTCACAGGCTGCTGTTGTAATCAAATCCAGCTGCTCACTCAGCGTCCCCCCAGACTGGGCAGCTTTGTTCATATTGCTCACCATTTCCCTACAAACATTCCCAAAATTGCCAGATAAATAAAGATATCTTTTTTTTTTTTTTAAGATCTCCTTTTATTATAACCCAAAGGAGAACAGCAAATACACAAATCCACAAGCAAACCTAATGATTTAATAAATTTAGCCACTGAAACTAGCAGCAATAAAAGAAAAAAACCCATTCTGCAAGTAGTTTGTGCCACAGTTTAGGAAAGGGATGTTAATTATGAGTGTTGAAATATCTAACTAACACACTCCCAGAGTAACAGTTTTCCTTTGTTCACAGCACTTATGGGTTTCTCTTTTACATTCTGCACAATTACTGAGCCAGATCTTCAGATGGGGTAAAAACACTGAACTGCACCATAGTCCATGGCATGGCAAGGCTTCCCTCCCAGAGAATCTGGCTCAGGATACTTACAGATGTTACTGTTAATACTTAAGAGGTCATCAACTCATTTAAAACATATTAAGTAGGAATCATAAATATCAGCACAGCTATCAGCAGTGGCACTTCACTGTTGTTGTGGAGGCAGAGCATGGAATGATTGGATTGTGTTCACTTGTCTGTGTAAGCACTGTTCCATCCCAGGGAAAAGGATGGCACTGTAGAGGAGCATCTGTTTTATGGTGCTCTTTACCCAGTAAAGCCCATTCTACATTCCCCACTGACCTCAGTTAAGGCAGGGTTTCATCAACACTCCTCTGATGCTAACAGAGATGAGAAATTCAGCATTGAAATCAATATTGGATGTGCAAGACACCGGATTCTTGAAGACATTTGAGCTTCCAGATGAAATGCAAATGCCCAATTCCCATTTAAACCCCTGAAAGCTCAGAGACTATGTTTTTGAATATCTGGGAATTTGTGACCACAAACCTCATACCACAGCACTTGATCCTGGCATACTCTTATTGCCAGGACAGGTCTTTAACCACAGAGGTTCCATTTGCAGGATGAGCCCTGTGCAGACCCCAGCAGCACTGCCACAGGCAGACACGCCTTGCACAGAGTCCGATGCAGTTCAGTGCCCACCTGCCTCTGTGTAGCTTCTCCCCTGACCTAGGGTTGCATCTGTCTGGAAATGCTTTAAAATAATTGTAGCTGAGCTCCCTCTTGGCATGTGATCAAGAACCGCAAATGTGCATCCAAACTTTACATCTCATCACATCTTTGTCCAGATGGCAGGTGATATTCTACTCTTCACACTCCACTCTTCCTCCCCCTTCTAGCTCCGTAAGAGATTGGTGACAAGTCTTCTTGGTGGCCTTTTAGAAGTAGGAGAGAGCAGATACATTTTAAAATAACAAGCTGCTACATGGGAGTGTACAGTGAGGCAATATGGTATCTGAAAGCATTCTGACTCCGCCTGGACCATCTGTGGGCTGGAGGGAACACATTTTCAAATAAATCATCATCCATGCAGGTCTGTTCTCCAGCTCTGGGAGCTGGGAAGCAGCATTAGCAAGTCACCTAACTTACTGCCTCTGAAAATTTAACTAGAGGGCTATCTGCCCTCACTTTTGTGGGAACTCTCTGTACTCAAGGTAAATAATTGCTCAGCTGGCTTCCCTTTAAAACACCCACACAAGAAGTGGAGTGCAGATCTGCTAAGTCTTGTGAGCTGACCCAATATTCCTAGACAGGCAAAAAAACCCAAGTGCTGGACAAGCCTCTGTAACTAGGCTGGCGGTCTTTATATGCGGACAAAGGTTGTCCTCAAGCACCTTTTAATGTTCAAGGACTGATTAAATTATTCACGTCACCATCACTGAGGAATGCTGGAGACAAAGGTGTGATTGCAGCATGGACGTGCCCAAGGTGTCCTGCAGCAGCAAGGACATCTGCCCAGCACGCAGCAGAGTACTGACCCAAACCCGTGGTAGGTTCTGCAAGACGCTGAGCTCTGATTCACCCCACATAAACCAGTTACTTCGACCGCAGTGAGCACACACAGATCCACACAAGCCACAGTCTCCCCCCAGCCACAAAGCAAATGAGTTTTGGGGATCCTAATCCACACCTGTCCATCCCACCACAGCTCAGTATTTATTTTGCTTTCAGCTCCAGGCCTGCCCATTGTGCAGGCACATTTTCACCAAATACTTCATAAAGTGCCCAAATTCACTGCACTGGCCTTTGGTGAGCTGCTCACGCAATCCTCACAGGATCACAGCTTTCAGCTTAATGATTGCTGACAAGAACATAACTGGGGATGACTCTTCCAGCCAGGCTGCTCACTTCCATACCTCCCTGGAGAGCCCAGGGGGACTGGATGAGAGAACAGGCTCTGTCAGTCAGCTCTGGGTAGCAATGACTGCACAGCTCTATGGGCAGTGTGTCCTGCAGAAGCCAGCACATCAAGCTGCTCACCCATGTGGCACACTGAGCAAGGCACATATTTTGCCCTCTGCTTCACTTTTTCTTAACGATGGACCCCAAATTCAAATTCATGATTGGACAGAGTAAATTTTCATCCCTTCTTTTTAAAATATAAGGTATATTTAGAATTTACTTGATTTACTTGGTTTTTAATTTTGGATCTTATTTCAAGCTGGAATTTTAAAGCCTCTGAAAGTTTGGACTGCTATGAACTGGAGTAGTGATCACAGCACAGCTCACTCATGTGGCACTTGGCCTATCCAGTGCAGCACTGTTCTCCCAGGAAAGCAACTGCTTCCCACGAAAGAGGTGTTTCCCAACACCATTGTCCCTGGTACTGCATTCCTGGCAGCCTGGGGATCTGGTGAAACCCCAGGGTAATTTCTAACCAGGGAATCCCAACTCATCTATTGTCTTCTCTATATTCTGTTTTCCTGAAAAAGTGTCTGAAATTGCTAACTATGTTATCAACTCTGCTTACTCCAAAACACCAACCAGAAATACATTTTTGCTTTCAGACATAATGATCATGAGACAAGATGGCACTAGATGAAGATATGTTAGTTGCATACAAGAAGAACAGATTTCCTAAATTAGCATCGTACTGCCTCATCTGCTAAAGCCTGAAATAACTATAAAGAAAAATAATAATGTAAGAACCCTAGAAACACAGCCAGATGGGATGCTCTGAACCTATGATCTCTGTTTCTTGGCATCCATCTGAGTCTGAGCACAGGGCAGAATAAACTGATTTGTTGCCTTTGGTTATGTTTGTGATCCTGCTATTTTTATTATTGTTGATAATAATTGCAATGGATAAACTAAAGTAATGGAAATGCATTTATAAACATGAGATTATTTTCTTCTGATAGTCACAGGAAACCTTTTAGTGGAAAATAAGCGGTCAATATTGGGTTTATCATGTTATTATTGATATGAAAACCATCCTCAAGGGTTCACAACAGAGTATAAATGCCTCGGGCATTCAATAAAATGCCCTCACAATGACAGCAGGACAGGGTAGACCTCATCATTCCTACATTTTTGTGCTGAGGTCCTGAGCACTGAAGGACCAGACGGCTGGCTACATGGTCTGCAAACAGGAAGTGACAGTGAGTGGAGAAACAAATTTCAACCAAGTTCCAGTTCAGTTTCTTAGGCAAACACCCTCTCTTTCTGACATAAATGAAATAATGCAATTATAACAATGTCAGCAAGAAAAGGTCTGAGAATGAGCCGCAGCCCTTGTAAAGAATAGTCTTAGAAGTGTTTTATGGTTTTTAACACACAGACAAAACTGCCCTGTTCTCATCCAATGGTGCAGGTCTGATGGAAGAAAATGGCCTCAACCCAATTTTCTGTGTAGCCCATTTTTTCTGTGTAATTCATCGTCACGTGGGCAGAAGATAAGAGGACTTGCCAAGGAGCTCACCAGGCCTATTACAGCCCTGAGATGCTGATGTGCTGAGATAGCCTCTTTGCTTTGACTCTTAAATTCAAACTGTGAGACTTGCTGGAAACACACTCTATCTTTCTTAATGCTGGAAAGATCTCTCCTGCATTAAACCAGCTTCAGAGCTGTCATGACCAGGGTTGCAAATTCAATTTCTTTCTGTTGAAACATCCATTTTGAAAATGAGTGGTGCTAGATTATTAATATTTTGACAGCTTACTGACAGATTGGCTACAACTGGGCAATTAACAGAAAGTCCTGTGGTCTAAAGCATCAACTGAGGCTGGGGTGAGCTGGTGTTGGACCAGCAGGTTCTTACAACCAAGATGAAATGTTACCAAGTGTGACTATTTTTGTGGCTTTTCCCACCCCCTGTACCCAGTGCTGCAGCGCCTACACAGTGAGAGGGAAAGGTTCACAGAATATTCTTGGGAGGAGGCCAGCTCTGCTGCCCACTGGGAGAGCCAAAGGGAACCCTCTGACATCTGTGCCTCGAAGCCTGGGCCCCAGCAACATTTCTGCTAACAAAGCCAGCAAAAAAGGTCCATGGTACTCCCTTAATATCTGCCAGGGTGACACTCAGGTGACACTTCACACCCCTCTGCTCATCATCCCAACCCCCAGTGAAGGTAGGTAGGTAGGTGCTATAAAGGAAGACTGTGGAGGGTGTGCAGGCACATTTCTGTTCCTTTTAGACATTTATTCACCAGTTTTCTGAGAATTAAGAAAATCAACCAACTCTGCTGTGACAGAATTTCCATCCACATATTGACCACAGTATCTATGCACAGCTTGAATGAGCTGACAAATCTCAACAGCCCAAAACAAGTTCACAGACAATGCTGGGCTTATTAATACCTTGAATGGATTTCCATGGTATGTATGTGCTGACAATCTGACTTGTTCTTTTTCTGTTAGTTTCCTTTTGATGTGAAATAACCCATGGACAATGCACAAACATTTTGAATAGACCCACACTATGCCACAGCTCAGATCTGATTGTTCCAGTGTATGCAGGCAGCTGACCCATTGTAGCTGATGCTCTGCTTCCCAGGAATCAGACAGATGGAAGTATATCATAAGGGATTTTGCAGCAGTGGCTATAGTGAAATTTTTCACTCTGTTGCACACTTTGCTAGAGAACACAGATTAGCTTTGGCATCTGATCCTGTTCAGAAGCCAACTAATGACTTCAACTTCCAAACTAAGATAATATAGTCACTCTAGAGAGAGTAATATAACACACTAACTCTATTTGGCACAATGCACAGTAAAGCAGGAGACCATTTTATTGTGGGACTAGTATACAGAAGACTGTGCAAATGTCTTTAAATTATATGAACCAAAATCAACAGAGCAATCCAGAGTTAAAAATTACTGCTTTTTCTTTGTAGCTACTTACTGCAACATACAGGTTCAGTGAGATTCAGGGTTTACAATTAGATCTGAAGGCATTTGATTATTTTTTACATAGACTGTGTTGACACTGCAGGACCAAAGGCATAGAGTGAAACTGTTGGTGCCAAGGGCTGGATGCTGGCACTGTAGACATTTCAGGATGGGTTCAGTCTGGTCTAGCTGCCACCTGGTCCCATGGTCTGACTATCTAGTATTTTAGGGGCACTCCCAAAGAGAACCCTTCAGTTTAGTTTCACCCAGAAGTGAAGCTATTTTAGTTTAGTTTCACCTAGAAGGGAAGCTAGTTTGCACAGCCTGAACCACTCTACAGTGCAAAACAAAGAGCTGCATGTGAAGGTGACTGGAGGGATTTTTCCAAAAGTGCAATCCTGGTCTAACTAAAGCACTAATCCCAGAGATAGCTGGGATAGTTGGCTTACTGCAGTGGGGTATAATAAAGTAGGCATGTGATGATGTGAAATGTCAGTGTTCCTAAAAGGGGCTGAGGGCCCTGTATGCCCTCTGGAAAACAGGGATGTGAGCAGCCTGCAGTGACCTGGGTGAGGGCTATAGGTCCTCTTATGCCATGTGGAGTTTACATTTCAGATTGCTCCTTTATGATCTCAAATGCCTCAGTCACACTGGATGTAGTAACACAAAGCCTTCCAAACAGCACTTACCACCAACATCTACAAACAGCAACACTGGCCACAGTACCAACAAAGCAGTTGCTAAGCATGCCTGTTTGAAATCAGTACCAGGCTTGCAGAGAGCCTGGAGTTTACTACACGTCACAGCTGGACTCTTCCGAGGTGTGAAAATATTTTCCTTAGCATGATAAATTTTAAAGAAATCTTATTTATATGTTTCAGCAAACATGCTGAAGGAGAAGGAAATCTCAGAGCTGTTCTGACTATATCAATAGAGAAGAAACATGTCATTCCTGTTTTCTTCTGTGCTATTACAGAACTGGGGAGGGAAAAAGGCCCCACTGAACCAAAAAAGCCCCACAAAAGAGAAACCATTTGCTCATGGGCATAACAGTCCTTTCTTACCATTTGCTTACCATTTGCCATATTTCTTAGTTTCCATCTGTTTTCATCAATAGTAAGTCTTGAAGCATTAGTACAGCAACACGAGCACAATTAGATCCTCTAAGAATCACTAAAGCTGGACGAAATATTCTGTTCTAGGAATAAGTACTGATTCATGAATGTTTGTATTAAAATTTATATGATCACTTTCCTAACAACAGAGATGAAGGCTACAATGAGAAGTCCTGTGGAAACATAACTTCTGGTGCTGGGAGAAACCCACAAAGATAACCTGTGTCAAGTGTCTGATTTAACTCAGCCAAAGGCAGGGACTTCATGCAAGCAGAATGATCTGGCAAAACTGTGATGATCTGTTCATATTAACAGACCTGAACGGTCACTTCTGCCCCCACAATCCATGGCACTTGGGGTCAGCAACAGGCAAGGTGTCCTGGCCTATCCTGTCACAAACAGTGTAGCCATGAACAACCCTCACCATATAGCACAACAAAAAAGTATCTGGAAGGTGAAAACCTGTGAAGCAAAAATTAAATCAGGCAAGTGGTAGAATGCTTATCAAATCACTGGGTTTTATTTACTAGTTCCACACTACTGCATCTCAACTGACCTAAGCAAAGCATATTAGCAAACTGCTAATTCACAAATACATGCAACTGCATTTAGAGGAACACACAGAAAGTAAGAGCACCATGGGGATCATTTTACTTAGAAGAGGGCAGTAAAAAATATGAGGCAACTAAGGCACGAAAGAAAAATAATGAGAGTTATGAGATTTTGCTTTTTAAGATGGTCATTAAAAAATAAACTTTCAACTGACAAGGATGCTTTAAAAAGTCTGCTTTCTAAATTTAACTTTGATATTGAAAAGTCTTGGGTATTGTTCTTTTGTTTTTTTCGTTAGCGTACATTTGATAAAAAACCAAGGCGTGATAATCCTGGCGCTACACATTTTCAAAAGCAATTCTTTAGCTGCAGCCTCTTCAGAGGGTGCAGATAACATTTGCATGGATACAAAGCCTTTGCAGAAAAAATGTTCCTTAAGGGCAGAACTTAATATTGTAAGAACTGAGACTCAAATCAGCAGCATTCACATTAATAGCCATTAAATTATTTATTCATATTAGGTTCTGGAAGGCAGTAGATAGACTAGGTTGTTCTGAAGGGCTCAACTCCCATAAACTTTGTTGCATGACTTATTTACAGTTACCTTTTTAAGGAACATAAATTCATTATTACAAGTCTTGGCACACATTAATGCCTTTGGTTCCTTCTTTCCCTGATTTTGTGAATGGGGAGAAAAGTCTGTGCACCAAGTAATGTCCATGTCCAGGAAGCAGACGCCATAGTGCAGCACAATCCAAGCTCCAATGCAGCAGGACAGAGAGGGTGCAATGTGGAAGAGGCTCCCTGAATTGTTTCTCTCCTTACTACAAAACAACAGCTCTCAACAAAGTTCCATCTACAACCTTCTGATTTCTTTCCCCCACAAATTGTATGATCCAAAAAATACCACAAAGCTGTTTTGAAATATACCTGCTTCAAAAGTTGTCACTTTCTGTTTTCCAGCCAAAATCTAGCCCGAAGTCCCTATGGACACAGGCCATCAGGTTCAGGGGTCAGGGGTCTCGAGGGACTCCTGTGGAAAAGCTCTGCCAGGAAGGCAAGGGGGCTCTTCAAATGATCCAAGTGCCTGCAGCCCTCCAGACAGCCACAGCCTCACTGCTGGCTACCTCACAACCATCGGAAAAGCCATCTGAAAAGCATCACATACATCTTTTGAGGCCAAAGGGACAAGCAGCATGACCACAAAAACACTGACCTGAGCTGCTAAAGTTGCTAACGTGGTGGTACTCTGCACTAAAAAAGTTCTTGGCCTTTTTTCACCCCCACTTATGTCCTGAGCCCTACTGCTGACCTTGATCCATTTAATTACATCCATAACCAAATTACACTGTAGCAGAATGTAATTATGCAATCAAGTAATGAGCTATGGTTTCACTCTTGGTCTTGTATGCAAAGCCACCTTTGAAGAGGGCGATGAAAGAAGAGATTATTGTAAAAGGACAGCACAGCCCCATGTACTAATTACTGGTCATGATGCAGGGGACAATGTCTGCTGGCAACATTGATCCATCAGCTGCTTTTACTGGGCAGCTGAAACCCTCCTCCATGCTGCAGCCTCACAGCCAGAGCCATGGGTTTCAACCTGACGCCAGACATACGCTCACGACAGGCACGCTGTGTGACAGGCCTCCACACCTCTCCAGCCAGCAGCCTCTTTCAAACACACTTATTGAAACTGACTAAAGAACTGCTGCACTCCTGGCACTGCCAGATTGGCAGTCTGGCAGTGGCCAGCAATAGCACCAAGGGAAAGGTGTAAGAACAGGGAAAATGCAGTGAAAACTCCTCCTTGCTCTTGGCAGTGGGGAGCTTGTGCCTGCTGGGTCCAGCAAGGCTGTCCTGGGGCTTAGGCAAAGCACCCAGCCTCCTGTGGGACTGCAGAAGTGTGGCAGGCACTCTGTGTTCAAAGATGGCTGTGGGAGCTGATGCAGATCCCCAAGGAGAGACAAGAAGGGCCTGAGCCAGGAGAGACTTCAGTGAAACATTACAGGATGGAGGATTCGTGGTGGGGCTCAGCTTGGAAGAGCAGCTCCAGGATTGCACTTTGCTGCCTAGCTCAGTGCCTGTCAGGTCTCAGCCCATGCAGAATTCGCCATTGTTGAGATTTCAAGGTGTTTGGGAGGAAATGGCAGAAGAAAACCTGATATTTTAAGGAGATAAGAAACTGCCAAAACCAATTCTGACCAACACAGTTGTCTGTGTCATGCCATACTCACATTTACAAAGGCAGGTCACAGAAGAAGGATCAAATCTGTAATGCTACAAGCAAGGGTGGAGGTCTATCCCTGTAGGCAAACAAATGGTGCCTACTAGCAGAGCAACTGAGTATTTCCATTTATCCCACTCACACAAGGATCCAACAAGGAAGTCCCACCGTGGTGAGGAGGTAATGGACTAAGAGAAATGAGGTCAGTTACATAAGATCCTTGAAAAGGCTGTGTCAGAGTCAGGAAAGCCAGGATTTTCCGAATCCTAGCTTTCACTGTAAAAGCTTTCCTCTTCTGCATTCAGGACAGAACAGGGAGATACTGGTGTGCCAGACAGAGCAGGATCCACTACCCAAAAGCTCCACTCCACGTCACCTTCTCAGCCCAAGATCCCTGGCACTGTGGCACTACGTTGCTGTGCCCCATCTTTTCTCTCTCTCCAGCAGGAGTAGCACAACGTTTGGGAGCGTGAAAAGTCACTCTGCAGTGATGCTGAGCACACGCACATCAAAAAGCCCCAAAAGGTCTCTGGAAATGAATTCCCTAGCAGCAGCAGCAGCTTCTCCCTTTGCCAAGATAAATAGCTTTTTATGCATGCAGTATATGTGCTAGCATGTACTCTCCAGCTGACAATGTTCAGCCTCCAGTGTAACTTGTCAAAGCCTGATATGCTTTCCCTTTATCAATTCGGCAAACTCCTGAACACCGTGTGCTCCAAGCAGCGGGCTGCTGTCCCTGTAGGCAACACAATGAAGCACACTGCCATTCTTGCTGCTGCACTCTGACACATGCATCTCCTGGTGATCAAAAGCCAAAACAGAGCCAGATGCAGCTCCCAGCTCCACCACCACAACCCCTCCAACCTGTGGATCCTCAAAAGGCCCTGAGATGGGGTGCTGTGACATACACTGACTTCATGTGAAGAAACCAGAAAAGGTGATGATAGCTGGTGTGGCCACAGTGCTTCAAGGGCCTCTTCCAGTTAAGAGTTCTAATTGTGCAATTTCTCACTGTTCATTTTGAACTGAATAGGACTAGGCCATCCCAGCATGAAACATTCATAAAGCAAATTCCCCCAGTACTAAACTGCTCCCCACCCCTTTGCACTGCTAGGACAAAGGTCAAATCTGTGCAGATAGGGACCAGAATACTGTGAGATTACAAAAATTTGTGGCTAGATACTCAGAAATTGTTGAAAGCAAAGAGTTGATGCAAATCTGATGACCACGGAGAAGCTGGGGATTCCTGAAGTGTATCAGGCAATCCCTCAGCTCCAGAAGCCATTTGAAAGCTGAAGGTGTGCACTCAGGGACAGAGCACTGGGGAGATGTGCTGGCATTCACAGGCCATGCAGAACAACTGCACTGACTGCACTTTTGGGAGAAATATGCTGGGGACAGCAAGGAAGCACAGT
The DNA here is from genome assembly GCA_013399945.1 of Ploceus nigricollis. Taxonomy (NCBI): domain Eukaryota; kingdom Metazoa; phylum Chordata; class Aves; order Passeriformes; family Ploceidae; genus Ploceus; species Ploceus nigricollis. The sequence goes on along the minus strand of VXBC01006779.1, from coordinate 202,278 downwards.
GATTTCATCTTCATCATATCTGACAACAGCCCTTTCAGGAATGACCCTGCACAGAGTTTCCTAGGGCAGTCTGGACTGGGAAAGGGATGTGCTCTCTCCCATGCTTTTTAGGATGCCAGTTTACTCTAAAATCTCCAAACAACTTGTCTCCTTTAGTCTCACAATATGAGCAATGCCACATCATACCTACTTCTTCCCTTTCCTTTAATTCATAACTTAAAATATTTTTCTTCCTCTTCCTATTCCTCCTTCTTTATTCTCCGAGGTTTTATTTCACCACAGTAAGCTTTTGTTTCTGAGACACAGTTTTAGATAACTGAGATAATCTAGAAATTCAGCTACTCTGATGGATCCTTCAGGCACAAGTCACAGGCACTATGCCCTACAAACATTTAGACACTCTCCCCCTCCATTTCAACTTCGATTCACTGAAAGAAGCAACTTCTCTTTGGCAACTTCCAACATACAGAAACGTGAGACAGGAATAGGGTTTTTCAAGCATAATGAGAAAGAGACATATTGTTCTCCCATGGGAAACATTGCTGGCATGACAGAGCAAGAACATAACAGCACCAAGGCCTCTGTCAGCATCTCAACCCAACATAGAGAGCCTGAGCCCAGCAGTCAGCAAGCCATCTTGAAGTACTGCACACTTTTGATTCAAGTTCCATGCAACTGATTTCAGCATATCGACTGCCCTCTCTCTGCTGCAATCCTGAATCATGGCACAGAGCAATAACAGATAAAGGCCCCCTGGCTGGCAGCCTAATCCCACATCACAACACTAGAACTAGGAGCTGTGAACTGGTCCAGTCTGGGCTAACAGGACATCTTGTGCCCACCATGGGATGGCACAGAGGTCTCCTGTCCCTCCCTTGCTTTCACATGTGTAGTTCATGGTACATAAACAGACCTTATCACCACACCTTACCACAAAATTATTTGTGATAATAGCAGAAATTTGGGAAAGAGCCTCTGCAGAAACAGATATTCAGGCTCTGCTCTTCTCAAGCCACCTTGAGAGCCAGCAGGGATCCTCCTGGGGATCTTCCACAGCCCTGATCCCCCTGCAGGCAAGCAGGGTGGCCCTGCAGCGATGCCATCCCGGCTGCCCTGTGGGATGTGGGAGGGCTTGTCACACTGTGCTAAGGCTTATCCATCCCTGTCACTCCCCCACGGGAAACAGGAACACACACAGCAGGCACAGATACTCAGCATGTCCCAGTGCATCAGTGCTGTACAGGTGCTGCAGAAAAAGGCTCAATGAGTTGAACACATGCTGTATTTTAAATATTCTAAGCTGATTTGTATCTATTGTGCTGCATAGACATGTGCAGCTGCTGCTTGTGTGGGATTTCTGCTACCCTGGATGAAACCTCAGCACTGGTCAAACTTCTCTCCTTCTGTCTGGGAGAAATTTTAGTGCAGAGAAGGAGTGTCTCGTCCTGCTGCTTCACTTCTGCATCCAAGAACCTCTGGGTCTACTCCTCAACTTTTCCAAACCTCCTGTATGCAACCCTTGCAGCAGCTGGGAGGTGGTGCAGAGATGTGGCTCTTGTCCAAACACATGACAGTTTATTGCTGTTGCTGTCAACTCACTCTTGAAAATAATCCAAACAGCAACAGCGAGCAACCTTGGCCAAACAGGTTAATTTCCATGAAAAAGCTGTTTCCAAGGAAGGAGTAGAGGCAGCACGCAGGGATTGATGGCTGGGAGCAGCCATAGGCAGAAATTGATCCCCGAATGTGGCACCAGGAGTGGAAGGGGCTTGCACAGAACTGCCCCAGTGCAAGGAGCTGTCACTGCTGTGAGGAGAAAAGGAAAGAGGAGGAGAGCAGAGCTCACATGCTATGGCCTGGCTGCTCTCCTTTGCAGCATGCACTGATGGCAACCCCAGAGCTGGGAGAGCACTGGGCAGTCTCATGCTCACAAGGAGAAGACAATCAGAAACTGAAACACAAACCAACCTCAAGCCTCCCTTCTGCTAGAAGATAATCCCTCTGGTTTGGCCATGTGGAATTGCATGCATTACCCCACAGCAACTGTACACAGGGAGCAGCAAAAGCATTTTTTTCTCTTAGTAGAAAACTGCTGTCATATAATCACTCCCTCAGCTACTGGCTTTACGATGTCTTTAGCCTAAAAATGCAACAACAAATACAGAAAATGTGCTTGAAACACTCGAGGCAGCAGAGGTATCTCCTCCCTTCTGTTTATCTCTCCTATTTAAGAGCAGGTCACCACAGAATTCCAGTAACTTTTGCTCATCAATCCCCACCTTATCCAAACAGAACTCTTCCTAAGACAACCACACTGAGACTAGACCTTGGCCTCAGCAATGACAACATTACCACTGTTGAGAGAAAGGAAGAGAGAAAAAAGCCCTAACAGAGTTTGGGGTCCAGCAAATGCATTCAGATTCTTGTTTGACATCTGTCCTCTCTTTATTAAAACAGATATAGCCATATAGTGAAAAAAAAAAATCTGGGCAGGGCCTGGAAGACATAACAGAGGAAGGAGTTTGGCTGGTAGAGAGAGCCTCATGTCCTGTCACAGCAGGGTGACTGTGACAAAACAGGGGCCCTGACAGCTCAGGGAGAAAGGCATGTTTTAAAGAGAGGCTATCTGCACAGACAGCAATTTGGTGTCAGTGGGTTACATGATTTGTGCTTTCTAGGTTAGATTTTGTCCAAATCCATATACTCATTGAGAGGACTAAAGTGGTGCTGCAGCTTGTTCTGCCTGTGAGATTTCATTGCAGTGTGCTTGGCTCCTCGTCACTTGGAGGCACAGAAACCAGGGACCAGACTCTCCAGGGAATTTACAATGATAGTCATCCCTCCTGCACGTAAGGGAGTATTTTGGGCAATGATTCCCAGGGTCTGAATATTTTATTCATGTTATGGAAAAAACACTGATGTGAATTGTCTCCATCTTGGAAGGGCCACCAGGGACCTCACGGGATTTGGAATGTTCACCTTGGTCTGATGGTGCCTATGCAAAGTTGCAGCCTCTTTGGTGTTGGATGAACACACCAGAAGTTCTTGGAAGGCTTTCACTTCTACCAGGGAGAGGACAGGTAGTGACTGGTTGTGCCTGGCAGGATTTCCCTGCTGTTCTGTCAATACAGATATAATATTAATTGCAATCTTCTGTGTCTTCAAAGAAGACAAATACACCACCCACAGATGGCTAAAACTTTTCTGATCTCCTCTGACCTTTAAGATCCCTTGATAAAACTTTCCTCTGTATTTTAAATGCTGCTTTTATATATTATTGATGAACCCTTCCCTTCCGCCCAGTGAAAATCCTTTAGGCATTCAGAGGATCGGAGAGCGGCTGTTTGGACAGGTGACAAGCCCATTTCTCCTAAGCCAATATTTTTCAAATTAAGACTCACCAAGCAATGGCAGTAAGAGTGAAACAAGATGAGAGCTGGAGATACCAGCCGGGCTCCCAGCTGATTTCCTGAGTGTCCTGCCAGCCCAAATGTGCTCTGGTGCTTGATTAATTTAAATTGAGAGTTTCTGAAAACAAAAGGTGTCACACACGGCTTCTAATCAGAGCGCAAAGGTCCCACGACTGCTCAGCAGGCAGTGAACGCCCAGCTGCACTGCAAGATTTTCATTCTTCCGGTAACAATATTTTCACTGTGTGGCTCTTTAAACTGATACAAATAACCTCAACAGCAGGGCAAAAAGCCTCTCGCAACTGTGGCTCTCAAGCAATTTTCCAGGGACGTCTGTGCTGTGACAGCCCTGCTCAGGCACAGCTCTTGCAGCTGGCTTCTCCTGAGGGATGGAGCCTGGCACTGCCTGTCTGAGTATCCTGCTGGTCCTTCCAGCTACTTTCCAGGGTATCTCAACCTGTCTGAGTTTCATCCAGATTTGGGAAGATGAACTTTTCTTTGTCCTGCATGTTCCTAGCTCCAGGCTATCCAGCTACCATGAAAATACAAACCAGTGGCTAACAGAAATGGTTATTACTAAAAGGTTTCCTGCTACATTACTTTTTCTACAGACTCTCATTTTACATCAAAACAGCCACCTTTCCAACGCATGCATGAACACTCAGTAAGCTATAAAAGTACAACTTTATTGCCATGGATTTACCTCAAAGGGCAAAACTGAGCCAAAAATCAATTCAAGTTTGCTGACAAAAAGCAAAATGCTAATACTGGTGTTAGGAAATCAAAATGTCATTCCTTAGCACCTGCATGAATATTAATTATTTCATTTTTTACGTAACATTTTTGTTAAACCTTTCTAAGGTTGGCCTCAAACCAATGAATGTCCTTTTCTGTGCCACATGTGCTTTCAGGTTTGAGGGTCAGAGGCCTTTTGCATTAAAATTAATTGACTTTGAGTGGCTCTTTTAATTTTGTCATCAGTAATAATCTTGAGGTTTAATGGCTTTAGATCTGTATGTGTCATATCACAGTGGACGGTCACATGTGGAAACTTGGCCCTGCATTTTTAAACCTAAAATCATCTGTCTTTTGTACTTTAATTACTATCACAGCCAGACTGTAGCAGAGCACAGTACATGCTTGGATGCCCATCTCCAAAAGTAGATATTTAGCAGTTTCAACATGCAGTTCACTCACTTGCTCAGGATATGAAACAGCTCTGGCACCTTAGCTCAAGGCTGAGCATCAAAAGGGAATTAGGCACCTAAGTCATTTAAGCATGTCTATAAATCCTACAGAGCTTCTGTAAGCATCTTTCCCCATCCAAATACTATTGGAAATCTGTGTTGTAATGTAGATGCAAAGTAGAAGATGCATAAAGATCTGTAAGTACTCTAACTATTAGTGCTAGTAAGACTTACAAGTGGCTATGCTGTTCTATACACAGGGCTCATTAAAAATAACAGGATGTGGGATGAGGCTTGAGTTCTAATGCAACAAAAACATACAGCAAACAAACCTCTGTGTGTAAAACTGCATTGTAATTATTATCCTGGCCCAAACCATAGGAAAATCTTCAGCCTCATCTGAGAAACCAACGAGACTCCAGGAGCGCCAGCTCACAGAAGCACTAAACATTTGCAGCTCTCTTTTTGCCTGGTCCTGATGGCCCTGCAGTAAGAGCTGGGAGCACATAATCTCTGCAGTGGAGACATTAAATTTGGCTGTGCTTGCTCTCACCATTTGAACTCTTTCAAGGGGAAATGTGCTGCTGTGATTAACTGGGGTTATTAACAGTGCTCAATGGCTTGTAATGCCATTGGTAATCAAACAGGTCTCAAAAAGTGGAAGAAGAAGAATTGAACAGAATTAAAATACACAAAGTGCCTACAGCCTGCCATCCCAGGTCAGTGACGTGCCTGCGCCTACAGCCTGCTATGTATATATAGAAATTAATTCACTGACTGCAGATGCACAAGATGAGGATGGAATACGATTCCAAATGTCTTTGCTTCGAAGACACTCAAGCAGTCAAGCATCATTTTAATGTGGAAATACTGCTGTCGTATAAATCACTGACTTCAGGGCCAGGAGTATCTCTAGAGATCTCAAATCTCTTGATCTGCTCTGAGGTAGCAGCAAATATACCAAACCCAATCCTTATAGATACTTGCCTGACATGGTCTTGAAGCCTCTGTGCCACACTTAACCTTCTCTCTTCTACAAAAAAAAACAAAGTAAATGCACTCCATCCTCCCAGTATTTCATATTTTTTGCCTCTAAACAATATTGTTTTCCTCCTATCTCTTTTTTCCTCCTAGCCTTCTTTTTTTTTTCAAGCTTTCCTGTCATTTTCCTAAGTACAGTACCCAGAACTGGCTTCAGTCCTTCACCTGAGAAGCAGAATAACGACCCTTCCTCCCAATGACATCCGTTCAGAGCTGGACTGAAAAGTACTTTTTTCATAAAAAGATTCCCAAGCAATCTTAACTCATGTTCAATTTGTGGTCTGCTGTAAGTTCCTGTTTCTTTCCTGCAGTGTTGCTGCCTTCCATATTTTTCATGCTTTATCTGTGCACTTAAGTCTTTTTTCTAGAGTGTAAGTCATAGGAAACTTCTCTTTACTGAATTCTGCTCTATTGATTTTGAGTACTTCTCCAATGTATCAAGATGATACTTTAATTCAGGCTGTATCCTTCACAGTGAATCCCAATTTGGCACAAACCACATATTTTTTCTAGGAGTACGGTCTCCTATCACATACACCATTAATGAAAATGTTGGCTTAAATCAAACTCAACATAAACTGCTCAAGACTCCTCAGAGTCTGTCCCCCATTTAACTGCAACACACTTCTATGCAGAGAAACTTCTTTAATTATGTGTCCTCCCACCTTACATTAAGTTAATCCAGCCCCCCTTCGTCCAGGGGTAGGAGGGGTAGGAGTTCCTTGTGGAGAATTCTCACAAGGTTCACTGATACCACAGGTCATTCCTTCACTCTGGCCTGTTAGTCAGACAGCCGCTCTGGCTCAGAAGGCAGGTTTGAAATAAATGCTGTAGCATCCCCCATGCTTTACTAATGCAAGACCACAGCCCTAGAAGAAGCAAGCAGAGTTCCTCACCCTGCACCCTGACACCAGTCACTGCATAGATGCAGTGGGTCCAAGAGAGCCTAAGGCCTGGGTTTTTCAAACTTATATGTTTTTCAGATATATAACTCCTTTCTGTTCAGAAATACAGGTTTAGGCAGTTAATAATGGTAAATGGAGTGTGGAAAAATCAGGCTAGGTCTATAAAAATTGGATGGACTTTCATGCAGCTAATTCTTTATACAGTGCTTTTTTCCCTCTGCTCTTCAGCTGCTGCTATTTTCCCTTGGAACAGACCCTTTGTGTCCTTGCTTTCTCTTGTTTTTTAGCTAAATCTTCCCAATTCAGCTCTCCTTTGAGAGAAGGTTTGAAAGCTGCCTAGCTAAGTGATTTGCTCAAAGTGCTCTGTTTGACAGAGGTGGGCTATGAGAACTGGGAGGAAGGGCAAGTCCCGAGGGGAAGCACAAGCAGGTCCTTGGAATCAGTTCAGATTTTGTTAATGAGCCTGGCAGGTAAATGGAAGGAACCAAAAGCCTATTTGGCTTATCAGCAAGGACCCTTTCTAACCTCTACTTAATTAGCTTCTATTGATTTTCAGGATAAGAAAAATTTCTGTGAGATTCTGAGGAATTTTAGGGGACATGCTGGACTGATGAGAAATTTGGATTCTTCCCCACTCATCACCTAAGATTCCTCTATTTGCATTTTTTTCTCTCCTTGGCTCAAGTTTCACCTTTTTCCAGGGCTGAAGGCACAGGTGGCAAGCAGAATGACTGGAGACAGCAGAGAGAGACCATGCTCTTGAGAGCTGTGGAAGAGCAATCTGGGTGAGTTTCGAGCCCATGCAACAGGCAGTATGCCCCTGTGCCCAGTCCATCCAGGTCTGTAGATGGACTCATGTCCAAATTGCTGTAGCAAAGTCAGGCTGCTGAGCCTGCAGAGCCCCTGGCCCCCTCTCCTGGGCTGTGAAAGGTGCTCCTGTGGCTCTGTCACACCATCACAATTAGCTGTGTGTTTCTTCAGGTCACAGTCCTTGAAATAACCCGAGTGTCACGGTGAAGCCCAGTGGGGATGGCTTTAGAGCATGGGATCAAGCTCTGCCTGCCCTGGGTTATAGATCAGTGGGATTTAAGAGGATACAAGACCTGCCAGGATAATTTTGGAGGACTGCACAAGGATTGAAAGAAACCACACCTGCCTTGCTCTTTCCTCTGTTCTGCCTCCTGGAGAGCTGTCACTACCCCAACAACCTCAGGGGAATCGGATTGTTGACTCCAGAAAATAGCCTGGCAGTAAGTTACCATGCATCCAGTGCAAGCAGCTGGGGAAACTGGGCCAAAGAACGCCACAGAGAGCAAAATTCAACAACACACAAAAGGGAAGGGTTGGCAGATTACCTCAATCCTAACTGCTGGAGAGTATTTTTTTGTCTGCTCTGAATGGACAAGCTATGAGATGAGATGGCAATACTGGGAGTTGACCCAGTCTGGTAGTTGCTGTGCTTTGGTTTTTTACTAACACAAGAAAGCCGATTCTGGCCGTGTTTGCCATACTAATGATGAGAGAAGCACCACAACTGACTGAGTTTTGTGAATGCCAAAGCAAAGATTGATATACAGTAACAAAAAATAAAAAGACAAAAGAGGAAGCTGACAAGACATGCTCTGTTCATTTACTTGCCACGAGTAGTTTGGTTTTTAATTATGCATGCCACTGCCTCACAGGGTGCTGGGGATCATTTCACCACAGCTTATTCTGGAAAGTAATTTAATTCTCAATAACAGGAATCCTCACTGCTTCTCTGCTACGGCTGCTAAATCCTCATTTTGAGACTGAAACAGGAACTATCACTGGCAAGCAAGTGGACGGGCTCTGTGGAAGTCAGGGAAACACATACAGGTGCTACATGGTGCTCACATGTGCTATATGGGCACTCACACAGTGAGCTACCTATTAGTCACAAGGGCTGTAAATCCAATTAATTGATCAAAACAACTTCAGCCACTAAAAATGTCCCTTTTTAAACACACTAAAACATATATTTGCACAGGCAAACACATATTACAATGTCTCTGTTTAACAGACATCTTGCAGACTTAAGCAGTAGATGAATTATACCAATAAACCTAAGATGGCAGAGCTGCAAACTGAGGGCCCTGCAGTCAGAGAGGAGAGCAGGGATCCTGCTTCTCACCTTCCACCAACCTGAATCTTCAGCTGTGCCAACAGTGCCTGATGCCAGGCACTGACTGTCTGGGCAGAACAGAAGGAAAAGCATGCTCTTTGAGCTTTTGATGATTTTTATCATTATCTGCAACTAATATTTGGGTTCTGTTGAGATCAAGAGGATATTGATTACTGAATCAAGGGCAGGGGAGAAAGGGAAAAATAATTTCAAAAATCTAGTGACATGATCATTTCAAATCACTTCCACTGGGCACTGTGCTAATGAAAGATGGTGCAACCAGCTGTGCAGAGCTCAGCTCAGTATTGATTCTGACAGATGAGAAAATCCTTTTCATGTCTAAAAGGGCACAAACTGTCAAAACCATCAAGGACTTCTTCAGACTGTATTTCCCCATTTTTATTTGCCGACAGGGATTCCCAGTTAATATCTATATTGGATACAGACAAGTCCACATACAGATTATTTTTCTGCATGAAAGTTCTTTTACTATACATAGGAGTTGCCACATCAGATATGACCGGGGGGTTTCCAATAAACCTCCCCTCTCAGAGCAGCACAAGCTGCTTCAGAGAGCGTGTAAGTGCTCCCACCAAGGCACTGAACACATAACTTGCCTTGATGAAAATTACCTCTGTAGCCCCAAAATTTAAAGGCTGGATTAAATAAAAAGTCACTGAATCAATTCACCTCCTGGGGAAGCCAAATCCACAGCTGTAGCATTTTTGGACCTCCATGTCCTACCACAAAGCAGTTCATTGCAGAAAAGGAGAGTGAACTGATGCATAAAAAGGTAATAGACTTTTAAGTAATAGAAGGGAAGATAATGTGGCCTATAAAGGGCCATCATAAAAAATGTCACACACTGACCAAGGATGGAAAATGACACTGGCATGTCTGCTCTGACATGTCGCAGCTGCAAGGATAAAAAAACAAAAAAGAAGTGAAGAAATGCTACCACTCCTTCAGACCCTGCCATTTGTGTCCACGGGACCATAACATGGCTCCATGTGGACATCCCCACTGCAAGGCAGCCCTGATCCTGCAAAACATGAGGCTGTGTCTGAGAGGTTCTCCCGAGCAGGAGTGGGACGGGTGGATTAACCTTGAGCAGCACGTTTGATGTGCATGGAAACCCTGCCAAGGCAGCCTGTCACTTATTAAGAACATTTGTCAAGGTTGTTAAACAACCTTGACAACAAACCCAGAGGCAGCAGCAGCAGAAGGGGGCCTGCAACACTCCCTGAATCTGCTTTATTGAATGTAGTCTCATTTGATTCTAACATCAAATGAACTGGCTGTGATCTCTCCCATCTGAGGGCTGATAGGAAGGGTTTCAGAATCACAGCCTGCACAGGTGGCTGGATGTCTCCCATGGGAAATCTTCCAAAATCCTCCCTGGAAAACACCTAGACATACTAGCAGGGCACCGTGTTTATTCACAGTGCCTTCAACTCTCTCACCCTGGCCTCCCATGAGTCGCACAGGGGCTGTGCAAGGAAGACCCTCCATTCCTTTTCAGCCTTTCCATCAGCAGTTGAGGACAGGCCAAGGGCAGGTCCCCAGATGTGCTCTCCAGGTGGGATGGAGCCAACCTGAAGTGCATTCTCTGTGACTGTGCACCCGCCCTCCTGTCCCCATCCTCACCAGGGCTGCAGCCAGCCCTGCCTGCCTGAGAAAGGAGGATTTGTGTCTGACCTGGGGACCTCCACAGTACATTCACACCTCATGTTCTCCAACAGTTCTTTGGTGAATCTAAAGAATGATATATAAGCAAAGCGTAGCACAGCCTAAAAAAAAAAAATCCAAAGCTTAAAAGAAACGTCTATTATTGAGTCATGCTTCATGAAAATGAAAATGAAAATATCTGTGTGTTGTACAGGGTTCCAGTGGGACACCTGTCTGTGGTGTGGGTCTGGGCCTCCATGCTCTCCCCAGGTTTGTGTTCTCCAGCAGAGACTGGCCACCCCAATCTCATCAGCTGTCCCCAAACTCTCATGCTCATGTGACACCAAGAGCTCCGTGGAACAGAATGATTTTCTAGCCACCCCTTATCACATTGCTGTTTACAGTCTGGAATCAGCTCCATGACAGGCAGGACAACTCCACACAGGGAGGAGACTATGGAGATGCTCTGGGCAAAGACCTAAGCTGACCTACTGCCTGGAAGACGGGGAGAGAAAAATGGGAGACGGAAACATTCCTGATCACGAGAGTAACTGGACATCAGTCCCAAAGGATTGTCCTAATATATCACACAGCTCCTCCTCAACACAGATTGTTAATTGAGATGATATTTTTGGTTACTTTTCCTTATATTTTTTCCCACTTAGCAAACAGCTGCTGGCAGTACCTATTAAGAGGCTTTTCCCAGCTTTACTTACCTTTTCATGTTCTATTATAAACCTGTCACCAGCAAATAAGGAATGGTTACCTGCCCACTGACACTCAGGAAGACCAGGACTCAAAACATATGTGATATAGAATAGATGAAGTAATAATTTCCTTCCAGCAATATAGGGTAGGTTGACAGTTAATAAATTCACAATTTAAAAATGTTTGCAGTGTATGGATACATTCAGCTATTTTTTATTAGGGATTAATAAATATTGTAACAACAGGAAGCTGTCATTGATTTTAATTAACAAAACTATTGGTATTGTGCTCGTCCACATACACATAGTTGAGCTACACTTCTACAAAATTCTGGGCATTAGTGTGGATTATGGCTCGCTATATGAGCTCAGTTCTGTTTGCTTGCATATGCCTGTCCTTGTTTCTCCTCTCAAATACAGCCTGAATGGAACCATTTTCATCAACCACAGACAAGGAAATCAATGTAATATAGAATGCATGTGAATGGTGACTGAGGAATTGTATATTTTATGAACAGAAGAGGCGGATGTATTTTTCTAGATAAAGGATCTGCCTGTGTTTGGAACATCCTGTTTGGGAGAGAACAAGAGCCACTAAATAATATTCAGTCAAAATGTTCTTAGCTTTGGTTTGCATTTATATAAAAATATTGTTTCTTTATGCAAAGTTTGAACGTGATGTCTCATTTCTATCCTCTGTAGTCATAAAATTAACACTGTTATTGTGACCTCTGGCATCTTTTACTATGTCCTTTACAGAAACATTTTGTGGGACTCTGAGTGGATATTCTGTGAATCTGTATCTAATAAAGTCAGTGACATAGTTATTTGTAATCATGAAAAGCAGACATGAAGAACACGGTGTGTAACCTAACCCACCATTTGTTTCTAGGACACTTTGATGCCTCATTAGAGATGAGATCAAAGCACATTATGTCTGCGTTCCCCACTCTGAGACACACTCCTTCTTTACATCTCTTACTCATTTCTGCCCAGTTAAACCACTGTGGTGGTCGGTGGGTGAGCCACAGCCTCCATCAACCACAGGTCAGATCACAAGGGGAACCAGCTGGCTTTTCTTAGATTTGTGGCTATCATTCCTGAAGACTTCATGCATGCCAAGTTTCATCCTGGCAGGGAACACCAACACCTGTGTGCAGATAGGTGTAGATCCACCACAGAGCAGAAAGGCCTCTAGGAGAAGTGGGACAGAAATCACAACCTTCAACCAAGTTTTTTTGGTACAGAAAAACCTGCAGGACCCTTCTCACAATGCACATAGGGCTAAAAATAGAGAGAGATTATGGACTTCTGAGGGCTTTTCCATCCCCAGCCACTGTGAAGATCAAAGGCTGAGCTATCTCCTCCCTGGGCAGGAAGAGGAACAATGCTCATGTCAGTGATGAATCAGCCATGAAAAGAGATACTGTTCTGTTTTGCTGACCTTTATTATGTATGTATGAGGGGAAAATGCAGGATGAAAAATTATTCTTCTTGACATACAACTAAATAAATATCTTTGTGTTTAAAAAGTTTTTGTTTTCTTTATGCCTTTAAGCTTGGACAATTTAAAACTAGCCAGAGCATTACCACGATTGGAAAATGTTCCTGCAATGTGTGATGAATCTAAAACAACATTGTGCATGTCAAATTGCCAGAATTTTAGGGCTTCAAGAGAGACCTGGAAAAACAGGTGCTACACACCTGAGCCAAAATGCTGCAGAAATCTCAGAGTTCAGTATATGGTGAGTCTACATTCACATACTACAAATGAGAACTATACAAATTCTGTATAGCAGCAGCTCTGCAGAACCACAACATCTCTCTCAGTTTACACTTGATCACTATCACTATAATGGAATAGCAACTCTTTAAACAGCCTTTACATTCTCCAAGAACTCACATTTCACTCCTGTCTGCTCACTTCCCCCTAATATTTCAAATCCAGGAGCATGAGCTGAGGACAGATGGATGTGTGCAAGCCAGCTGCTCCAGTTTTGGGAGGTGTTGAAGGATGACCCAGTGAAATATGAATTTCCATCTCTCAGAAGTGCAAGTGAAGCTCACACCAAAGGGAGACGCAGGAGGGCCCTTCCCATCTGACCACAGTGCAAAAGCCACAGTGGTTCCACAGGAGGCCCCACCCCAGCGTGCTGGGGGACAGAGATGGTGTGAAGGGCAAGTGGAGTCAGGTACAGCACAAAGCAGAGACATAACCAGGACAGGTGGTGGGTCCTTACTAAGATCATTTGGGGTAAGATTTTTCCCACATATTAAGTAAAACAAGCTCTTCACACCTCTTCATTCAGAAGTCCGTAGCAGTTTGACACACTCCTCATGCTCTGAACGTCTCCTTTAACAAGGAGACTCTAAATCCAATGACTGGATCAAGCCTCAGGAAGAGAACTGAATCACTGACAATCCAAAGTAACTTCTTTTACCCATTTGAGGTCATCAAAGCTTTTTTCTTTTCCATTTTGTCCATTCACTTGAATGTTTTATGTAACTCTCGTCTTCAGCAAGTGGGAGTTCTAGGCTCTTTATGACTTCTTCTTAATCTGGTATTTTAAATAGGAAAGTCGTTTTAATGGAGAACTGGGATTCTTGGGTAGCAGAGGATGAGAAGGAATAGAGCACCCAGAGGGGCTGGTAAGATGGCAATGCAGGGGGCAAACACATGTCCCATCCCAAAGGATCAATCACTGGCAGTAATTCTGGGGACCTCCAGGAGCAGTAAAATGTCTCCTGAGACCTCTATGAAAGTTACAGGAATCTCCTGTTATTTGGGCAGTGGCATTAACATGTATGGCATTACACACATGTACAAAGACACACAGGACCTAATCTACAGTTTATCCTGCCCCAAGGCAGGGAGAGGAGCTGGCTGCCCTCCAGGCTCAGCAAGAGGGACTGGTGGGGCAGTGTAGACCCTTGCCAACACTTGCTGTGTGCCAAAGGCATGGCCAGCCCACCACGCCAGGACATGGCAAGTGTCTTGCTGCTGGGACAGCACTTCCCTCTGCCACTTGGTTTAACCTTGGAGGGAGAGGGAGTCCCATGTTGAAGAGAGAAAAGTCTACTGCAACAGCTTCTGCAGTAAAGAAAGGTAATTTCAAATAATAAATAACTTCTGCAAATTGTGTGCCACTTCAGTGATGCTCTGCTTGGTAATTTACACCAGGTACTGCTCACAGGGTGATGAAAGATTAACAGCTTCAGTTTACTGAGACCAGTCTTCAGGATGTGTCTATTTGCCTCTCCAGGCACCAGCAGTGGTCATAACTAGGAAAGATGACGTTGTTCCTCCGGAACAGTCAACATGTTTTTCAATGTTTCTATATCAGTCTTGACTTTGAGTCTCAGTGCACAACACTGTCCCTTCCTAATACCATCTGACAACTGGATCTGCAGATAAAACTGGCTGTCTTTTTGCCATGGGTACAATGAAAATATAGAAGTTCCCTTTATTCTCCAATTTTCATGGGGAAAAAAAAAGTCTTGAAATAGCCAAGGATGAGTAAGGGAAGAAGAGGAAAGTAATCCCAAAGAGTATTCCAAACTGCATTGTTTAAACTTACATTTCCTTGAAATGAAAACCGAGAAAAAACCCCATTGAGCTAGTTTTCTTTACTGACAGCCTAATATTGATTTTAGACTAATTCTCTATATGTAAATGAAGTAATTAAAATCTCCTGTTCATTGCAATTAGTCTTTTATTGAATTTTTCTAATAAGCCAAGCCTTTGAGTCCAGCAAGAGTTAAGAGGTGATGGATAGGAAAGATGAAGGAGTTTTATGCTTCAAATGCTTCACTAAAGTATCTCAAACAAACTGAGGTACAACGAGATCCAACTATAAATCCTCAGCCACATCTCAAAGGAGTATGATCTAAATTCGTTTAGCAGCTCTTTTTCCATCCAAAAATTTTGCTTCTACCTTTCTTTTGCCTTTCTCTTCAGCCTTAAGAAATATAAAATGTTGCACAAGACTTAGTTGCAGTAATTCTTTGGATCCAAAGAGGTGGTGGATGCTAAACAATCAAGATACAAGACAGTGGGACTGAACCAACAGCCTTGCTAGGAAAAGTTTCTTCTTCTGGAAATGTCTGGAATGGTCTCAGTTCAAAGCAGGGTGAGATACTGATGTATTAAGCAGTCAAAAAAATATCAGGAAGGGGAGAAATGAAAGTGGAATCTGTCATAGCAGAAAGGACATTTTCAATCAAATCATAATGTTATGACATATCAATGTCAAAATGAAAACTTTGTTTCACTTCATCTAATTGAAATACTGTAACATCTCATCAATTTGTCATTCTCCCTTTGAAAAAGTCTGGTTCTGTGAAACTCAGATTTGCCAACTAGAAAATGTATTAGATAAAAGTGTGGAAGTAGCTGCCTGCACCACTGCTCAGACCTGTGGCTTGCCCTGAGCACAGCTTCACATGGCACTGCTTAAAACTGCAAGCTTAAAATAGGCTCTTGCACTTTTGCAGCATCTTTTGTCCCAACATTCCTCATAAATTACACACTGAAATGCATCCTGGCTGGATGGAACATGACAGTAACACATACGTTCATCTATGGTGTGGTCACTTGTACCTTCTCAGGCCATTTGCAGTTGAAGTGCCAGCTGATCAGAAACACGCTGAACATTTATGTAAGCTGGGACAACAGAGCATCTGTTTTCATCATACCCAGGATAATATAATTATATTCTGTGAATATGTTGTATTCTATTTGTGTCCTTTACTAAACCCAAGGCTGCCTGTAAAACGAATGGAGCCTGTGTTAATATTGTATGACACAGAACATTAACGACAGAGAAAACAATTTCAGTGTATCCTATACAGACTGATTCGGAGATAAAGTTCTCAAAAGCCAGTCTGGCAAATACAACATCCTTTTAGTGTGTATTGTAAAAGGGCAATAAATTACAAACATCAATATGGATAGTAGAAATCGGAGCCTGTGGGGCAATCTTGTACTGAATTAAAACAAATATCTCCTTGACTACAGCTGAGGGAAACAGCAGTGGCATCATATTTCATTTTAATAGACTGCAGAGTGGTTTGCCAGGGGAGAAATCAAAGTGACTTGATTATCCCATCGTGTTAACTAACATCTTATCACACTCAGGCTCTGTCCCTAAACCAATTTAAAACCCTGCCATAAGAGGCTTTCAAAATGGAGATCTGGGCTAAAAAGCATTCAGAATAACCCCTCTGCTTTTACCCTTCATCCCACGGTGTTACAAACAGAGTCCAGGTAGCTTTAGGTTCTGTAGCAGAAAGAGGGTAGAGGAAAGGCAG
The DNA here is from genome assembly GCA_013399945.1 of Ploceus nigricollis. Classification (NCBI taxonomy): domain Eukaryota; kingdom Metazoa; phylum Chordata; class Aves; order Passeriformes; family Ploceidae; genus Ploceus; species Ploceus nigricollis. Next base: position 185,907 of record VXBC01006779.1, on the reverse strand, counting down.
GAAAACAAGGTATATTAATGCAGGTCCTGATGCTGGCAGCCTGAATTCAATCAAAATTCTGTTGCTCGGGATCCTGTGAGGACCTGGCTGCAGAGTTTGACCAAGGTTCTGTCCAAAACCCTACAACATCTTTCACTAAAGCTCTGTACCACCTCCTCGCAATGCTTTTGTTTTGTGTCTTCTGACTTCCCTTGCCCTCTAGGCCAATTGCAAACCCAGAGCAGAAAATTGACTTAGGCAATCTTTGCTGCTCATCTGCCTGCTGCCCAGATAAACCACTCTGCCTTGTGTGACTGAGATTCACAAGGTAGTGCAGCTGCACAGGCTGGGCTGGTTTCTCCAGGGGCCTGATGGACCTTTGCAGCAGGAGCAAAGGAACAACTCTGCTTTCCCTGTGTGCTCAGCTGGCCACCAGAAGCAGATATCCATGGAGGAGCAGCTCACTGTTCTTCAGTGGAACTCCCCATGCCATTCAGTTTTGATGCATTTGTACAGCAAAACCTAAGGAAGAGTTTTATGATGATGAGAACCAGGAAAAAAGATATTGCTAAAAAAAATTAGCATTTGACAATCAGTTTTAGAGGATGAAAGACAGTGTAATGGGTTGATATTTCCCTTCAAGAGGGAAAAAAGAAATAAGGAGAAAGTTTGACACTCTCAGACACTGAGATTTTTCATACCCTGCAATCTAAAACTCAAGAAATGAGCTTCTTCTCACAATTTAACATCTTCACTTGTCTATTTTTTCTCCCCAGAAAAACTTCACTTCGCCTTTTTCAGACAGCTTGGTTCCTTTTGCCACCTGCAGCAGGGAAGGCCAAATGCATGGCTAGTCCTGACTTTGAGGGAGCAGGAGGGAGCCAGGGCACAGGTGGTTCCTCCATGCCACATCCTGTCAGCTCATGTACAGAAAAGACAGGATATGTGCCAGCTTCCATCACCATCTTTCTATACATCTATTTTGGTTCTTATGCAGCACTCATAACCATGACAACTGCCTGCCCAAACTATCAGACATATGCAGAAGCTGTCTGGTTGTCTTGGCAGCGATGTTCCCAAAGTGGAGACCAACGGAAGGAGAGCCCAGGCTGAACTCCCCAAAATGCCCTGCACACCTCAGCCCATTTAATGAGGAAAGTGAGTGGAAACAGCTCTACTTTTCCCACTGATGTTATCCCCCTGCAACACTGGGTCCCTGTGGCAAGAAGCAAGTCATCAGCTACTGTCAGAGCAAGGCACTTCCAACACTTTTGTGCAGCCCTAATTTGGCTTATCACCATGACCAGGATGACTCATGGAATCTCCTCCTTGCAGAATGTTTTGGAAAATATGGGAACAGCCCAGAACCAAGGTCTCTTGACAGTAACTGGAAATAGGGAAGTACCCTATATTAGGTGTCATCCTGATCTCTAGCAGCCAGTGAATGCCTTAAAGCTCAAATCATTTTCATAGTATCTCATGATAAGTCACTGAGGAGTCCATAGCTCTTTCTTACTCCAGCTCATAAGCTGAAGATGGACTTGCAGAAGAGCCTGAAACATTCTCCCTGCAGCCTTAGACAGCTCCTCAACTGCTGAAAACTCCCTTCTCTTTGCTACAGCCATTGCTCCTCTTCTACTATCACATTTTCACACAGATCCTATTGGAATACCAAAACTCATATTAAGTCAATGTTTCCTACAACAAGGCAGAACAAAGGCAACTCAATAAACTGTCAGAAACTGTGCAAGGAAGGTTGCACATGACTAGGAGGGATTAACTTGCTTTGTCCCACACTTTCTCTTCCACCTATTGAGCAAGGATAGGCTAAACTGACATATGGGCTCCAGGACTGATTGGTTCAATACACTTGAGAAGAGGATATAGGTATGCAGGAGGACACCTGTTGGGGATGGATTTCTTCTACTCCTGGCACCATCACTGAGAGAAGTGAGAAATTCTATCTTGCAAGACTTAGATGGACTTGATAAATGGCCTGGAGTTGCTATCCTGGATGCTCTCAGTTAGATTTGCTGGCACAGCCTATGCTGTCAGGGAGGACATTTTAGAAAATGGGATGGTGATCCATCAGTTTGGCACTGCCACAAATTTTGCTCAAATCTGAGCTGGGAGGTGGAAGAGTGGGCCAGGCGACGAGGCTGAGGTGTGACAGTGCTGGGGACTACCCGCACACAGCACGGGTTTTGCTGCACACACATCTTGGGAGCTGCTTTCCACTCTGTGATTACATTCAGACCCTTCTGAATACAGAACAGACCCAGGGCATAAAGCACCAGGGTACTCCTGGTGTTCTGCACTCTCTCAGGTCCCATTTATCTAATAGTGCTCATCCGTGCAGTGCTGATGCCTCAGAATTACACTGCATTACTGAATTTTGCTGTTGTAGGTGAAACTATTATTAAGGTTGTCTGACAAATCCCGTGATAACACCGTTTTCACACGCTTATAACTTTGCCAAGTTTTAACCATTAAACTGATAATTTCAACTATTTCAAGATGAATTCACCTGGAAACTTTCAGCGATGACAGCTCAGACATTTACAGGAAAAATATACGAAAAATATGTTAATTCTGGTGAACTTTTCCCACAGAAACATCCCTCATCCTCATTCTTCAGAGTAAAGAATATTCACCCAAGCTCTAGCTAAGCTGATGATCTGTGAAAATGAGCAGTTCACACATGAGTACAGGGGAGATGTGCTATAGTTCAAGAGCTGTTATTTCCTACTGATTCTGTCCAAACTGAATGCATTCCAGTGAACAAATTCCTGGCAATTTCAACTCTGGATGGTTACAGGCTGTGCCAGGACTGCTTTGAATTGACAGCAGAGAGATTTCTTTTCATCTATCTTCTCTGCTGGATCCTGACAAAACGGATGAGTTGGCCAATTTGAATACAAATGAGAGAAAGTTGGACCACCAACCAGAGAGACAAAAGGAAATGTGGGAAAAGGAAGAAGGCAGGAGGCAAGCTGGGACTGATGGGCACGGATCAATAAAAGGAGACTAAGATTATTCAATTTCAGAGAGTAAGCTGATGGAAGAATTAGTACAGACTGCTAAGGACAAGAAACCAGATTAGTGGGCAGGCAGGGCTGTGCTGGAATGGAAGACCACTGTCTCCCTTATCCATGGACCACTGATGCTTTCCATGAACTTTCCCCAGGAGACACCCGAACAACCCCATCCCAATACACCCTTCTTTCTGCCCGGTGGTCCTGGGGACTTGTTCCAACTCATGATCCACTGGATATTTATTTACGTAAAGTGCAAGCATGCAACCTAAGTACCAGGTCCCAAACTCTGCTGTTTCACAGGATCTGCTTGGAGCTGCAAGTCTGGATGCTCTCAGTAAAAAAGGATCTACCTTATCCTGGTAATGAGCAACGCAGCAAGTAGAGGAACACTCTCATATGCTTCTCCTCAAGATTTTGGTTTTAATCTAGTCTTGTAAAATCTTTTTCCATGTCGGATAAAAGAAGAAATGCAGTGTGAATTCTCATCAATTCACAGAACAGCAACAGATATTGAAGACGGGAGCAACACATCTTTAAAATTAATATCTATTCACCTTCAAGAATGACAGTGAACCCTTACACAAGCTTCTGGGGAGGAAGTCCAGAATCCACACATTGTTTGCCCACCCATAAAATCAAGCCAGGACAGAGCCCATCACTCCTGCTCACAATTCAGGACCTTATCAAGGGAACATCACCACAAACAGCTTCCTCTGGCATAGCAAACTTTGCCATCCAGCCCCTTACACACTCCCAACACAGAAATGAACTGCAGAATACTCCCAGCAGAGCTCGACATCACGTTTTCTGCATTTTTTGTCTTCCCTGGCTCTTTTCCTACACAATTAACTCGCCAGGTGGATATATTAGCAAGAGGAAGAAAAACAAACCAAGCTGACTTAAGTACAGTAAGTAGAGCAGGAAATCGGTACCCATAAGCTCAGCAACTTGCAGAATATTAATCACCAAGCCACAAGTGAGACAAAAACATCATAAACATCTGCATTTCTCAGCAAAGAGTGAGGGAGCCACAGAAGATAGAAATAGATGAGCAGGCGATTAATAACATTTAGCTTTGCTCTTGGCAAAGATGTGCCAAGCACTGCTCTTGGCACAGATGTGCCACAGGCACAAAGGCCACTCGCTGGGCACCCAGGTGTGTCCTGGAGACAGCCAAGGCATGGCTGGAAAAAGCCCCTTAGTGATACATGTGTTTAACTACAGGAAAACAACTTCAGCCATTTACAGAGGCTGAAGTGGCCTAACTTACTAAAGTGGCCTTTGGTAGCACCATGATCCATGGTTTGTAATTTTCTTGCTTTTGCCTGTTCTAATTCACAGGCAGCATCCTACAGAGGCACATTTATAAACACTTCTGCAATTTTCCAAGGGAATACTTACAGGGTTTTGGTCATTTATAATTCGCTTCTCTCAATGTCATTAATAAATTACTTCCATTTAAAAACCAATCTCACCATAACTGGACTTTTGGCAATAAAAAATGACCGTTCTAAGACAGAGGTAAATTACTAGAGGCAAAGTACCCTCCTAGTCCACTGCTGCCCTGTTCCTGGCAATATCTCATCATCTCTTTCACAAGTTCATCAAGTTTCACTTTTAAATGAGTTATTGGATTGGATTCACTGCCAGGCAGTGACCATTTGTTCTTGTGCCAGCTTTGGCCTTCAGCATAAACACTGCTGGTATTTACCCCCCTCGTGGTAATTTATACAGTAATTATAATGCATTTTCATCTTCCATTTTGCTGGGGACTAAACAAATCAGTTGAAAGCAGATCATATGAAAAGACTCTCTCTGAACTTGCTCAGCTCAACCTTTTTTAACACAACTAATTCACACACAAATAACACTGAGTGTCTGTGGTGATTTTTTTAGCATTTCAGTATGTGTTCAAGTCTCTATGGCTGATCTGTGCCTATTACAACTTGTGTGGTTATTTGGCATTTTCTGGGTTGCATTCCCCTACTGGTTCACAGTTTTACAGCAAACTTAAGACTGCAAATTCTTACTACTAGGCCAAATTCTTTAATATTTACATAACACGATAACTTCTTGTGTCACTGATGTTTCACCAACTCCAGTGCCCTAGAATTACTCCTGTGTTTCCTACACAATGCTCCAGCTGCCCACTGCAGTGACAGCATCTCCCAGACCTTGCTTTCCACGTGCTTCCCTCAGTTAAACTTCAGCAGCTTTGCAGCCAGGACAGGCTCACCCTGCAGCACAACCTGATGTCAGCTCCACTGCAGGGATCCTCCCTCCCTTTGCAGTCCTCTCTTCTGCTAATCCTGCCTTCCCAACTGCACTAGTAACACTTGTGGCATGACAGTAAATGCTCACTGAAATCCAGACAAATCAGATTTACTGCATTCCCCCTGTCTAGGAGACCAGTAACAGAGTAATCTGCACAATCTACCTTTATTAAACGCAGGCTACATTTCATCTCATTATCTCCATCGTTTGAAATGATTCTTCCCTTTCTAGATTACACTGAAGCCAAAAGGATGAGCCTCTACATGTCCATAATGTTTATTTTGCTCATTTAAAAAAAAAAATTTCCCATATTCCCCAGTATGAAGGACTTTTCCACATAGCCTTCATAAAATGAGCAGATGTCTGTGTGTCAACAGGCTCACAATTTGGGATGTCACATCCCTCAGCAGTCTAGGGCACCATTTCCTACTTAGATGCAATTGCTTCATTCTGCTTCCTAAACACTCACTTTCTCCATCCTCTCTGGCAACAGATTAAGTGAGGAAGAGTACCATTCCCTCTCTTTATATATACTAGTGGCTAAACAGCATTCCACTAATTGTTTTCCTTTCTTCGTTCTTTTTTCTCTCTTTTTTTTTCTGATGGTCATCTCACTCCTCTCCACATCGGTAACTCTCATTTCTTCCCTATGCTTTCTGACCAAAGAGCAGTACCTTTCCTCACTGAATCACATTTTGCATTTTTATGGACTTCCTGCCTGAAAATATCCCATTTTTTATCTTTGTGGGTTTTTCTGGGCTGTTTTATATTATTATTACTATTGTTATTATTATGGGTTGTTGCTTTTTAAAAAAAATCTCTTAGACTAAATGCCTTCCCTAGCAGACTTTTCCTAGGTCTGGTATATTGATTATACAGCTTTTTACCTCTCTCACAAAGAAAAAAAAAACCATCCAGGCCACTTTTGTATTCAAGTCCAGAGTTTTACAGCCTAGTTTGCCTCTATAACTAATTTTCTTCACTTTTATAAAACAATAAATCTTAGTTACAGTTGAATGTTTAGCCTTCCATCCAATTTAAATTGAAACAACTCACAGTCTCTCAGCTGAAGGTCACTTTCCATGTCTAAGACTTCTATAATAATCTCAATATTTTGCAAATCTGTACTGCTTTTTCTTAGTTTAATAACTATTTGGGAAAGAAATCCATGAATTATCACATCCTGGTAAATCTGCGCCCAGCATTACGAGCAGTATTTGTTCTCCAACATCTATTCGGAGAATGAAAATCTTTCAAAATGACATAATTTCTGATAGTTTTTATCTCACCAATAATGTGACTGAGATTTGTGGGTCTCAAATATGCCTTAATACAATGAAACACTGGGGTTTTTGTGTGATTGAGTTTAACCTAGAATAATTTCATCACAAAATTACAGCCAAATCTCATTAAAGCAGGCTGACTACATATCTCTGCACCTCTGCCTTCAGCAGAGCTCATTTGAAAAAATTCTGACAGGCTGTATCCTGCTTATTCCTGCTGAAAGAGGGAATTATTTTCCCAGTTAATTCCAATTAAAATAATTAAATCATGCAAGCTGTTATGCCCTAGCAAAGTTCTGTATGCAGAAGTGTTACTGGTACCTTTGGCTGCTAAAGCTGGGAATGGAACAGTGCTGCCAAGAGCAGAGGGACAGAAGCCCTGGGACAGAAACCCCCGTCTGCTCCTGCTGCTGGAAACCTGCTCTGAGGCTCAGGGCGAGGATTCCTTTTCCATGGCACGGCCACTGATGCTGGAGCAAAGCAATCCAGCATCCCCTTCTCCCCCAGTGTTCTGCACAGCCCACTCCCATCATGCCGACAGAGATTCAGACTGCCTCGCCCGGAGCTGCAGTGAGTAATTCTCACTTTTCCCTGGTGAAAATAGAGCTGGGCTTGTCCGTTCTGCCTTCCCAGGGAGATGAAGAAAGGAGGTGCTGAGGCATCAGCCTGAAACACGCTGCTGCATCTGTGCTGATGGGCTGCTGACAGGCTGGGACAAATCCTTGTGCACATCCCTGCTGCTTTTTTCAGGTTCCCATGTGCCCTAAACAGAGAAGCCCTGTCCCCCAAAGGGGAGCAGGGGGTGTTCACAGAGCAGTCACTGCTGTCTCAAGCATCACGATGTTTTCCCAAGAAAAGAAGTGGCACAGGAGGCAAGTAACAGGCAGCAACTGGGGGAAGAGTTAAAAACCTAATAAATGGAGGCCATAGAGCCTGCACACAGAGCGGGCACAAGGAGACGCTCGCAACCTCCAGCCACAAACACAGCAAAAGGAAAACAACCACATTCCCCTCCCTCCCATAATGAAGTCCAAGAGTCAAAAGTCAGGAATACAGCACATGCTGTTCCTCTAATGAGCTGGGAAAACACAAACATGGCTCGTCTACAAGCTCCATTAACTAGCAGATTTTAAGATCAGATGCACCTGTCTTAGACATCCACAATCAATCCAAAATCCAAACCAGAGACAGTGCTTCCAGGAAAACCCAACAGGTACAAAAGCTGGGTTAAAAGAATACTCTCATTGCTGAAATGAAAAGCTGCCAAGAGATCAGAGAGTGGACCTAGGATGGAAATGTTGCCAGCATCCTTCTTGCAGGATTGCTGCAGGCTCTCTTCAGATCTGTGACTGGACTTTACAGCAAATCCCAACTTCTTTTTCCAGAGAAGATGCTTAAGAAGCTTCAGGGCATTTCACTTAAGCACCTTCTACTAATAGTTAATTTGTGAGACAGACAGTTAATTAACACACACTCGGTGGATAATAAAAGCTTTCTCCAGCTTCCAATTACTTGCTCTTTGCAAATGAGAGGACTTTTCCTTCTGTCACAGCAAAAATGTCCCTTTTACAGGGGTATCAAAAGAGAGGATACTACTAAGCCCTGTCTTCCCACCCTTGGTTATGGGCCAGGTCAAAGGGACACATCCCTAGCAGTGCAAGGACAGTTGTTTCCATCACATACCTGTATTTATATTCAGTGCACACCTGGAAAGCTCCATTTTCCAGCTAAAGTCACTGAACCAGTGCACTTCCATCACCAGGTTGGAACTTCCTATGTAATTTGCAGCGTTTTATGTTAATTGCTGGTTTCCTGAAAACATCCCCCTTCTTAGCCAGTACACCTCATCATATGCGCAATTTTCTCCCTTAACAAATGCCAACACCTTTTTCTCTCTTAACAGATCCCTTCTAACTCAAGCCTCAGCCCCAGAATTGTTTCTGTTGCCCTTCTCTGAATTCCTTCCAATCTCTGAGTCATAAAGGAGGATTTATTGGACAAAAGATCCACTTTTAATAATGCCTTCTGCTGTATAATTTCACTGCTGAAGCTAACTCAGGCACCTTCTGTCCTGTTGGATTGTGGCTTGGAACAATCCATGACAGCACGTCTGGAGGAATTCTGCTGAAAAAACTCAAAGTAGCAAAAATGTCAGATAAAAAACGAGAGGCAACATCCATACAGAGAACTTGGGTGACTGGGGGAACCTGTCAGAGGAAAAGCAGGGAGACAGCACTACTGTCTTTAATAAGTTTTGCTCTGTATGTGGTCACAGGTCTATACACAAAACTTAAACAATTTCAAGCCCTCAGCTTGTGACCCCTGCTCTCCTCGAACAAGTAGGAACAAACCTCAAGTTGTAATAAAAACTCACAGATGGTTTCTGGAAACCTTTTAATTAACACTGCAGTTTCCAAATGGAACAAGACAATCTCCCTCCCTTCTCACTGAGTAAGAGCAACACATGAGCTCCCTTTAAAGGCAGATCATCGGGAATGTTATCACCTCGTTCTGAAACAAGAGTGCAAATTAAGTGACAACACTTTTATTATCGATGATTGCAGGATCATCTCAGAGCTTCTGGAGTGCCTGGGAGAAGGGCTGGTGCATACCAAGGGAAGCAATGTACAAAGGAACATGTTACTCATTAAAACAGCAAGTATCGTCCAAGAAATGGGAATGCTGCATGGACAGTGCTGGGCAGCAGGCAGCTGTACTAACTCCTAGGCCACACATCCCTGGTAGCAAACATTTCTCAGCACAAAGAAACTGGTTTCTCTCCCATTCAGTCTGTTCAGACTGAGTTTCTATCCTGGCAATAATGACTAATAGTCCTTGTCAGCAGTGACTGATAACATGTCCTGGATGCAGACATCAGCCAAGAGGTGGAGATTAATTACGGTGGTATTGAGTTGGACAGAGAGGAATCTGGACGTGGAGGTGATAGGTTTTGCATGACATAACGAATCTCTTCCAGAACCCACTTTCTCATGCCCAAGTCTTCTCTGTCCTTCCTGTCACTTTCCTCCTACTTCTCACAAAGGAAACTATTAACACAAATGCAAGCATGCAAAATTTTTGGGGGCAGGAGATTTTTTTTATTGCTGTTTTTTAATGGCAACCAGATTGTTCCTTCCAAACAACTAGGACTTCCAGCAAGTTAATAGCTCCAGTCTATATCTGAGTGCTTCATTAAAATTGCTCTGCCTCCCTCTTTTTTTTTTTCACCTAAAGGCTGATACTGCAATACAAAAGACATTCATGTAGCATAATGCGGAAAGAGGCCCGTATGCTCCTGAGACACTGAGGACTGATTATTAACTCTCTTTTTGATTTCTGGCTTCCCTGCTAAGTTTTAGTGGTCTTTGCAGATGGCTCTGAACCTTTCTGCTGGAATATTTATGCACTAGCTTATTGTAGCAGGTTGCTCTGCTGCTGCACTTCTTTCCCCAGGTCTGATCTCAGCAACACATTTGCATTTGCATTTTAAAGACATCTAAAGACATTGGATGGCTTTATTCTACTCCGTGGTCCCCTAGCTTCCAGAGCCAGGAAGCCACTTCAGCTGAGTCTTCCAAACCATCTCCAGAGACATCTGCAGAGACCACTAAAATATACTAGAGGTGCCAGGAATCAAAAAGGGAGGAAATCCCTCCAAGGAGGGAAACTCCACAACATCCCTGAGCAACCTGTGCCTGTGCTCAGCCACCCCCACAGTAAAATAACATTTCCTGGTGTTCAGACAGAATCTCCTGTGTTTAATTTTGTGCCCACTACCTCCAGACCTGGAGCCAGCTGAAAAATCCAGCTCTGCCCACAAAGTTTGCCCCGTTGTTTCCTAGGCCACTGGGCTAATGCCCCCAGCACATGTGACATCAAGAGAAAAGACTGTATGAAACATGATAAGAAAGAGAGTTCAATAGGTAAGGCAGGAGAGTGATGGGTTTTCACCACGATTTGAAGTAAATTCTCAGGTCTTTCAAAGACCTTTTTTATTGCACTGCTCCTAGACCCTCCTGAAGATAGGTTTCCTTCTGCCGGAGGTCCATCTGGATGAGTATTTTGTTGCTGGTAGGGATCAGTATTGGCTATACTGGTGAAAAGTTTAAGAACACTGCTGACAGCCCTGAATCTCCAGCAATCTGTGGTATCCTTTACAGCCATCACATATTATGTGAAGAACACTTTTTTTCTCTGTTTTAAACTTGCTAATGCTCTCCTGGAAAATGTCAGAGATAGACAGCGAGGTTCACCCTCCTCTGAGACTTCTCAGGGGGGCTGTGCTTCCAAGGACTCACCTCGATGCTTGAACTCATCTCCTCCTCTCTCTTGTCTGCACACCAACCTTTATGACACTGTCACTGTCTCTAGGACCTGCTTTGCCCCACTATGTGCCTCCACCTAATTAGTTCCCTACTTGCTCTGCTCTCTAACATCACATGAATCTTTGCAGGTCCCTTCCAAACCGCTGTGAGAGGACAAGCAGTCACTCAGAATACACCATCCTCCATACAGGACGGATGAAAACCCTCCAGTCCTGGCTCAATTACTTCATTAAAATATTGCTCTAGGTAAAAATGACTCAACCAATTTTGACAGGGGCCTCACAGCTTGCTTTCCACAGAACAGGAGGGTTCAGTCATACTTTCCATCTTGATTTCTCAAATACATATGCAGGTATTCCAACACTAAAGGTGATGGGATATCCTTAGCAGAAAAGGGACAGAGGTAACAAAGCTACAGAGGTGCCATTTGTCTGGGCAATGAAGGTGATATGAAAATAACTGAACAGGAGAACTTCATTAGGAGTGTGTATTTCATTTAGCTGAGTTTGAAAAGGGCATAGTCACTGAATTGCTGAAGGCTGAAAACAAGCAGAAACACATTTCTCCTTCTCATTTATTCACTGTAATCTAAAGACCAGGTTAAATAAGTCCTCTTTTGTAGTCTGGACAGTTACTTTCTGCTGACTCTGCTGTCACACATTAAAGAACTATTCAGTGGCTTTTATTACAGAAAAAAAACAGAAAAGAAACACAAAAAAAAAAAAGCTATGAAAATGACTGGTAGGAAATTTTAAAAAGGTATCTAATCAGGAAATAGCATCAATTCAGATGCTTTCAAACCATAAAACACTGTAGAAGGGGAAGTAAAAACTGCAATTTTTTATTGGATTTGTGATTAATCCCCCTATTTACTGAAAAAATTGCTTCTAAATCTTTATTTTTCTCTGAATATGTATATTTGAGGAGTCAAGGCTATTGTGTCCATCATGTATTAAGCTAATACATTAATACATTAGCTGATTTATCTGAATGGGCAAGAGTCATGTGTAAGCCCACTTTTTCAAATATGTAAATCTGGTTTGTGTCCTCAACATTTTTGTTACGACAGCGTCAGAGTGTTACAGTTTACCTACCAAGCATGCACACTGTACTTGCTATGCAATTACACCTTCTCAGTATGGAGATTCATCTTTGTCCTACTCAATGTGGATTTAGCTTTGTACAGATGACAGTGTCTGAGCTATTCCTCCTTCCTTCCTCCAAACATTTTTGAAAGGAAATGTGGTCAACATTTGCATTAGAACCACAAGACTAGGGTCATCTGCGATGGCAGTTTTAAAAATTACACTGCAGATTTGAGTGGTGGAAAGAAAGCAAGGAAGCAGCTGTAGCCAGGCTGCACAGAGCTCACCATGCCCCAGCAATCATTGCATCATTGGCTCCATCACTCGAGGACTCTATTTGGATGGTCAAACTCTTAAGCACAGCCATCCGTTAGCCCTGGGAAGATTAGACAGACAGATGGCTCCTACAGAGAGATGAGTTAGAAAGATGAAGGGAGGGATATTTTCACCACATGGATGCTGCCAAGTTTTGCAGAGCACAAGAGGTGCCCTGAGGTCTAGATCAAAAGCTAGTCCCCTCAGGATCTTCTGAAGAAAAACACTTCCTCAGTCCAGCCAAGAACTTGACCAGAGCATAACTGCAGATACAAGATTTCCTGTAGAATGGAGGATATGCTCATGTCCCTTATGACTTAGTTACTGTATAAGCCCCAGAGATAACCAGCTTGAACGGGATGGATATGAACAGCTCCTGGCTCCCAGTGTTAGCAATGCATGGAAATACAGCAACAGCCACTGCAGCCTTCTCTTAGGTGCGTTTTCAGTAAAAAACCCAAAGAATAAAAGTGAATGGAGAATCTACGCAAGGCCACCAACTTTAAAACACACTCGGAATGCCTGTCAGCTTTTGCTCACTTCATGCAGGTTTCAATGACTCAAGATTCAAGAGTTGCAGGAGGGAAAGTCCATCATTGATAGTTACATCAATGTTCACAGAAACTGTGAAACTGTTAACCATAAAGTATTTTACAATTTGAAGTGACACTACTGTGAGCAGACTATACCCAAGTATTTGAAGATATGATTGATGACTACAAGCACAAAGAAAGGGGACACTGTGAAAGTGAAGATAAATAAAAGGACATAATGACCTAAGAAGTGCATGCTGCGGACTCTCTGGCAGGGTCTTTGGAAAGATATACAGGCTTCTCTGAGAACTGTGTGGCTGAAGCTTTTGTTGCAGAGCACACAGCCCTTCACAGTTTCCTCTTGCTGCCCTCAACACACCCATCACCCCTGCTGAGCATGGCAGTCCTCTGCTGTAGAGGATAATGATTTGATCTTTCCCAGGGAAGACCCTAGGATGGAGATTAGCTCATACCCTGCCACAGATTTCAATGGGGTCTTACAGCTTGACTGTCTTGGTCTCTTACATTCCAGAGATTTCCAGTATTCAGTACCTTTAGAGAAAACTTTGAAAACATCTCCTAGCTATAGAAAATTTCTTTTGGACAGTCTCCGAACAAACGACAAGAAAGAGAGTCCTAAATGATGAGCACAAAACTGAGCTTTTGAAGTCTGTAAATAAAAGGGGAAAGAACTGCAGGGCTGATGATTACTTTGAAATCCCACTGAAACCACAGGGAGCTGCAAGTATTTACAGCACCACTGGTAATGAAGTAACTAGGTGTCAGAGCAGTGATTTAGCTGAAAAATGTGATATCTAGCTTCTGGGTTTATTCTTTCAGGTGGTGTCAGGCCAATTTATTCCATTTTGAAGTAAGACAGTGATTTCCCTACTTCCCTCCATCATTCCAACTTGACAAACCTGAAAACTAAGTGATTCTTTTTCCCATTTCTTTTAATGAATAATAGAGCTATCTCAAATAGAAGCTGCCTCCAAACACTGTTGAGGTATTGGAACACTTCTTTAGTTGAGCAATGTGGCGCAAACAGGTCAAATAGAGGCAGGATGGCTGAACTCAGAGAGAAACCCAGCTAGGTTTGGAGCAATGTCAACCCTGGAAGGCTTCAGGTGTGAGAGGCTCATGTGAGCTGATCTCTTCCAGAGCACTAACAACCCGATAGGAAAAGGACATGTGAAGGAGAAAATCTTCTGAGGTAAAGAACAACGCAAAAAAACCTAATGCTGTCATGTAGTCACTCTCTTATCTACTCAAGCTCTTGCACAGTGCCCTTACCACAGCATCCGAGTGCCTGTCAATCACCAGCACGCTTATCTCCACACTGTCTCCCTGGGAGTAAGAAAGGAATCTTATCTCCACCATATAGATGAGCAGCTGAGGCAGAGAGATTAAGGGCTCGATCTGGTTACCTCAACATAGGTTTCCAGTGCCATCTAAGATGTCCTGGGGCATGCAAGACATGCACAGGGCTGGCAGGTAGGACACAGGTCCTAAGGGAGATCCATGGTGTTGTGGAAGCCAGACAGGGGATGCTGGCACATTGCAGAGGGAGAGGAATGTCCAGGTTTAGACAACTGAACTGAATCATCTAGTCAAGGCAAGGCATTTCTGTGAGAGCAAAGAGCTGAACCCTACAAATTGTCCTAAGAGCACCTTAAGTACAAAACTCCCATCTGCAAAGAGGGACACAACATTTTTTAAAAATGTTGACTGCAGGCCTGTTTTATTACTAAATAGTGCTACCAAGCTTTGTGTGCCTGGGACTTGAAAAAAAACTACTGCTGTCAGGAGCCTGTGAATTGTGTTCTGGGCTGAGTATGAACACTCATCCACACCTTTTAGCCACTATCAAGAAGATCCCTATGGATCTATGGAATATGGAGTTACTCTTTGTCAAACTCAACAGAAACACAGATTGTCATACAAGGGATATGTAGTCAATATCAGAGTGGCCTTTGTCCACCAAGCCCACAAGCCCAGACCTCATGCTGAGAGGTGAACATACTTCATTGTGGCAGTATTTACAGAAAGACACTTTCATTTTAGCTCATGGCAAATCCTTGATGATGATTTAGGAGCTCATAATGAGCTTATTGAGGAAGAATGAAAGGATGCTCAAGGTCACAGCACCCATAGGAGTGCTATCAGTCTTGACATGAACAGCAAATAAGGTTCCCAAACAGCTGCCAAATCAGAAATAAGCTGTATGCAGAGAAGCTGTGCTGGCCTTGCTACAAGCTGGCATTTTGGTGCATTAGGCTGAGGACAGATTTGCAAAACCACTCCAGCATTTTGGACGCTGGGCTCCCCTTTGCAGCAGCTCAGTGCACGAGGTGGTGGTGAAGCAGAGCCTGGCAGCCCTGGCTGCTGGAGCAGCTTCCTGCAGCCACACAGGCATCCCTTCTCTGCCATTTGTCCCCTTTGGGTTAGACTGTGGCCGTGTGCCTTGCAGGTCCACATCCCAGCTGCTACCTGAAACACAGATTTAACCAAGTAACCCCCAGGGACGAGTCTGATTTCAATCCTTCCTTCTGGCCCTCCCTTAGAAGATAAAAAAACACACATCAGACACAATCCCCAGCCACAACAGGTACCCTCCATTGTATTCACAGCTTCAACAGCGAGCAGAATCTGATCAATGCCTTAATTTACTTAAGCCTCACAAAGACTTGAAAGAGGAGAATTATTTTTATGTTATTATTTTTTTGTATGTGAAATCTGATTAGAATAATCCTGGCAAGGCAGAGAGTGATAAGCAAATGGAGTAGGTGAAAAATGCAGTTTTGAAGAAGGAAATTGATTTCCTTCCATCCCTCCGAATTTGAATATTAAACTTTCACAAAGACCTTCTTTGCACAAAACTCCTGGAGATGCAAGAAACTATAAAATACTCTGCTAAACCTTTAATAAATTGTCTCTCAGAGCTCCTTACAAAAATAGAGATTGTTGTACAGTGGAAGTTTGAGACATTCACACTTAGAATCCAGAGGGAAAAGCTTCTATGGGGATGCAGAAATATTTTACAAACTACTTGAAATTAGCCTGTGTGATGCAAGAAGCTGAGGCTATGGGAGCGTGGGTGCTTTGCCACTAAGGAGTTACAAACCAAAGATAAGAGTGGCCAACCTTTCCCTTTTCTACACCTCTCCTTCCTTGTGTAAAAAGTGGATAATTCTCTCTTTCTTCTGGAAATCACTTTGAGCTTTCAGGTAGACAGGCCAATCTTGCTATCACATCCCAGAAAGACACAATAATTTCCAGTTTCCAAAACAGGCACTATTTCTAATCAATTACCATTTTTTCACCAAAATCATTAATCACTATTAACAAAGAACATTCACAGAAAATTCATACTCCAATGTCTCAAAAAGGAGTTGGTCTTCCACAGATGCAGTGACATGAGCAGGCACCCATTCACTGGACATTACCCAAAGACTGAGCAGGAGTCTCAGGGATGCTGGAATAAACACACTCATCTCAGTTTTCTAATGAATACCAGTTGGTTTGCTCCAGGTATAACCCAGTGGTAGTGACAGCAGACACTAAAATACATCCTTCAATACCACAGAAATTGTACTGGTGCTTCCACCATTGATTGCCTTGATATGTGATGCTTTACAGCCATGCTTCCTTCCACCACTGAAAAAACCCTATGGAACAGAATTTTCTGTTCAGTCCCACCCAGTCCACCTCCAAGCAAAACCACCGGTTTAGAGCTGTCCCACAGCTCTCATTAAACCTCTGGTCATGCCTGGATGGCACAAGATGCCCTGGAGAGGGGATGACACAGTGCATGGCACTACACCAGCACTGTAAAGCACTACTGAAGCTCTGTGAATTCCAGACAGACAGCCCAGCAATCCACCTGGATTGTTTCTAGAACTCAACCTAGCTCTGAAAAACCAAGTACTCCTGCACAGTCCAAGATGTTTTCTCAGTGGTCAGAGAGCTCACTCTGCTACTGTCTCTGTTACTGGTTTCTTCCAGCTGTCACTGTGAGTGGTGCTTACTGGAGGTGGACACTGAGTTAAAGGCACCCACAAGGGCCACCTTTACATTCATCTCAGTGAGAGCAAGGGGATGTACTGGGTGCTCAATACCTCTGAAAGCAGGGCTTTAAGCTATCTGAAAACCCATGCCTGCTTTTGTTACTGCAAACAGTTTTCTTGCAAGACCTGGCTGTTCCACTCCTGGGGGCATCAGCACTTACCAAGTGTTTCTTTTCAGAGCACTGCTGTAATCCTGAGCTTCTCAAGAGCAGTTTCTAATTCTCCACCTGCCATCTTGTGAAGCCGACGCCGTAAACAGCCCCAGCTCCTCGGGTGGCTGAAAAAGAGATATCTGTGGAGCCCTGAGCAACTGCACTTGACATATGGTATTAAGATGTGCAAGGGAAGATGGCTGGCAAAGCACGACTCTCCTGTGGTTCTTTTGCCTGCTCCCATTATCCTCAATGATGATTGCTAGGGACATAAATGCTGAGGAGCCAGAAAAGAAATGCAATGGGAAGACAGAGGGAAAAGCAATCCGAGCCTACACAGTGCACAGCTTTGAAAGCAAACTGATTTTCTCAGACACAAGATACTACACAAACAAGCTGTGCTGCTGCTGATGCACGAGTTCCCTAAATAATCACAGTGATACAAAAGAACACTTGTGATTAAGGCAAAGTATTAGGATCAAGAAAAACAGAAGGCCTAATCCAGTCTCCACACATGACCTTGGGCATATCACATCACTCCTCTACACTCAGTTTCCTTAGCTACGTGATGAAGTTTCCCAGTCTGAGTGGAAAATTATCAGACAGCATGGGAGAGACCACAGGACATCCACAGACATCTCCTGTGGACAAGATTGTGGTGAGCCTCTATGAAGACAGACAAGCAGGAGGTAAAAAAGACACAGGGTATCTCTAAGGACAGCATATCCAGTGCTGTTTAGCAAAAGCTTCTGCAGCATGTCAGGAGAATCAAGGAGAAGTGCTCTGTCCAGCCAAAATGCCCAGAGCAGTAGGAAGAGGTGCAAGAAGACAGAAGTTTCTTTGGACAAGCCAGTGTAAGAGCTGCGAGACCTTTTCTCCTAAGAACCAGATTTACATTATGGAACCCACTTGTTGTACACATGCACAGCACTCTCCTGAGCTGGCTGGATCCCTGGCAAAGGTCCTGCTTCTAGCAGTGTGCCCTGCCCTGCTGGGAAGGAAGGGGCTCTGTGCAGCCCCCTAACTGGCATGGGAATAGACACAGTACAGAGGACTGGGCTGCAGGGAACAGACAGCAGGCACCAGCTGCACAGGGTGATGATTCTCCAAGGCACCAAGTACAGTCCAATGCTCAAAGTCCATCAGCTGCCCCAGCTCCACCACCAGCAGTTATCCAGCTTCAGAAGGAAAAGGGAACCTCTCTGCAGTGCACATGAATCAACTTAGAGAAATATGGGACAATGTGGGGACTCAAGCCTCCAGAAGCAGAGAAGTCACTTTAAAGGCATGTCTGGCATGAGTGCATGGGCTTTGAACACTGAGCAGGAATACCAAGAACTGCCCTTCTCGACCCCTGCTTGCTTCAGATTCCTGCTGTGAGAAGCAACAGCCCAGCATGGCCACAGTGCTTGAGGGAATGTCAGAATGAAGCTAAATCTCTCTCCTCATCTCACTCTGCACGTGTCTAGAAAGTTGGACATTATCTTTTTTGGTGCCTCCTCACTCAACGGCCTTGTTCAAAATCCTGAGGTTCTATTTTCTTCTCTTCTACTTCACACTTACAATGATTTAGTGGTGAGAGAGAAAAGGCTGTGCAGGAGATTCATACTGATTCCTATCTCAGGGGTTTTTAGAAAGAAGCAGATAATCTTTGCCCAGCTGCAGTCAGTCCTCTGCAGTGTTCCAGGCAGCAGCTGGGAGTCTGTAAGGTGTGCATGCAACTTCCAAGGGCTGTTATCAATATTGCATTTGATGTGCAGCCTTCAGCAGCTGACCAAGGAAGTGTCTTACAAAGAGCAGGAAATCCTTTGGTCTTCTCAGGAGGAAAGTGGTGAGGAGACAAAGACTTACCATCATCGTGCCATGTCTAATTTATGTCAAGAGGTTGTTCACGTTTCAGAAAGCTTTTAGCATGGGGCTGGTGCATAGGTATGTATTTGGAGGATCAGGGAGCACATTGTGAATACCAAAATACTTTCAGCTTTCTGCCATCCCCTAACTTATAGGGAAGAGCTGCATGAAAGGTTACCGCTGCTCCAAAAGCACAGCTCCTCTACACCTCAGATACCATCAGTATGTGGGAGGTGGCAGGGCACCCTCACAGCCTCCTTACTGCCTTCTCAATGGCTGAGATGTCGAAACACCATATTAACCTGTGACTTCCGTTGTGTGTGTGAGGGATTTATTGATTTCATGGAGGAATGATTCATTTAATATCATTTAAACATTTCAGGGCTTGTCAGGCATTTCCACAGAAGAGCAGAAACCTCCACACAACAAAGTATGCAATCCTTAGTTCATCAGCACTGAAGAAGGTCCCTTTGTTAATCAAGCAAAAGCTGTTGAGAAGGCCACAGGCATAAGAATACACAGTTTGCATCTGCTAAGATAAATCTGCTGGTTTGGGTATTTTGTCCAAAACACACTGATGTGAGAGTAAGAAGTGGTAAAGGAACAGGAGAAAGGATGACAGAACTAAGGTGAGCAGCAGAAGCTGCTGGGAAGTGTAACTAAAGAACAGCAAAACTGCTGCAAGCAAATGAAATTAGTCACGAAAGATTAAGCATGTAACCTAATTGCAGGCAGAAAGGTGATGATACACCATAAAGGGCCTAATGGGTACCAGTCCAACTATGATTACTTGGTTCTTCAGTCCTGCAAGCGGTCTAAAAACAACTGCTGGTGCAGCAGAGAGTGTTTCATTTCAGTTTGGTAAAGAAGGACCAAGCTGCAAGTCCACACTCTGCTCTGAATCATCCTGTCTGGGCTCAGCCTTCAGTGAAGTGAGGATTTTCTCCTCCTATTCATGATGCAGAAGAGGCCATGACTTTAGTACTGGAATTCTCAAAATCCCAAATTTCTCATAATCCTGCATCTGTATGGTTACACCCTCTACTCCCTCCTGCACTGCACCACTGTGTGGGGCTGGTGACCATCAGCCACGGCCATTGGGTCACCAGACACTTCTCTGAAGGGGTCCTGAGCCCACAGGCTGATGAGAACTCCTGACAGCACAGACAGGAATGTGCAAGCACATGCAGTGCCCTGCTCGCTACCCTGCACTGTCACAGCTTCCAGGGCAGGACAAGGACCAGCAGATGGGATGAATGAGCTTTGTATGTGCTTGAGCTCACATTAAGGTTAATGTGTGAAACAATCTGCTCTGCAGAATGTTGGTTAAACTAACTGGCTGCAGAGGATTTGGGATGATTGCTAAACTGACCTGCTCTGCAGAAGGTCCAGGGTGAAGCAAAGCCTCTATTGCAATAATGACTGTCTTACGTCATCTTTCTGCCCTGAAGAACTAAGAACCTCTGAATGTGCCTGTCCCCATGGTGTTGGATGGCATAATCTCAAAACCATGTGGGCCCCACCCTAGAACCATTCCTGAGGCAAAAAATACCATGGAAAAACCCCAAGTGTTACAGTAGATATTAATTAATTCAAAATTTACAATTTGACTAATACAATTAAATGCCCTAGAAATAAACAACTAGCAGATCTGACACACTCAGCCATTTCCCCTCAAGGCTGACAGTTTTAGTCTCCCAGGAGGGTTGGGCTTATATTTTAAAAAAGTCAGTCCCTGTGGCAGTGGCTGTGGTGGGTGAGCAGGACAGGCTCTGCCTCTGCTGCAGGCTGCTTTCCCAGTGCCCTCCAAGCCCTGTCACAGGGCCGGCATGCACAGGACACAGCCTTTGCAGTGCTGCTCTGGCACATCTCAGATGCCATGAGGCCAGATGCAAGGACCAGGCAAGGCTCAGGAGGCCCTGGAGCAGACACAGAGCTGTGTCCTGCCGGCCTACTCTGCTGCCAGGCTGCCTTTGGGCAATGCTGCTGGCAAGGTGCCCCTGAGCTCCTCCCTGCTTGCACACAGCTCGCAGGCTCCTGGCACAACCCCGCTGGCCATCCTATGGCTCTGCAGAGCCGAGCACACTGTCTACACACAGCACCTCACAACACATCACAGCAGGGACAGCAGCACACACAGTCCCCTTCCACCCCATGCTCCCTTTCAAGGATGCATGCACTGCAAGAGGAGATGGGTAGATGTGGAGTTTTCCTTGCAGCATGGAGAGTCTCTTTCAGAAAGATGCCAGAAGAAGCATTTGGAAGAGGCTGGTGTGCCCCATGGCCCGCGTCTCTGTGACAGGGGTGACCAGGGAACACAGATTCACAAAAGCACCAAGGTGCAATTCTAGCACTTCATTGAATTGTACACACACAGTTCAGGCCAGGTTCCTAACTCCTGCTGTGCACGTCTGCTTCAACAACTTCAGGAGGTTCCTGTGCCAGAAGCCAGCCCAGTATCTTGGGATCCATGGTAACAGAAGTCTCTAGTACCTGAACTTAGTTCCTGTGATCCAGAGACCTCAATAAAATTATTTTTGTTTTGCAGATGCTAAGTCAGGACATTATCCTTTGACAGCAAAGCAGGGATAGTTCAGGTTCCCATCCAGGCCTTTCTGCTACATTCCCCACTGTTTCAGCCAGTCTGTCTTGAAATAGCCTAGGGACTTAGTCTCTCTTCCTTTTCCTTGGAAAACAGCATTACAATTCAATGTTCCCCATTGCTGAAGTTTTCTATCACTTGGCTCACAGTTATAATTACATGCACACAGTCAGTAAAGTTTTTTCCTTGGACTTTTAGCCTTTCTCCTGCTTTCACCTCCAGAGCTGTTAGTCACTGTTTGGAGAAGGCACACCATTTCCTAGTTTTATCCATTCTGTATTTGAGTTTGGTATTATTAGAAAAGAGATCCAAATCATTTCATTAACACACACCTGACCTCAGTCAAACATATCCTCACTCAAAACTTTCCTTGCTTCTTTTCATATCAGTGTCCTGGACTCAGGAAGGACAGTATTTGTCCTCCCTCCACTACAAAATAAGATGTTAATGATAGTCTCACTGTAACCCAGGATATCCTTGAGTTTTGTCTAGGTTTCACTACTGGAAAACAGATAACAGACAAACTATTTGATAATAATTTATTGTCAAAATAGACACTGGATAAATGGCATTAAAAACAAGCAAAGCAGGCCAGAGAGTTTTAGGAAAAGCCAAATATTAGCCAGGTAGTGGAGGAAGGAGCTCAGTTACCAGCAAGTCCTGCATCCCCCAGCTAGCAAGATGCAAAGGAATGGCAACAAAAGGGACTTCTGCTGTAAATACCTCTCCAGAAGGACATTTGACAGTCGTCTTTTGGGTTTTGCCTGCTGGGATAAATGCTCTGCCTGCACATAATTTCTGCTAAACAGGGGCTTCACTGCACACTGTCCTGTCCTCAGTCTAAACATGTGTTAAGAGTTCCCTTCCAAAATCCAACTCAGACATTGTATTGCCATTGACTGTTCTGCTTTAACCTCATCATTTCCCCTACAGTGATTAATTGATCACACACAACACACAGGACAAAAACGGGCAAGCTCCATGCAAGGCTACTGCTGCTTAGCACCTGCTCCAAAGGCTTTGCCTACCTGCTTCTCCAGGGCTAGGCCTGTCTGGCCTCAAGGAAATAGCAAAACAAACACTGTGCAGGAGATGCCAGCCTCCACTGATCCACCTCTCCGGTTGCTACTCTTGCCTTCAATCTACAGCAACCCCTCCCTGACGGTGTTCCACCCTCCCTCCACATTTCAAGGGAATCATGTGGGATTAAAATGCTCCACCAAAATCTAAACATTTTGTTCTGATTATATTAGGAATGGTAAGGCAATATAAACCACTCTGAAGTTCTTTCAAAATGGGAATCTGTAATGTTTCTTTGGGGAAGTATCAAAATGAGATGAGTCAGCACCTCTGGAGCATTTTTCCCCAATCTTCTTCCAAAATGAAATTTCAACAGAAGATCATAATTCATTCCAACACTGACAGACCACTACTCACAAGGGGAATGGCCCATCCCTGCTCCTCCAGCTGGTGTTAGGTAGACAATTGCATGTTCCTAAATATCTTGTGCAACTAAGGCTAAGAGAAGAATATTTTTACTGAAGCTTACTTACCCTAGTTTGTATGCTATCATATAAGACAAGGTAACAGCAGCTAGGAAAGCAGCGTTAGGCCTTGCTGTTACTGACTTTTTCTTCTGAAGGTCTCTTGCTTGAACAGCAAAGTCTGATCTAACTCATTCCAGATGTGAATTCAAGATGCACAGCCCCATCCTCCCTTTGGGAGCTGTACCACGGTGCTGTGCTGGGAAGTTCAGGGAATAGAGGTACCTCAGCAGGATGCCAGATGAGAAACCTGCCTCCAAAGAGCCACAGAAATGCACCGTGCTGCTCTCCTCCACCTGACAAGCTGAACAACATGGATGGCAGCATCTCACCAGGGGAAAAGGGCCCACTTTATTAATGAGAGCTGTATTTACAAATTTCCATGCTACAAGGATGGCATGGCCAGGGTGCCTGCCAGGAGCTGTTTTTCAGGAACATTCCATGCAAAGCAGGAATCTGTTCCCAGGGGCTGCCTCTTCTCAGGACTGCTGCTTTCTTGAATATTCATTTTGTTCCTATATTTATGAAAAAGTCAGGGGACAGGAGGAGTTTTTTATCTCCCAGTTAATGCCTTCATTCAGTGAGCCCCTTTAAACAGCCAGTGAAGAAGAGTAGGTACTCTGGAGAGAAATTAAAGGCACATTACACTGGTCTCCTCCTGTGCTTTGCCTTTGAGACATTTCTCTCCTCTTCCACTGACCTGGCTTCCTAATGAGGCCTGTAAACTAGGGAATCCCCCCAATAATTGTGCTTTCTTACAAGGTTTGCAAAATGTCCAGGATACCTGCCTGGCCTATCTGTACTTCTGATCAAATCAACTAGCACCACTGGAGATCAAAGAGGAATTAAAGAAATGGCATTGGCAGGAGGAGGTTTAACACCCCAAGTCTATTCAGGGAGAGAATGCAGTATTATTGATTCCAGCCCCTGACCTTGGAGTGATGTAAACAAGAGTGCAGCAACCCTAGAGGAGTTGTAGCAAAATAGTTATAGCATTGCAAGCAGATTAAAAATACAGTTAATATACATACTTCCCCAGATGCTTGTTCATTATTATTCAAGACATGTTTATTATGCAAAGTGATAAAGCAGAAAAAAAGGAGAGGAAAAGAAAATGCAAAGGCATTTTCTGAGCTTTTAGCATGACTGGGGTTTTCTCAATGCTGCTTAGAGTTTTTTTTTTTATTGTGCATAATCATTCCCTTATTAGCAGGAATCTTTGAAGTGATTCAGGCTCTAATTTCAGCATTTCAAACTCATAGGTTTGTACTGAAAAACCATAGTGAGCTCCTGTAAGTGACCCATTTTTTTCCCCTCTGTATTCTCTATCTCTGCTAGGGTTTTCTACGTCTTCCCAATAAATTATGTATCTCAATTTGCCATTTCAAAAATAATGAGAACTCCAAGTTAAAGAACAAGGAATATCTGATAGCAATACATTTTAGAAGAGAAGTGCTTTGCACTTGTGGCAAAACCAATCCCAGCTGCAATGCCACTGAATTATACATATCATCATATTGAGAGATGCACTTTCCATGTACTTGGAGTGACTGGGTGGACCTGTGGAGACTCTACAGCCCCATGACGAAGATCTGCTCCAGGAGCACCAGGTTTGCCTCCCAGGCAAAATACTTCACAAGCATTCCTTTTCCCACACCCCTGTGAGTTGTTGCACAAATAATAGAGGGAAAGCTGGGAACTGAGGGGAGAAACTTCACAAAGAAAAGTTACACAGGAGTGGAAATTAATTTGGTGGTGGAACTATTAACTCCAGACAGACAGGAGAGCATTTTCTGAGTCTTCTCCCATTAGGATTAGGCTGTAAACTCACTGGAGCAGGACAGACCTCTTTATTCCATGTTTCTGAATCCTGTTCAACAACCAGCCAGTGGTCTCAGATTCTTCCCAAGTGCTGAGGCACTGTAAGTTACACCCACTGTACATTTTTACTTTGGCTTCAAATGCTAACAGTGGATCTTCAGGAGAGTCAAGCCCCTCCCCAGAACAGGTGCTGATTGAAACCTTTGTGCACCCTCATGGAATTTACAGCTGCTGTACATTACAGGAAGTCCAAACAGAATACACCAAGGACTCTGCAAGCTTGCAATGCAGACTGTGGCTTCCATCCTACTTTCTGCAAAGCAGGATGCCTCCAACCAAAGCATGATTTTCTTGTCTACTTATCACCTAATTCCCATGTCGACCTCAGAGATAACAATAACAGAGTCTGGGGGAAACTAAATCAGGTATCTAGTGTAAGTAAACAATGCACAAGTCCCAAACAGCTGCTTCCCAAACAAAGAAGGTTTAACATCTAATAAATTTAGGCCTCTAAAGCTGGCTAGGAATATATGGTTGGCTTCAACCCAGCAACCCAGCCTGACACTATCCCTGCCTGAACAGATGAGGTGGGGATGAGGAAACTCATTGCTGAAGGTAGCGATGTGGCCAAGCCATCGGAAGGTCTTACAAGTTTCTAGGAAATGCTGTCTCACCACGTTTGGCTTTAGAGGACTTTACTCAGCTCTACTTTTGTGCTAATCAACACAAGGAAGACTTTTTCCAGGGGCTGGTTATTCTGAGGCCATTCATTCAGGAGCCCATTGGCCTAAACTCAGAAGGAGCTGGCACAAGCCATCCCTAAGACCAGGCTGATAACAGTCTCTGGTTTGATCCAGGGCAGAGGATGTCAGCCAAGACCTCAGCTGTCACACAGAGATTAAACATCACCAAAAACCCCACAAAACAAAACCAAAACAAACCCACAGTGATTAGATGTTCAGTTACAGCATCAATCTGGGTTCAAGAGGAGGGAAAAAACCCCAACCCAAACCAAAACCAAACAAACAGAAAAAAAAATTACCCTGGACAATTTTATCTGAAACCAGTCCTGGACTTGAGGGTGTTCTAAGAAGTCCTTACAGGGCTTCCACACACCATGGAAGGCAGCCAAGCAATTTATTTATCAATTCTCTCATGTGAGTGAACAATATCTGTGGGGAATGTTGACCCATTTTTTTCAGAAATCCCCTAAAAAAGGCTAGTGAAAAAAACCAGGTACATACACAGAGAGAACAAAGCTGTAGTTTAGGGTCTGCTAAGCAAAGACCAAGGACAACGTGTCCCTTGGTGTGGTCAGCAATGAGGTCCAGGCACCATGGCCTGGGGACCCTCACCCCACAAGGAAACCTGCAGCATCCAAAAGAGACTGCCTAAACAGGTTGAGCTCTTCTCAGACATATCCAGTTCTTTCATGGCATCCTGATCTCATCCCTTGTCCTTTACGAGGAGCTTGACCCACACTCCCTGTTCCTAACACACTTTATCCACAAATTTTCTATTTTCTTGCCTTGGGGTTTGCTCCCAAGCACAGAGAATTAATTGATTTACTGCTGTAAGACAAAGACAGAGCCACCAGTCATCACAAGGAAAGTATCCAAAAAGGTCCCTCACCCTGGAGTAGAGCATCACACATCTACTGCAAGCAGAAACCTTGGATCACATTGATAAAAGGAACAGTTTCACTCTTATTAGCTCAGACAGAGCTCAATGCCATCAAGCTGTGGCATGTAATGAGGTTCACTCCATTAACCACCGGCCATCACAGTGCATCCTTCCCCATCAGCCTTCCCTGATTAACCTTCCTACTCAAGACAGGCACACTTGTTGGAAATAAGCAGGCCCGTTAAATCACCCTCACTTGAATACAGGCATGATCTGTGCCTTTTAGGATACTTGAAATGACTAACAGATGTGTTTCCTGGACAGCATGGTCTTCCTGCTGTCTACCACTTCTTGGTGCATCCCTCCCACCCTTTATATCGTGTCTCACTACTACTAGAGAGAGAAGCTTTTTCTCTGCATCTCCTCTAGTCTCTCAGCTGTCAAACATCATTCTTTCAACTCTCTATTTCTTCTTTTTCCCAAGACCCACACCCTTCCCTCCCCTGCACTACTTGTTCAGAAAATTATGACCACTCATTGGTCCAAGAGGACCCTGTTGGCTGGCTGTGGCCCTGTGACACTCTCTGATTTCCTGCAATCCTCATTTACAGGACACTGATGGTACAAGGAGCTTCAGCACTGGGCCAGAACTGTGTTCTGCACTGCACAAACAGGGCAAAGCATCAGCCCTGAGACTCACAATGTGCCCAGAGGGACACACGCAATAATGCAGTACCACACCATGCTTGGTATTACCTTTAGGACTCTGATAGCTTTACAAAGAGAGGAAGTTTTCATTGTTAGTAAACCAATTTAATTTATTTAGAAGCAGTCAATTATGTTTACTGGGCTATGAAAGAACAGGAAGCGTCTGGCATCCACAGAGATCCAGACTGATCTCTCTGTCTCTTCTTGACAAGCAGCCAGTTTTGAGACCTACCTCGCCAGGCATACTAACACCTCCACTTGCTCCTACCCTGAGCTGCTGGGGAGACAGAGCCTTGTTACATCCCAAGGGAAAAGGGGAAATCCCAATCATGTGAGCGGTATAAAACTGACCAGGAATAAAGATGGAAGATAAAAGTTAGGAAAAATTGCATAGAGCAACTCAAACTGTTGTCCTTTCAGTGGTCCCATTGTCAGGCTCACAACTCTTCTGAAGCAAAAGTAAGTGCCCAGACAAGAGCAGAATCACTGCACTGTAAATTTACACAAAGGCAGATGAGATTAGAATCTGGCTATGCACTGTAAAGCTATCATAACTACAGAAATGGAAGTGTATTATTAACTATCCCTTTTTACTATGTAGAACTAGAACAAAGTTATTTGAAGCATAAAAATTCTGGCAAAGGGTTGCCATATTTAATAAATCACCGAATCAATTATTCACTGTGAAAATCAATTACTTACTTTAAATGAGAATCTTATGAATAACCTCATGCCCTTTCATGCCATCTAAGAAAGTTATAAGGGAATTAATCGGCAAAAATTGCTGCACTTATCTTTTATGTGCATTAAAAAGACCACACAAATACAGGAATTTCTGCCAACAGAATAGTCCAGAACCCTTTTAAGAGAGTCAGGGTGTTGCTGTGGATTTACACTGCAGTCAAAAGCAGAGTATGACCCATGAGGGTACCACCCATGATCAGGTACCTGGGTGCAATTCAGAAGCAATCCCAGTAAGTCTATGCCATTTCACCAATGAGAAATCAGAATATGACCGGCCAACTCTATACAAATGCCTCAACAATGTGACCTACATTAAGTACATCCTTAAAGGAACAGAAAGTTTATCTTTAGAGGTCAAGAAATATTGCCATGAATCTCCATGGAGACACTCTTAAGTGAATATTGCATGGCCTTGCAGCAGCTCCCCCCGCTCCTGCTTTTACAGGTTTGCTGATACATGACTGTTTCCAGAAAAAGCTGGAAGTCCTGGCGCACTCTGCTTCCTCCCACCTACAAAACCAAGGCACTCCAGGAGCCCAACAGTGCAAAGTACTTACTGAGCTGTAGAGATATCCCTCAGCGTTCATGGCAACGTACAGACCTGCCTTCACCCCTTGGATTGCCACCACGCGAAGACCCACAGGAATTAGATTGAAAAGGGCTGTGGAAGGAAAAGAGAAGCAAATGTTATGGCCACATCCCCCTACATGGCCACTGCTGCTTTTGCCTCAGGGCCAGCCCACCCCACTCCTGCCTCTTCACAAAAGTGACTGCATAGGATCATGCATCCTGCTTCCAGCCACAGGGAAGGACTGCAGCCATGGAGCTGATGGTGAAAGGAAATTTTTACAAGTACTGAGTTTGGCTGCCTCCCAAATGCCTTAACACACCCATCAGTCTGTCTGATCACTGCCTTTGCAATGCCAAGGGCTCATCCGTGCTCCCAAGCAGGAGCATCATGATGGCTTTCTGAGGGCCAGCTGAGCCAGGGCAACTGCACATATACAGACTTTGCCTGTGGCAAACACAACAACATAACTCAGTTCAGCTCCCCCTGAAACACATTTAAGCCTAGTCACACTTTCCTGCATTTGCCATATGCTAAAAGAGTACACAGACAGCAACCATGGCCAGAAGAATGCAAATTAACTTGACTGTGTGTTTGCCCATGTGATCCTGGGCTGTCAAGGGAATGAAGAAACTCAAGAAGAGATAGTGCTTCACTCTGGGACATCAGCACTGCTCCCCATTCAGGACCAGCACTGGAGAGGACAGAAGAGGACAAGATCTTCCATTATTCAGTTTTACTGCAGTCTTATTGATTAAAGCGTTGCAACCACTTCCTCTCAGTTAATTACTTTATTGCTTGATTCCCACCCAGCAGACCCTGTATCTCATTGAAAGACTCTCCCCATGAGTATATACATTAATGTACTGTCAGGCTTTTGCTACATTTCTAACAGCATGGGCTCAAAGAGGTGACTATTATCAGCACTGATAGACTGAGCACTGAAGCATTAGCATGGCTTTGTTTCTACTGAGCTTTAAAGGACAAGAGCATTTAGATGTTGCAGGATCCCTTGTGCTTCAGCTTACAAAGAGCTAATTAGAACTCTTCCCAGGAAGCTGAAGATAGGGAAAGATGGGCACAGGGTCAGGCAGAAATATAAGCACAAACACAGTGGAAATTCTTCACTCAAGGTCTCTTCCTACACAACAGCCCTGAAACAAGAATATGCAATGCCACTTTGCTCAGGACATCTACAAGGTGTCTTGGCTGTGCTAGTTTCAGAGTTGCCTCCAAAAGAGGATCCATAAATTCCAGTGCACATGAATATAATTTTTTTCACTTAATTCCCAAGGAAGACTGGATGACTCCTCTCAATGAACTGCCTAAGGAGACACCTCAAGTCTAGTGAAAAAAAACCTCATCTCAGCCTCTTCTTGTGTTTTTATGCACCATATTCCATAAAACATCAAAGCATGTGCTGAAGTCTTACCAAATCCAGTGCCTGTATGTGTGTTTTTGGGGAAGAATGTCAATAGATGTATATGGAAAATGCAGTCCAGGCTGGGTGTTGGTCTGTGAATAACTGGAGTCAAGGACAGTGCTACTCTGGTACTGTCCCTAGACAAGACAAACACATTCCAGAGTAACTACTCAGCATTAGAAGTGTTGCCTATCCCTTTCTCCCTACCATGAAGGTCTAAAACCTTCTGCAATTAACAAGTCTATAAGCAATTCCCCTTCCCTATTTCTTCCTCCTACTGAAAAATGGAGCATATTACTGCTAATAATGAAACAAAATGGGAATCATCATTCATTTCCTACAGCCAATTTGTCTTGCATAGGAAACTTGTGACAGACCATTCAAAGCATTCATTAGGCAGCAAGGTGATAACACCCAGAATTAGCGGTTGAGAAGTTCCACTTGGAAGCACCGTGTTTCCAAATCTCTTTCCACCTCTACATGCAAAGGGAGCAAAGGAATAATCCTACTGTGCTGTGCTACAGTAGGAGGACCACTGCCAGTTCCCAAACTCCCTGGGACCCTGCTGCATCCACGATCATGGCAGAGCTCCTCTCCTCTAATGCAGGAGAGCATGTGGGCAGGCAAGCATAAGGACACAATGCTGACACAGGTAACTGCCAGCCAAAAGAAGTTTTAGGAAGCAAGTATCTTCCTCTATTAAAAAAAACCAGTAGTTTAGGTCAGCCAAGATTCTGTAAATTCCCAGAGCTATGTCTGCACTCAAATCCAGAAATACCTTTGTAGAAGTTGATGCCTTTTACTACCATGCTTCCAAATAAATAGTTCATATTTAGAACAGATTTAAAAGCTTATAAGCTTTAAAGTAAAAATGGGGGAAAACCCCTCAATCAATCTCAAAAGCAAGATGTCTCATTTTTTGTCTTGAAAAAAAAAATCTGATTCATTTGAAAAAGCAGATTTGAAAATGGGAAAGAGGACTAGCTGTGGTAGAACAGAACTGGACACTGGATGTGCTGATGTGAGAAAGAGAAAATTTTTAAAATGCTTTTAAAAGTGTTTCTCTACTGCAAATGGCACATACTCTATGCCATCTGTAGCTTCATGGAAGGAATGTGCTCTTCTACTTCATGGGTAAAAGGGAAAAAACTTGAAGATGTTGAATATTTGTGCCCCTTTTCTTTCATTACATCTTACCATCTTCAACCAGTGGTATTTACACCTGACCCTACTACTTCTAGGATACTCCAGTCCTAAATGCATGAGTATATTGTCACTGTTATGTTATGGTAATTTATCAGCTAAATTCTGAATGCATGTTTCCCTACGGGCCTAAGTTATCTACAGAAATGGAAGAGTGAGGCAAGACCTGCCACATACAAGGTGTGCTCCATATGCTCAGCTTTAAACAGCAGCAAGTCAGAGGAGCTAAAGTAATTTATAACAGGTGATTTGTTCTTAAGCAAGACATTTGTGCTGGACGTGAATAACAAAGAACTGATGGGAGGATGCAATGGGCCAGAGCAGCCTCAGTGCATGAGGTGGTGAGGATTAAGGTCCTGAGGGGAGTGAGGAAGGCTGCTGAGATGATCAAGAGGCTCTGGTGCAACACATAACGAAAGAAGAAACAGAGGGAACTGCACTTGCTTTACTCAAGGTAAAGATTCTTCTCAGAGGAACACAATGAAAGGACAACAGGCACTAGACAAAAGCCTCAAACAGAAATGAGGACTGGATATGAAGACAATTCTCTACAAGGAAAATAGTGCAGCACTGGAACCTGAGAGGTTATGAGAGGTTATGGAATAGTTCATTTCTAGAAATGTTTGAAAGAACTCAGCAAGGCTCTGTACGGCTGAAGATAACCCAAGTGGGATGCTGGAATGCAAGCTTCTTTAATCTTTTGGTGGTTTTGGCTGGAAAGCCCCAGAAAACATCCTAGATAGGCTAGGCTGTTTCCACCTGATCAGTCCAGTTCACCTATCCCTTCTGTACTGTCCATTTGCCAAAGCTTCTCAGATGTTCAGCAGGATTACGTGGGCAGACAAGGAAGTCTATTTGCTTTTATGAAGGGGCATTATCCTGCTCAGCCCAGGGGAGAGCAGTAACAATGCAAGCACTGACAGCAGCAGTGAGCCCTGAAAGGCCATTTGAGATCACTAGTGCTGGAAGGAAAAGATACTGGCCCAAGCTGGGGCTCATACATCACAGGAGGAAGAAACAGGGGCCACACACCATGAAAATGCACCCCAGTGGGAAGAAAAATCTTCACATATGCCAATGCCAGTAGCCAGAGAACGTGCCCCCTTGCTTGCATTGGGATGGCACATCTCTAACGGCATGGCAGAAGGAACAGATGTCCCAAGTGCTGGCTCCTGGGAAGCTGGCTGGATGCCCATTCAAATGCCATTAGAATTTGGCTTCTGGGTTTTTTTTTCTTTAAGTGAGAGGAGGTGGAAAATAAATGCCATCAGTTTCAAGAACATACATAAAATGGGCAACAGATAATTAATTTTAAAATTGCTTAAATATTAGCAGTTCCTCTTGCATAAATAACTGGGTTTTTATTAGAACTTTTAATTCCATCAGATCTATCTGAGGGACATGGCGTGTCTCATTTTAAACATTTATTTTGTCAGAGTAAACCAACCTAATGTATTCCATGAAAATTATGCATCCTTTCACAATGCTAATTTGAATAATCAGTGTGGGGATACAGAACACAAAGCAATGTATGGAACACGGTGTTCACCAGCTGTTTAACTCTGCTAAGATGACTCCTGTGTGGAGAATAGATGGTCATCTAGGGTGGGAAAGATCCTCTTGTGGCCCTCTAGAGTGCCCTTCCCTGCCATGGATGCATGTTAACCAACTGCTCTTCAGGGATGGGAAAATATTATTTATCTAGTCTTTGATGAGTTTTGCTCTTGCACACACTTCTGACTAGCTGGTCAGGAATCTTCTGCAGAAGCACTTCAAAACAGAAAACTGCAGTGAAGCAAATCTGTAAGCTGTTCACTTAGACAAGTAAGTTCTGACTTTCTTCTGGTCAAAATCTGAGATCTTTTTTGGAGGAACAGAAAAGAAAAAAGGCAATCAGCTTTATTTTGGCACTTCCAAAATGTGATTTCGTTTCGAAGCTGTAACT
Organism: Ploceus nigricollis; assembly: GCA_013399945.1. Classification (NCBI taxonomy): domain Eukaryota; kingdom Metazoa; phylum Chordata; class Aves; order Passeriformes; family Ploceidae; genus Ploceus; species Ploceus nigricollis. Next base: position 152,824 of record VXBC01006779.1, on the reverse strand, counting down.
GGAAGCTTTATAAAATGTTCATTCACACTGAAGATTTATTGATGAGACCATGTGGTAAAAAGCTATATAAAATTGAATAAAGCACAGTCCTAATTTCATTTTCAGAAGCCAAATATTATCAGGTTGGATTCTTTCCCTCTTTTGAGATCCCCTGAGATCAGAAGATCTTTGGCTTCGATCTTCTCTCAAAAACTTGCCTAAACTTTCCAGCACAGTCCCTGACTTTGAGCCAGTGGCTTGGCACACTTCAGTGAGATGCCTCCCGCCCCACCAAGCTGCCGAGGCAGGGCTGCCATCTCAGATAAATTTACTCTCTAGAAGTGTACTTCAGCCCATCTATTTCCAGTTAAGAACACTGGGTGGAAGCAGCTCTCAAGTACTCAGCACCTGGCCAAACTCATCTCTGACATTTCTGGGGGGATAAATAAATCATAGCTCTTTGGGCAATTGGGGCCCAACCTCAGCCACAGGAACTCAGGAGGTTCCCCCTGCAACCACTGAGAGTGCAGCAGCTCCCCTCATCTCCCCTGTCAGTCTGAAATATTGCAGAACTGCTCTTACATTTCTCTGCTGTTTACCTAAATTCATTCCTGCTCCCATTTAAGCCCATTACTTTGTTGTTCAGTCCTCCATGATAGATGAGGGCAATGAATCCCTGTCATCTCTAGCATATCTTCCCTTATTTTTGACAAATAGGCCTCCAATGGGATTTTCTGCAGTTTAAGAACACCCCAGGTCTTCTTCCTTTAAGAAAAAGCAGCTAATACAGCCCACTGAACCCACGCCATGTGTTGGTGTCTCAGAGTGTCTCAAGGCCAGACTCTTTTGAAGGAGACCTCCTGAATCTCTGAGCATAGAAGTATGCATGTGTCTAAGTCCACAGATTCTTCTGCTCCACACGTAAATCAGAAATTGTCTTACTGCAATTTGCAGTATTTAATTTGTTCAATATGAGTGTAGGAAAAAGAACTAAAATCTGACATTTGCATTTGATACAGGCCATGTTTCGGGTGGATGCAGCCTCTTGAGTCATTCCACAAGGGCTTTGCCAGCCACCTGCAATTTCAGTCACCATCTTCCCACAGCTCCTCTCTCCTGTATGGACCCCCAGCCCTGAGCTGCCTGCAGCAGGGCAGCCCCAGAACACAGCACACTCCTGCCACAGCACCCTGCAGCTTCCTGGGGATGGGGAAACACCAGGGATGGGGGCTGCAGCCACCCTGCACCCCTGTCCAAGTGCACCTTCACAGGACAATGTCAATGCTGCACCCCTACACACGCCCCTCACCTGCAGCCCAGGCCCTGCCTTCCTGAAGGAATGCCACCTTCAATCCAGCCAGGAGCTTCTTTGAATTAGACAAAAATTTGTCTGCAAATCAAGCAAAGTACATGAAGTTTGCTTCCATCAACCCTACCACACAGACTAACATTTGTTCACCTCTAATAGTGACTGGGAAGCCAAATTCCAAGCTGGCCAGGTTAAATACCCCTTTAGCAGTGGTACAGGCAGCTCCAAACCCGCATAGATAAGAAAATGCAAGACTTGAATCCTCCCCTGTTGATGCAATTTGTGGCAGCAAGGATCTGAGCTTAACTGCCCACTCAGGGACAGCAGTCTAATGCCTATGAAATGCAGAGAAATGCTGCAGAAAATATTCTACACCTTTTTTAACCTTTTGAAGAGCTTTGGCATTGACAAAACAACTTCCTCTTCAAAAGGAAGACTGACTACTGCTTTGCATGCATTTAAACCAGTATGGCTCCTGCACGTGGCCATGGTTTTTAAACTTTGTTGTCCAGCACAAACCCAATCCTTTTGAACATGGTTTTGGAAGATGACCTCCTTTGACAAGGTCATTTGATACCCTCAGCCTTTACACCAGCCTCAAAGCACGAGACTTCAGTGAACAGCTGCTTTTCTACAGCCTAGAAATTCCTGATGCTTGCTGAATTTTTCAGGCTAAAATAGTGAAAACGATTTTCTCCTCTTCTCCTTGGAGAGAGAATTCCCCGTATCCTTTACCCACGTGGCATGTGTATAAATATAATCTCCTTTCTCTTCTGGCAGCAATTCAAATCATGGGTTTTATTCTCCACCCCACCCAGATGGCAGTTACAGAATCGGGGCAGGAGGGAAGAAGATCGGAGAGGAAACATATGAAATTATACTGGCAAGATTTAAAGGGAACGGATAGATAGAAAAAAATATGCAGAAAACAGCTGTCTTCCTCTTAATTTGATTTTTTCAAAAATGAAGTTGCACAAGTGAGACCCACTAGGTGATGCATTTGATTGTAATTGGGTTGCAAAACAGGCTAATTTTTCTTACTGTAGTCACTGTTTTCGTCCTTGGTCCCATCAATTGTACCATCTGGGTGCATCTGCAGGAAGTATTCCTGCTGGCTGAATAACCTTGTCACAATTCCTTTCAGCTGGGGTTCTGCAAAATAAAAATAATAATTATTATCAGATATACTGAGTAGCACAAGACCCAATTTGCTTGTCCCCCATTAAGCCCTGAGTAAATGTAGAAGTGCTTGGCAGGTAAGACTGCTTTCAGTGATTCCTTTCAAGCATGGCTGTAAAATATTCACATAATAATACACAGACAGGCAAATACAATTGAGATCAGATGAGCAGGTAAAATGAAATGCATACTTGGTGCAGTAGAAACAGATTATGGAACATCAATTCTCTGAAAGTAACCTACCAAATGGAAGTATTTAGACAGTTGATGTATTTAGAATATGCCACTTGTTCAGAAGAGTATTTGCTAGCACTGTTGCAAAGAATGTGCCCATTGTTTCTTATTCTGCTTGTGAAGCCAACCACCTTGCTTTTTTTGTACGGTTGAGTCACTATCATGCAGTGCCAGTTTTATGCCAATGAAAAGATACTTAAATCACTGGTATTACAGTGGTGTAAACCCAGAGCAACTGAGTGCTGAATCAGGGCTGCATGTGAGTGCAACTCTGTGGGACTTGGGGAGAAAAATTCAGAAAAGGACAGACACAAGACATTTCCAAAAGTGACCTCTGAAGCATTTATGGGCACCTTAGACCACCTCTGGTTTAAAATCCTGCATGTTCTCCCCCTCCTAAAACTTGTGCCACACACTCTGGCAGATTAGAATCCTTGTCTCCAACAGGGACCTTTCCCAGCCCCTATGTGTCATGAGCCAGCCATGTCCTGGCTGGCTCTTCCCTATTGCCTCTACAACATTTTATACCTTCCTGCTGAAGGGTAAAAGGAAAACATGAAAAAAAGCAAAACCAACCTGAACTTCACATGACAGAGGTGTGCAGCTTTACCACCTGTCTCCTTGTCACCCTACCAATCAAACACAAACTAAGCGGTCAAAACCAAATTCAATTGTAATCATGCAAGTTTAAAAATTTGTCACAGGCATTGCTGCTGGAACACAAGTGAGCTGACTGTGTGTGAGCAGACACACTCGCTGCATGGAGGAGATCCTCCTTGTGTGACAGGACTTTGTGGTTTTATGTGACCACCCTCCAAAAGTAAATAAATAAGACCCAATTATTGCTGGCTCAATGGACAGGAAAGAATCCAGCGTAGCATACCAAAATCTCATCAGGCTCCTGCCTTTCATGCCTCTGGTGAGGCTGTTTAATAAGCCATGGTCGTTACATAACCGTGGTCACGTTGTGTGTTGATGTTCCCATCCAGAGCCCCGCTCCCGCTGCATCCCTGCACGACTCCCCTTTGGGGAACCCTCACCCTGCCTCCTGCACTGACAGCAGCAGCAGCAGGGATCTCAGATGAAGACAGGCTGCAGGCGCAAAGGATTTCAGTTTCAGCAATCCCTACACTAGCCAGGGGAGAGTCAGGTACTTTCTCACAGCTGCAAAAGCCACCGAATAAATCAGATCAGATGGTTTCTACGCTGCCTTAAAAAAGAAGTGATTTCAGCGCAGTGAGTGCTGTAGGCTGCGGTCAGGCTTTCTCCCAGCAACCCTCAATGCTGGGACAGTAAATAAGTACAATTGTATTGGTCATCTACTAAGAGACAGTGTTGGTCAAGTCAACATATGTCAAAATGACACCTAGCAAAACACTTAGCTCAGTCTTCTTATCTAAATGAATTACCTATTTTGTTGAATGTAGAAGCTTGATTTAACTTACTTTTCGTTAGAAAAGCACATCAAAGATAGAGGAAATGAAAAGCTGCATTCTCAGGCACAGATGACTGCACCACCCTCCTCAAGTCTGTCCCATTCCTCCCTTTCATCTAATATCACAATAGTAAAGGCACTAATAGGCACTCTTTGATATGAGACACCTACATTTGAGTCCCTGAATGGATCTTAGCCTTAATTTTACTCACTGGTTAAATTTTAATGTTCAGGTACTTTGCATGAAAGGGAAGAGCTCCCAGAAGGAGAGACTTAGAAGATGCTTCTGCAGTCTGAGGTTTTCTGTGTGCTGGACAAGTCAGAGGTCTTGTCTTAAAGCTCTCTGAAGAGGAGCTGGGAGAGAGAACAACCCTGACCTTATCTCTTTTCTTCGGAAGATGACTTAGCTACAAGACAGAATTAGAATAGCACCTTTTCCTCCTTCTTAGGGATGCAAACTATATTTCAACCATGCAAATAATTTTGGAACAGGAAAATCTCTCCCACTTTTACTAAATAAAAGTAAAAAAATAAAAGTAAAAAAACCAGGAAAATCTCTCCCACTTTTACCACCATGTAAAACACTGACCAAATCTGCTTGTTATTAAAAACTTATGACATTTTCAGAGTTTATCAGAATAGCACCTAAGATCCCCTAATGCTTCCTTGCATCCTTTCTATAGATGCAAACACTTGCACTGTATCACCACAGCAAATACAGGGTAAACCCTTTCAGGTTCCTTTTTCTTACTGACCTGATAGACACCTGGTCAGCTTTAACAACTGCCCCCTTCATAATGCCAGCCATTTCTGAGTCATTGCCTACCTACGGACAAGTTGGAGGGGAAATCTTGTGTTACATGACCTGGTTTTGCTGAACTTTGAGGCTCACACCCAAACTCAAAAGTAAAACTCAAAGGGAGTGAAGCAGAGAGTTCTCAGCCACACACAAAACCACATTCCTCCTGGCCCTAACACAGTCTGAAAGCAGCAGAGCTCCTGTCTCTCCTCACTGCACAGATCCTCTTCTGCAAGAACATCCCTGCCCACACTCATTTAGGATGCCCTGTAGCAAAAAAATGCCTCTTCCAGACACCAAAGGATCAGAGAGCTTTTTAGAAACACACAGGTCTCTCCTTCCCTAGTTTCTTCATTTCCTTGGATCTCCTAGAGCAGAGAAGCTGCACTTTCAGGTACCTTTGGCTATCTGAACTAAACACAGAAGCAGTGCAGGGAGGTGCACAGCCAGCACCAAGTTCTCTCCTCAAACACAAGGAGGGCTGGGAAGTCGCCTGAGCAATGGGTGATTTGCCTCACACAGTACAGCCATCTCCCCACCTGAACTGATCTCTCTTTGCACCCCCAAACCCCCACAGGCTGGCCAGGCCAGGTCCATAGGGTCCCAAAACCACCAGTATCTCTCCAGCACCTGCCAAGGAAGCAGCTCAAACACAAACAGGTGCACAGGTGACAACAGCTGCTGGAGTAGCTGCTTCCCACCAGGGAACCTCTTGTCGTATGTCTGGGCATAAAGTGAGGTACTGGGATTTGCCATTCATACAGTAAGCAGTGTGGCTGGAGGCCTACAGACAAAATTTTAGGTGAAGACAACTTTTAACAACGAGCAAGGATTTACCCATCTTCCCCTCTCAGTATGGAACTATTACCAGAAGAGAAAATTCTATAATCACAGAACAGGAATTTTGCTGCTAGCCCAGAGGTAAAATGCTGCATGTGACTTTTAAGAGACCTGCTTTTGTCATATCATATATTTTAACATCACTTCTTTCTATCTACAGAACAATTCTATCAGTCTTCCAGCACTGCTAACCCTTATGCTGCAGCATTTGTGCTGAAAACCTCAGTTTATAGAAAAAAACCCTCAAAATCAGTAAGTCTCCTTGTCAGTTAAGGATGCTGACACACCCTAGTAAGTCAGAACAGAAAGACAATGAAATAGACTGAGAACTTTCCAGGTTTGCAGTAAAAAGAGAACCACCCTTCCCAGCAGACATTATTGACAGTGCTTATTGGAGTACCAGGGGAAAAAATACAGTAAAACCCCACAACCTCTATACTTTTGTCTCTATTTCCCTCAATGATACTGCTCCAGGCTATATTCAATAAGAGAAAGAATCAAACTGTAAAATAAAGGAAAAAAAATGCAGCACAGATAAGCAAAAACTCTGCTATGAGCAATTTTTTTCTATAATTCTTAGAATTTATCACAAATCAAACTTAAACCTACTCCCTAACCTCAGCCTTGTAAAGAAAATGGGACTCAAATCCTCTTGCTTTTAAAGGCACAATACTGCAGAACACACTTGGGATAAACCTATTCCTCCCCCTCAGGCTCCTCTGTGTACAGTTCCCTTCTGCTATAGAAGCAGCTTTCCCTGGAGAAATGTAACTGAACTAACATGGAAAAGACTTTAGCACCAACTTAGTGTCTCCCTAAACACAAAGTCAAGCACTTCAGAATGGATTTAAGAAAGATGTTCTTGCTGCCTTAATCCCAAACTACTGACTGAATAGAAGAGATTTCCATGCAGCTTCTACTCCCAGTGCAAGACCCCATGCTACCAGGTTTCCCATGCAATATGCAAAGGGATATTTTTATCACCACTTCATAAGCAATACTGCTATACTTCAGGATGTTTACTTTAAAGACCTTTTTCTAGCTGCTCATATGCAGCTGTTGAGGGCTGGGGAGTACTGGAGAAAACTCAGTGGACTCTCTTTATGCAGATGCAGTAAGCTCAGTTCCTTCCAATGTGGCAATTCCAGAAGATGCAAGGGAAGATCGTGCTCAGGAAGCACCACAATGGGGACATCAGAGTGCAGAACAGAACAATAACACAGAGCAAGAGCTAAGCTGTAACTCTCCTAGTGTGTAGCATCTGTCAGACTAGGCACTTTACCTTCAGTGAAGACACAGCTGTCACCTAATAACCCTTCTTAGAGCAGTCATCCATTGACAACTCACTGAACATCCCCTGAAGGGCATCTTGCTTGGTTGCCTTTCCACAGGCCAAACTCACCACTTCTGCCTGCCCTGCTTTTAACTTTCTGAGCCCTCTGGCACAGCTGAGGCTAACTAAATCATGATCTGACTGCTAATCTTCCTGTCTCTACTTAAATGGTAATGTGATGCTGCCATTATTCACTTCTGCTGTCCTGCTGCTGAGCCTTAAAGTCATCTCAGTTCACCATGAGCTGCTGTGCTTCCTGCCTTATTATGCAGCTACACAGTGATCTTCATCCTCCTGGGGCTTGCCAAGGACATGATAGTTGCAGGGTGCTCACATGCACTTTGTTTGATCTCCAGGGGCATGCTCACTGAAGGCCAGAGGATCATGGCTAAATCAGCTACTCTGCAGAGTCATGTCCCTCACCCTCAAGCTGCAGGCATTGCTGAAGATATCTACTGTGTGCTATGGGGATAAGAGCAAGAGCACTAACAGAAATATTACTCTTTAATGACCTTTACATTTAGCTCTCCTATTTAAGGTGAATAAGGAACTCACTCCTTAAATGGAAAATGGAGAACACAGAAGTATAATTCCCCTTAATGCAGAGAGGAGCTATGAGGTTATGCATCAATGCAGCATTTAGCAAAGCCCCACTGAAGGCACTAACTCCTGCTTATTTCCATCAGCAAAGCAGCAGCACTAAACTGCTGGGGGAGGACCCCTACTCTCTTATCATCACTGTAGGGTAGCTCAATTTGCTCCAAACCCTGCCCTGAAGCAGCAAAGACATCGGGGCACAACACCGACTTCAGCTGCAACTCCACTATGGAAGGCAGTCTGATATGGTCTCATTTCTTTCAACTCTCAGAATGCCCCTTATTACAGCAACACAATGACCTGAGGCTGCAGCAAGCCAGTCCCCACTTTGCCTTGGGCTGGGAATTATAAAAGGACTCAACACAACTATACTTACAGACGTTACCTCAATCTGAATTCTCCAAGTCAATAGCACAGAACTTGGAGGGGCCACTTTTCAATGAACTCCTAAAAAAGATGAAGGGCTTAGTGACCTTTGAGGGATTTGAGCCACTGGTTCCAAGGATTCTTGCAATGCACAGCAATGCTCTTGGTTGGCAGGCAAGCCTCCACTTGAGGTTACTGGTGCAGAACTGCTTCTAAATCTACTTCAGAAGTAACTGTGCTGGGTGCCAGTGGTACTCAGTGTGGGTTATGGTATAAACTCTGAAGCTCGTGGGGTTACTGCTCTCTGCACAGCAAGCTGTCAAACAACAGATGACTCTGCAAGCTCAGATGGGAAGCAGCGATTTTCTATCCAGCAACCTGCAATAAGGTACAAGGAAGGCACCTACTGCAGAATTTCCACAGGAGACCTGCCCATTTGTTTGCTCTCTTTCACTGCAGCTCAGTGCCTCTGTCTGGTCTGAGCACAGCAAGGCTGTGAGAGATGCCAGCAGCAGGCTCCCAGAACAGTCCCTCTGGCACCTCCTAAGGACATCGGGCTGGCGAGGGAGAAAGCATCTCCAGCTCTCCTCTGAACCACCTCGGCATGCTGCTGACTCCCTTCTGTGTCTGTGCAACAGTTTTGCTGAGGATGTGACTGCAAACACGGGAACTGTAATACATCTCAGGAGCATATTTCACATAAATGTTCTTCAAACATTTGTTTATTGCAATTAAGCATTTTAGCCTGGAATTTACACATTCCATTATTCTTATTTTCCCCCATTCAGGCTGCAGCTGTCATAATGGGAGGTTGATTTATGACTCACCTAACCAGCACTCAAATCCTTAGCACACCAAGCCCAGCATGCAAGTCAGAGCATAAACTGCTCCTAATTTACTTAGATTAACTCCGCATTTTAAGTGCCACTGCAGAAACCGCAGTTCCCCTCCCCGAAAAAGGATGGGTTCCAGAATACTCAATAAGCCAAATTTTGCGAACACAAATTTTGTAGACAGAGAAGGGCACCAAAATCCCTCCTTCAGAAGTACAGTATTAATAAAGGCTTGTAATAAATCGGCACGAGAATCAGCAAGCTCCATGCAGATTACTATGGTGACAGGCATCAGCACAGAACTCAGGGATGAAAAGCTGAGGGAGACAAATGTTAGGGTTATTTTCCCAGCCAGGAGCTGCCAAATTCTCCAGGGTGTTTGGAGTTAAGATGAAGTAATTTGACTGTCTCAAATTAAATGCATCACTATCGACTAAGTTTAATAGCTCAACTCACTACAATGATTCACAGAATCCACCCAAACTGGGAAGCTCAGGAATAACACCACTTGCGGCTGTGAAAGGCTGCTGCCCTTGAAGACCCAGAGTGTGTTTCCTCTGGCCAAACACCCTGACCAACTCTGCCACGCAGTGACCGTGGCTGTAAGTCTTCAGCAGATGCTGCACACGGCTGGCTGTGGCTGCACCTGCAGTGAGTCACGCACGGAGCAGGTCGGAGCATCGTGAGCCACACGCGGGGATCCTGGAGGACACTCCAACTATGTCAAGCACGTGCGGAGGTGGGAAATCCTGCTGCAAAGTGCTGAGCGTTTTCAGCTCCCTCAGGAGTCAGTGCACAGAAGTGCACAGGCAGAGGCAAGACATTTATTTCCCAGTGTCAGAGTATCTTCCAGTTTCTGTCACTAAACTCAGCAAAATTGTTTGGAGATGAAGGACATGTATTCCTTGAGGAAGCCTACAAGCAGATGGCCAGGATGGCCTGGGCAATGTTGCCTGTAGCACCCTGAGTAACAGGCAGGGAGAGGGCAAAAGAACTGCAGAGCCAAGAGAAGTGAATGACACAGGGGAACATTTGTATTTATCTGGATGTCTCCTCAGGCTGCCTGCACATAGGTCCAGTCACGGTGGGTAACAACAGCTGCCCAAACATAAGGGAGCTCTGTAGAAAAGCCAGGCATCCAACTCCACCTTGCAAAGCTGCCATGAACCCCTTCAGTTTAGATGCAGCCATTTGGCTTAAGACACTGGCACATCACTCAGCCTGTGAGTAGGATGCAGCGATGGAAACAGACTTACCGACATCAAGATTTGCTCACGAGGTCTATAGTTTTGGGGGCATCAAACAGTCAGTCCCAGCTCCTTTCCCAATGATGCAGAACAAAGACCATACCTAGCTTCAGTTTAACATGATTACAGGATAGTGTCACCCTCCAATTACAAAGCATTCATCTGGAGAAGAAGATGGCTCTGGGACAACAGGGCTGCATGGTACACTTATGCATTTACTCATCTCAAGTGCGAATCTCCACCCAGGGCTCCTAACTACAGAAAAACAACCAGTGTTTCCAGGATGCATTACATGTAATAACGGGCTGTGCTGGCAGGGATGGCCTCTCTGTTTGAAGGACATGCTTCCTAAAAATGACACTTCCCTAACTCAGAGGGATGATGGGCTCAAGCCGATGACAGCACCCATCAGCGCAATTGCCTCCTGTCACCGTCACTGAGTCACTAGAGCAGAATGGCACCTTGTAGGCAAAAAGAGCATCCAGAGAAGTGATTTCCTTTCCTGTGCTGGCGCCTGCCAGGAGGAATAGTAATTATCTCTCCAGCATGGAGCACAGCTGCCTGCCTGCATCCCTCCACGATGCCTGCTTTGCTCTAACCAAGATGAGTCCCTCCACGGAAGTCTTATTTCTCACTTGTAGAGTAGGTGGAAATGATGTGATTGCACGTCTGTGGCATTTATGCAGGCCCTCCCATATCCAGGGAATAGCTTTACAGGGATGTTAATACAAGTCTGAGGTAAGGGGCAGAAAAATTAGTCATATAAAGCACTGAAAACTAGGGGTGCCACATGGAATTGCTGCTACATCTCTGTGGATGGTCTTAGCACACAGCCTATGGATGTTAGAAAGTAAAGAAGTCACCCTGCAGCTCATCCACTCTCCAAGATCTGGATCCCATGTGACAGCCACCTAAGGTCAACAGCTCAAGGATAACGAGGTATGAAGTTGTGGATGAGTTTTCCCAGAAGGCAAACACCAAACTAATGTACATGACACGCAAGCTACCCACTCTGCACAAACATCAAGGACAAAACAGCCAAGACAGCACTGCAGGGCCAAAGAGGAACCAAAAGACCACTGCAGGTGAAACAGTGGGACAAAAAGTGGATGAGAACTGATGGCCCACCTGCCACCAGGTATTTTGGCATAGAATTGCTGACTACTTCTGAGTAAAACTGTCTAGCTGAATATTTTGCTGAAAAGTTCAGAGTAGGAGTAGATAAAGCTATATAAAAACTCCATCTCACTAACAGAAAAAAAGAGAGGCCTGAAAAGAGTGCAAGTTTTCATTTTTTCTTCTGACACAACATTTTCTTTGGAAATGTAATGAAAAAAATGTTAACAGAGCCAGAGATTAAATCCAAAGTTTCATTTTAAGTATAATGAAATACTGCATTGAGTCTGAATCCTCTTCTCCTCAGAAACTTCTTTTATTTGACCAGAGAACTAAAAAAACCAATTCGTCATACAGTTCACTGCCACGTTTGTCTTTGCCTCCCCCAGGATGCGGTTTATGTTGCTTTGTTGATCCAGTGTGTTTTAGCAGCAGACAAAATTTCAAAACATTTCCCTTTCAAGAGCAATTTTCTACACCTGTATTGACTCCAGCTCTGACGATAAAACCAAAGCCAGGCAGGAACAAAAGGCATACAGAAGAGATGTAGTGCTGTAAATTCCAGAATTTATGCAGGATAAGCTTTTTCAGGTAAAGGAATTTAAAAAATTAGAAATTTAATGCAAAATAAGTTGTAGCTACAGCTCCTAAGCTGTCATTTTCCAGCACAGTCAATGCCTTGGCTACTGAAGGTTAAAGCTTGCTCATAAGTATGGATAGCAGAGCATACAAAATGTATTATTTATTTTGAGGAACACCCTGCAATTATTCCTGACATATTGTGTAATTAGCCAAAATTACAGCATATTCACCGAGAGTGAAACAGAGGATAGCATAAATATTATGTGTGAGCCCACAGCCACTGAGCACATCTCATCTGGGTGCAGACGTGTCTCATGAACCAACCAAGCGTGGTTCTCCCGGCCCCCTGGGCTGTGCCAGCTCCTGAGCCAACACCCACAACGGGGAAACATGGGGAGTAAAATCCTGACTTTCCCCATGCCAGCAATGGGAGCTCAAGAGCTGCATGAGGATTTAACAAATGGGAACACCCACACTGCAGAGCTTTCAGGATGACTGAGCCCAAAGCTCATACCAGAGTAGAAGGGGTATATTCCCACATATGTTATGCCAAGAGAGGTGGAAGGGTGAGCTCGGAGGATGTCTGGAGAAGCTGCTTGCTTTGCTGCCTCGAGCTGACAGGAGGAGAAACTGAAAAGCAGCTATGCCATCTTTGCCACGCTTGCAGCACCTCTTGGCCTGCAGCTTCCCAGAGAGAAGGTTTCCTACAGAGCTACATGTCAGACTCATCCTAAGGACTTGTTTGATGGCTCAGAAATCCTGGGGAATGTTGTGGCAGTGCTCTGCTGTGTGTACAGTTAGAGAGATTTTATTTTGTTCTTTTGACTCCAAAATGCAACATAAAACTTCTTCACTGTTTATCAGATTTCTTCCTGGTTTCCTACAGAGATGTGGTTTGGATATTAGGACATTCTACCCAGAATTTGCTCTGTGGGAGGATGCAAAAAACAAGTTTAAGAACATCCTTCTAAGGAATGCACATCTGGAATCAGCACATGTCTGAAGCTGAACTAATCAACAGTGAGGGTCCCTTTCAGCCCTGCTGCTGGGTGACCATGACTTGGTGCCATTAGCACATTCTATACTCTGAGTTTTTGACAGACTCCATGATAGAGTCCCCATCCCTCCTCACCTTGAAGTGCCCCATGTAAGGCACCTCATCACTAACAGTGCTCACATGAGCAGGGCAGACACCATCCCTGCTGTTCAGACCTGCCACAGTGCTAGGATTTATGCTATTCTCAGATGCTAAATCTCTTCACTTCCCCTATGAATCCAGCAGGACTGAAATACTGCAGGAACACCGAGAAGTCCCTCACACAAACAAAACATACTATGGAAACAAGTATCAAACTTCCACTCTGCTCTGAACACCTAGAATAGTAAATTCATTAAAATAGAAAATAGACAGAACATACTACCAACAAGCACTGAGGAGCACTTGCACACTTCAGATGCTATTGGTCTCGAGGAAGGTGCCTGGTCCTACCAACATCAGCTCACAGAAGTGCTCTGGACAATCACTGGATAACAACTCTGGGAAAAATTTGGGTCCCAGTGTCATTCTGCAAGCTTTAAATAGTCCCAAGTGATAACATCCTCTTTTGCTACAGTATTCCTCAAGCAATCTCACAGCATTTTCCAATGGGATGAACACGTGAATCTCCTTTATTTAACAGGTAATGAGCCTGTGATGTGGAAGAAATTAAAGCTTGAATCAGTCGGGTTGTATTACAAGAATATCTTTTGCTCACTGCATTAGTGCAGCTTAGGCATTTCTGTAGCAGTCTGGAAGCATTTTTGACTCAAAACGATGCTGTTTACTAAATTTCAACAAATCTTATACAACACCCAAATGCAAAATGAAAATGTGCTGCTTGTGCCATTCTGAAACATTATACTTCAAAGAGCAAGATCATGCTAAAAATGGCCAAAATTCCACCATATGTCTCGAAGTTCTTTCCTTTTGCTTTGTGAAAACATACCTTTTTTAATCTGCATAATGATTTTAATTTTCCATTAGAGCCAAAGGTTTCCTTCAAACTAATGAAAACGCTCCAGGTGTGAGAAAGCGATCATCCACTTCATTCCATCTAAAGCTCTGTTTTAAATAACGATGACGTTTTATTGCTCATCTCTCAGCACAAACACCTCATTCCTGGTATCAAGCAGCCCTCAGGACTCCAGTGAGACAGGCAGGCTCACCTGCCACCCAACTGCCATCTCAGAAGAGAGCTGAAATCAATGCACTCCCTCTCCAGGGATGTGTGTGCTGAGGATGACACAGTGCAGATGGAGTGAAAACAGAAAATCCGCCTCTCCAACAGGTTTCTGAACAAAGCTCCTGCTCCCCCAGCTGCCCAGGAGAGCTCAGAAAGCTTCACTTGGTGCTTGCTAATCATTCAAGAGCTGCTATGGGGCTGTAGCTCTAAAATCTTAGAATTTATTTAATGGAAAGTAGAGTAGAAGAAGAAACAGGAAGAAAAATAGAAGAAGAAGAAATGTTTATGGAAGCAAAGAAGGTAGGGGTGGCATGGAATGAAATTAAATGAAAGCCAAAAGAAATGTTTAGAAATGTTTCAGTACTGATGCTGTGTGTCTGCCAGCAGGCAGAGCCCATACTGATGAGCACCACACCTAACTGTAAAAGCCAGCAGAGAATTACTGGTTACACCACATGCTCTGCCAGCCCTTTTAGCCCCAGTAAGAGACAATCCCTGCCAGAGCGTGATGCTGATCACCACAGAATGACCGCAGGGACGCTGTAGATCGATACCAGAGGCAGCCAGTGACTCACCCCAGCTCCAGTTACAGGAGCTGTGCCAGAAAACCACCAGCTGCAGGGCAGGTGGATGGTCCAAGCCCCTCACCTGCCAGCATCTGATCCCTGCATCTCCTGCAGCCCAGTGGCTCCCGAGACCCCTGGGAACCCTTCAGCAACCCAACTCTAAGCTGGGCACTGGAAGCCAAAAGTCTTTTTTGCTAATTTCTACTGCTTCTCAATGTTCTGCAAAATGTGGACTGGCATTTTGCAGCCCGGCTTCCTTTGCAGCAGACCCATCCACTTGACCTTTTGCAAACAGTTTTGCTTTGGGGGATGAATGAAATGTATTTATTTGGCAGCTGAGGCAACATGGGTGGCAACTGCTAAGCAAAGAAACTATCTGTGCAGCCAACAAGGGAGGAGACAGCCAAGTGTGCTATTCTAGATAAATATCAATTAAGTGAGCATGTTCTATTAACCCCAAGACCTCTCTTTTCTTCCTTCATTCCAATCCAAAATGCTTAAGTATCTCAAGAAAGGAACATTTCAGGGGGATTTTATCTTTATCATAACTGCAATCAGGTTTCAGCCGAAGAAGAGGCACAAGCAACAGAATTACATTGCCTCTCTGTGGTTATTTTGCCAGTTCACAGCATGTAGCTGTCCACTGGATGTAACACATGCCCTTAACAGAGCAGGCTGCTGGAGGGAAGGTGAGACAGGAGTGCACAGAGCACTCCATAGATGCTGCTGTGGGATATGAGAGAAGCTCTGTGTACTCCACCACTGCAGTGGCTGTACCTAGCCCTGGATCTTCACCCTCACGTACATCCCCCACCATGAGAGGCAAACAGCCATTTTCTGACATCTATCAAGGAAGTTGCACATTACAAACAAGAACTATTGTGCTGAAAAGGTCCCAGGAAGAAAGATGGGGAACACAGGCAGGTGACAACACGCCTGCTCCTCTCCTTTTACCACAGCTGCCCACCTTCTGGCCAGTGAAGTGCCAGAGGTCCACAGCTGAGGGCTCCTCTTCAGGAACATAGCAGGGCCCAGCCAAGCACCATTGGAAATCGAGTTTGTTTTTGTGCTTGGTAACGCTGAAGGAGGAGGGGGCACTGATGCAAGTCAGACAAGACTGCACAAAATTCCACCTCCCACACAAAACTTCAGGTACAACAGGTGCACATGCTGCCAAGACAAGAGAGGAGCTGCTACTGCTACCTCCCCCCTTGCTGTTGAGCACAAGAGCTCAACACGCTTCCAAACTTAGAGCTCTGCCTAGAGCCGCAGAACTCCAAGAACCCTAGAGCTGCATCATCTCCTCAGTGGGTACCCCAGCACAGAGGAACAGTCACCTCCTCATGACAAACCCAAAGCCACAGAGCAGATGCAGCAACAAAGCTGCACAGACCCCTTTCGTGATGCTGCTGCTTCCAGCATTAACCCTCATCTCCCAGTGCAGCCCACTCCACAGGGAAAGGGCAGAGAGCAGAAATGCCCAGAGGTGCTGCATGGAGCCTCATCACACCAGCAACCAGCTGCAGCTCCTCCCAGAAGACTGGAAAGGCTCAGGACTCAGGTCACCCCCCTGCCTCCAGGTTCATGGTCTTGTCTCTCTGTCACATTTAGCCAGGGCATTCTGGAATGAACACAGGACAGAAGAGGTGTTTGATAAGTGCCAGCCTGCATTCAGGTGCATTTTCTCAGCAGCCACATAAGCTCCATCAGAGTGTCAGAAAGCCTCATTTCAGCGCTAGGAACAAGTACAGTTAGTTGTCTGAGCTGCAGCGTGGGGGCTGGAAAAGCCAAAGTGAGTGGTCTGCCTGAACAGTGAATCCCACAGTCGTGTTCCACAGCTCTCAAGAAAAATGCCTTCTGCTTTACCATTTTAGAAATGTGTTGTAGCTGCTATTTTCAGAGGTACTGTTAAGAAGCTGTACCCTACAGCCCTGTGACCATGCTGCACAAACTCAGTCTCCGCATTGACTCCCTCAAAGCACAAAACCCCTGTTCCTGCAAGCTGGATGAGAGGCACCCATGAGTGCGTCCATGGTTCTCCTGCAGCTTTTAATAGAGATGCGAAGTAAAACCAGCCTCTGGAAAGGCCGAGTTATTTCAGGATTCAGCTACATGTCAGAAGAGGGCAAAGATAAAATAGATGTAGTAGCTTACTCCATGCTCAGAAAGGATAATGCATGAACATGAAGAATCTTGCATTAGCTGGGGAATAGAGATGAACCACGTATTAAACAGGAGAACAGAGTACAAAGGTACTGCTCCCTGGAAGACTGCAGCCAGTACAGCACAGGCACAGAGTAGATGACTTCAGTACAGGTCACTTCTCAAGACATTTCCAAGATGAACAACAATAATGCAGTCATGGCAATGACACTATGACAGAACATACGGAAACATATCTGTATTCAATGATTAGTTCTTTATTTAAAAGCTAGTTCTTTGGAGCTGCTTTCTCTGACCTGTTCTTGTCTATGTTCTTGGTCACCTTCTGAAAAGCCATGGAACTTGCAAATATGAAAGGAATGTCAATCTCTTACATGGTTTTTGCTTGATAAAATTCTTCCTTTGATTTTAATAACAAATCACAGCTTGGTTTCAACTGTGCAGGAGCAGAAAAATCTCAGAAGTAATGTGCACATGACTGTTCAGAAGGACAGATCAAATGAGACAAATGGGGATGAAACAAACGCCTACCTGGCCACTGTGGTTCATGGTATTCCTTTGTGGGGAGGAGAAGGAAGGAAAACAGATAAGCCCAACTGCATTTGCACTTGCTCCCCACCACAGTGAGACTCATGATTATGTTTGTCTCTCAAACAGCCTCATCAGCTCCCACGGCAGCTCTGCTCTCCTCACTGCCCAAGTCAAGCTGATGATTGTTTTGGTTAGTAGGTAATTTATCTGTTAAAATATGAAGTATCTGGTCTACTGGAATTATTCTAAATTTGTGTTGAATTCAGCAAAGCAAGTAAGGAAGAAAGAAAACCTTGTCTCCATTTTGGTATTTTTTTGGAACTCAAGCTTTTGGGTATATATTTCAAAGGAACATTTCATTTAGAAGAATACCTGAAAATTAAAGAAAAATACACATATCAGAATCTTCTAAATGAAATTGCACTGTTACTCCCCCCCAAAAAACCCCCAACAGTTGTATCAGTCAACGATAAATTGATTTATATGGATCTTTTATGGTGAAGGGAAATAATCACTCACAAACCACTTTTTGCCCTGACTCTCCCATTTGGCTGGTGATGGGGGAATCAATCATTTGTATTGATCTAATGGTGAGCCTCTGCTGGCTAACAATTTCCACTGCTCTCACAAGCACAGCTACCCCTGAGGCCATGGGGACAGAAGATATTCATCCCTCTCAGAGCTTGGATAACTTCCACGGATTCTCTTGGCATCAACCATACTCCGTCCAGAACTAGTACAAAGCGGCTTACTGACTGACATGCTCGCCCATAAGCTGTGGTGGGAAGCAGGCTGGCAGCTGAGTTTTCCATGCTCTGGAGAAAGCCAGGAACCTGCAGCTCTTCCCCAGATTTTAGAGACTGAGAGCTCGGAGTTGCTATCTGACCCCAGTAATGGAGCACAGCCATGCACCGTGACATCCACCACATCTGCAAGTCAGGGATGTGTGCAATACCACCCCCTGGGAACAACTGGATAAAAAGAAACCCATCAGCTGAGCTGTCATGAGCAGGAGGGAGCCTCTTCCTCCCTTCTGATTATGCTGGGTGGTGCAGAGGGAGCTTACAGCACTGTCCCGACCAAGGAGGACGCATGCCCTCAGGGCTGTGCCCTTCCCCTTGGTGTTATTCAGGATCATGTCTGGCTGGAGACTTGGCATCCATGCCCTTATCTCAGCTAGCACTTCTGGGAGCTCTTGCTGTCCAGGTGATGTCACATTTCCAGCCATTTCTATTCCCGTCAGCCACTTCTTAGATAGAGAAAACAGCACCAAGTTCTGCAGAGGAGCAGGCAGAAGAATGTGATGGACTCCCCTTGGCTAGGGACACACCCAGACACGCAGGGACACACTTACAGAGAAGAGCTGGGATCCAGATGGAATTCTCTCCTGCAGGGAGCAGCTATGCCCTGGGTAATGCAGCCAGCATTCGGACAGTAGCAACAAAGTGGACAAATTCCACAGGTTGGGCAGGCATTACAGCTGTTCTGAGATGCACCACTCCACAAAAGCAGGCAAGGACTATGAGCTAAAAAGGTGGTTTTTACCCTGAGCTTCAATCATCATTTTCACCCTGCATGAAATCATAAAGGACTTCAGGATTTAAGTCGGGGAATTTAACAGCTTGAAGATGACAGACTTCTCAAATGCTTTAAATGAATCTCTGAATGAACAAAGTCCTTCTATGTCCTTAAACTAAAGTTGCCCTTATATTTTACTTATACTGCTGCAAAAATAGCTACATCCATATATTTTAAGTTCCAAATCTCTATTTATTATTCAAAATGAGAAATATGGCAAAGGGAAAACATGGTTTAAGTTACTGCTTTTTTCCTATGTGCAAGCCATTTTCTTCACTTTGGAAGAAGCCTTTATATATCCTTAAGGAAAAGCATCTTTCCCTGGAAGAGCACAAAATATGTACCAGACAGGGAAAAAAAAAGGAATTTAAAAAATGCTATTTTTTTTCCCTGGGGTGAAAAACCTGTTTGAGAATGAGCTCTGCATTCTGAGCTCATAA
Organism: Ploceus nigricollis; assembly: GCA_013399945.1. Classification (NCBI taxonomy): domain Eukaryota; kingdom Metazoa; phylum Chordata; class Aves; order Passeriformes; family Ploceidae; genus Ploceus; species Ploceus nigricollis. The sequence continues at coordinate 133,475 of VXBC01006779.1, read as the reverse complement.
CTCACCTATAAAAGCAACATCTGAGGGGACTGAGACAATGCTACACAGTGCCTGGCATTGCCTGACCCAAAGCTGCCTCAATTCAAACATGATTTCCCCAAGTAATAACACCCTTTCAGTGGGCTTCACTTGGATAAAATTTCTAGCAATCCCCACAGATATTGTGCCTGATGCTCTAGCCTGCTTCCCTTCGTGCAAGGCTGCCAAACTGCTCAGCTTTGCTGTTCGGTGGCCATGGCATGACGGAAGGCCACCTCCACCCCAGGTCTCTGGGGTGTGCTCTGCCTGAAAGATGGCTGGTGAAGCAACAGTGACAGCTTTCACAAACAAGCTGGACCCACCAGCCCAGGCTCTTCAGACTGCTGTTAAACAGCTGAAGAAGGGACATGCTTGGATGCTTTAATTCAGACACAAAGGGGATGAAAGTACTTGGTTCAACTCTTTGTTGGCAGGGAAGTCATATGGAGAGAGCTGCTTGTCTCATCTCCTGCATTCAACTCTTGGATCCATCAGTCCCTGAGGAAGAATCCACCTCCTGACAATCCAGCTGCACTGACAAGCCATGCCATACAATAATTTCTTTTGAATCCTCTATAAAGTCACTATGGTTCAGAGCAAAATATATAATTTATAGATGCACAATTGCAGCACATGACCTGTATTAACTCACAGTAACGGGATTAAGCCCATGCGTCCAAATCTTCAGTTTAGTCCACAGCACTCAGTGTCCTTATTTGGCCTATCTTAAACTAGTAAGTCATCTTGGAGCAAAACACACCCAAGAGCTCTAAAAGAACACAATGTGTATGTGAGACAGCTGCCTTTGCCCATTGAAAAGACAGACAAAATTAGTTCTCATTTCAGAACACAGTCCCTATTGCAACCAAAAATTAGATGTTTCTGCAGTCTGTTTTCCCCCGGAGCAGACAGCTTTGATTATACAAGATATCCCTGCATGGATCTGGTTCCCCATAGCTTGCCAAAACCTTTGACTACTCATGCCCAGTACGTGAGACTCAACTGCTCCAGGGTGCAAATTCTCCCTTCCCATACGAGAGCAGGAATATGTCACTCTCACTTCACACAGGCTGCAAAGTGGAGCACAAGGTGCCAACCAGTGCCAAGTAGCTCTGCTCACCCACGTCTTTACTGAATATTTTAGTTACAGCACTGTTTGAGTCACATATTAAAACATGTATTCAACAGCTTACTTAATCAATGTAGGCTCACACAGTTTCTTTACAGAAGCAAAGAGCAAAGGGAACCTGAACCTCCAGCAGAGTTGTATTTGTGTAAGATGCAAGCTACAGCTCCACCACTGCTGCATCCTGAGCTCAGTGGCAGCAGGGCCCAAAGTGTGGCGCGCTGGTCCCAGCATTGGGAATTAGGTCTCTGTGTCAGGCAACTGCTCTGTAGCTGGAGTTGGTCTTGCCTTCTGTAAAATGGGAAGAATCCTCTCCATTTGGTAGAGCTGGTTGAGTGCTATAGATGAAAACCACTCTGTAAATTCGAAATATTTTGACAGTTACTCCTCATAGTCATAGGACAAGGTCATGTTTAAAAGGGTAAGGAGAGATCCCCTAGCACTGTATCATCTCCAAATACAACTGCACCTCTTTTGAACAGGGGTATTTCTCTCATTCCCTTCACTGACTTGCAAACTGCTGAACCAGCATATCATTAAGTACACATAATCACTGGGGTTGTGGGTCACTGCACAATGTATGCACATTTCTTTAAACCACTTTCAATTCATTTGCATGTCATTTTCTGTGCAGAAACTGGATTCTGAAATGAGCAAGTTATCTGGGCACAATACACTCCCCTGAATAAACAATGTGAGCAGCAGAATCTCTGTAGCATGCTGCCAGCTGAGTGCCCAAGACCAGGAAATAGGATGTATCAGTGAAATAAATCCCTAGTTAAAAGATGGATGCAGGGAATGAAAGCAGACCCCAGTCCACAGCCTACGAAAGGACACTTAAGATTTTTTTTTCATAGCAACTTAATTCCTCTAGTTCTTTGATTTTATAAAATGAATACAGTACTGGTTACAAGCAATTGACTGACAGCTCTGAAGATTGAGCAGCTCTATTTTTACAACACTGAGTAGCACTGATCCTCCTTCTAAGTCAATAAAAAGATTCCCTAAAATCACTCTTGCCTGTAAGTTATCAAAAATGTTCCTCAGCATGAAAGTCTGTGAAAGTTGAGGTAATTCTTAAAATTCATAAATTATTCATAGGCATTTACTGAGTCTAAGGAAGCAGAATTGGACCTGTGTAGCTGGGAGCACTGGGATAGGACCAATAGAAAGCCTTCCCAACCACATCCTGCTGGAAGTCACTAAAACTTTCATGAGACAAAGCATCTTGAAATCTAGCTAACAGATAGATACTTCCCAGCCCTTTTAATCCTTAGGAGACTGCATTTAATAGCAGATTAATATGGAGAGGAAAGAGGAATATAAAAAATTAAAATAAAAAAATCAGTAAGACTCCCAGTTCCCATTCTTGATCCTGCGAAGAGTGATTCCCGAGACAAAATGCCAACATTTTTTGGGCAAGAGCCGTGTTCTGGTCTTGGCTCACAGATTAACTAATATATAGGATGGTCCAGAAAACCACCACTCATCATAACTTGAGTAGGAAAAAAATGATAGGCAACTTTTCCCCTTTGAATACTTCAAGTCACGCTATATTTTAAGTATTTTACAGCCTCTTGTGATACTTGCTTTAAAGCAGACCATTAAAGAAATGGGTTTGCACAGCCTAACCCATGCATCGAGTCTTCAAATATTCTTGTAACTAAGTCTGGTCCCTGCCCAACAGCCTGTGAATCTAGAGTGCTGACAGCAATCCAGAGTAAATATTTTTTCTCCTTTGTTTAACAACAGTGCTGACAGAAGTGGCCTTCTATGGTGAGAGGTTTTGTCCCATTTCCTTCCCTTGCTCAGATGACTCCGGGTCATGTACATCAGTCTACAGACAAGAAAAGCAGCCTTAGCTACCTCCGACACCTTGGTGGAGAGTCATTACCAACAGACCTCAGCTGTGGAGAAGGGGCTTCATGAAGAGACTGATCAACAAATACGATACTAATGTTTATGGAAAACATGGGAGGGTTACACATGTTGATAGTACATCTTGAATGGCTAAGTGAATGAGTATCCCCCTTTTTTAACCATTATACTGAAGAACATCTGAGAAAACTACATCTTCACAGCAGCTTCTCAAACCAATCTCTGTTTTCTTACCTTTATGGTGACTTATAGCAGTAAAAAAAATAAAGTAAGACATAAATCATAATTCAACTCAGAAATTACGGAGGGCCTGTTCTTGCCAGGTGCTGAGCTCTCACACCTACCAAGGACAGCTGAGAGCCCAAAGCAATGCTCAGAACTGAAATGGGGTGGTGGGACTTCATCGTGGGAATGTGAGCACTAGGGTGTACACTAGGGTGAAGTTCTTCACAAGGAACCAAGACTGAGCGCACACAAAGATAAAGGTATAAATAAAAGAAAGAAGACAAAAAAGGATTGCCCTAAAGAGCATTTCTAGGTCCTCACAAACTCAGTATCAGGTGTAACCATCGTGCAGCTGCCATCAAGAAAGCTTTCTAAGCTAATGAAATTCCCTGTACAACTCTGCTCTTGAAGTAGCACTTGACGGATTTAGTAATCAAATGGCCACAATTGTAACTGATCCTCAGTTTATCGATTTCCTTGTCTCCATGCAGAAAATGAGAGATTATTTTAAAAACTTATCTACGAGGAAGTGGAAAAACGCAATTCTGGGTGAAGCTTCGACAGATGAAACCGCGGGGCTACTCCTGCCAGAGGACCCTCAGTGCTCGCGCTTCGGACAGCCGTGAAGGGATGCTGGCAGCAGGTCACCTGCCCACCCATCCCATCAGACCAGGGGAGGAGACGACCCGGACCAGGCCAAAGTTGAGCGCGGAGCGGTGCCGGGAGCGCCCCGGGGCAGCNAGGCGGAGCAGGGCGCCCGGGCTAACAACCATGGCTGGACGCCGGACCCCGCCGCCCATGGGTCTGTCCCCGGGGAGCGCAAATCCCGGCGCGGGCGGCCGTCGGCGAGACCCCCGGCCGGGCTGGTAGCGCCGCGTAGATCCGGGAGCGGC